>JAZKJV010000558.1:0-340021 GCA_037367405.1 Ottelia alismoides | reverse complement strand
TGCCTGGGCGGGGGACACCTCTCTCGGTAATTCTTTCCCCCGTCTTTGTGCTCTGGCTTCTGACTCTAGCGCGTCGGCGGCTTCCGCTTGGGGCGGGGGCGACTGGTTCCCTTCTTTTGCTGGCAACCTCTCCGACGAGCGTTTTGATGACTACTTAAACCTCCTGCAGCAGCTTAGGGATGCGCCGAAGCCCTCCACTGGCAGGGATCACTGGGTTTGGCGCGACGGCGCCTTCTCTTCGAGGCGGGCGTTCAAGGTGCTCTCGCAACAACACGCCTCTGACCGGAACCTCCTCTGCAAGGATCTTGGGTGGCTGTGGCGCATACAATTACCGGAGAGGGTGATCTTCTTCCTTTGGCTCTTGAGGCGTGGGAGGGTCTTGACCCGAGATAGATGTGCAAAGTTTCTCTCGGGGACTGACTCCCTGGATTGTGTGCTGTGTGGAGGCGATGGGGAGACTTTGCAACACCTTTTCTTCTGTTGTCCGAGCTCTGCCACAATCTGGGAGGACCTCAATGTGGCTTGGGTCAACGCATCTTTAGCCGACTCGTTTTGGGACTCTATGCGCTCAAGTGTTGATCGGCCAAGGAGGGAGTTGCTTCGCCTGTTCGCTTGCATTTGGGCGCTGTGGCTCGCTAGGAACGCGAAGATTTTCAGGGGTCAAAGGTTCTACAAGGAGAATGTTTTAGCACACGTTGATATGCTTTTGAGTGACTGGCTGCTCCTGTAGTGCTGTGGCCGTGTGTTGTTATCATTTTGTTTTGGGCTGGGGCCTCGGCCGGGATCCACTCGATCCCTGGTGTTTGTATTTCTTTTCTTCCTCCTCCTCTCCTTCGTTTGTTTTTAATAAAATTTGGGGCGAACACCACGACGTGTCTCCCCCGAAGCGCTTTGGTTTCAAAAAAAAAAACTTCCATTGTTTTATTAGATAAGAAAGTAGGTGAAAATTAAGTAATTGATTAGGTTACACTAAAAAAACTAATTGATTAGGTATTGATATTGGCATCATGGTGCCCAAGCAAAATAGATATTGATTTAGGTATGCAACTAGATACGGGTATTTCCGTATCCATCCACTTTTGTACTTTACGGATATGGATATTTCCATATCCATCCACTCGTACTTTACGGATATGGATATGTAATTCTGGTTTTGGTGGATACAAATAAGGATCTTTGTTTTTATTTTTTTTGCGAATACAGATAGTTCTTATTTATTTAGATATGGATACACATATCTTTACATATTATTTTGATGGATAATGACAGATATCCGTGTCATTAAAATTATGTGTGTATATTGTATAGAAATATATCAATTGATGTATAGACATATATCTAAATATTTCATGATTATACATAATATATTGTATTTTGGAGTCAATTTCAAATATAGCAAGAAAAATATACGTCTTTATGCCATTATTTTATTTGTTGTACATGTAATTTAATTTATCATGTTACTGTATTCACTTTTTTGTTAGTTGTATTTTAGTTCATCTAATTTTGATTTAATTAGCTATTAATTCAACTTTATAAAAACGTTTCCTTTCGGAATGTGAATGTTAAGTGACATTTATTAACCATAAGATAATCCGTATTCATCCGTTAAATATTCCTATCCGAATTAAGACTATCTGCTTCCTTATCTGCATCTATATTAAGGACGTGGTGGTCTGCATATAATATTTGCAAGATATGCGTTTTCGTATGTGTATTCATATTTTAAAATGGGTAAAGGTATGGTAATACCTTTATATCTATCTGTATCCGTCCATTTGCGTCCCCGGTATTGAAGCTATTCTATGGAAGCAGTTTTGCTTCTTAATACGACCTTAGAAATTTCACGAAATTCCATTTCATAATAAAATAAAGAAAATAGGTGAAAGGTAAGTGAGATTTTCGGTATTGACGTTGCTATCATGATGCCAAAACTGGCCAATGACGGCACATAAAGTATTGTTATTTGGAGAATGGGCGAGTCGTCGCTTGGAGTCTCGGGAGGGACCTGCTGGAGGGATCATGTTGGGAACCACCCTCCGGCGACAATCCCTAAGGGGATTTGGCGACACCAGGATGTTAGGGGAAAGGCTCTAGAGCGGCAATCTCCGACCAAAGATGGAGACCCCACGGATGGGGTGCGTGGGGATGGGGTCGACAAGGGCAAGGAGAGTGTTGGGAAGTTGGGTCTCCTTGAGCATCGGAGGTGCTTTAGGTGCGGGAGGATGGGGCACCTTGCGAGTAGGTGCTTGCTGAGGGAGGCGGTGTGCTATGGATGTCAAGGCGTGGGGCACATCCACAGGGATTGCCCTGAGGCATCTTCTGGTCGCCTAGGGGGTGCAAGTGCTGGGACTGTGGATATGGAGATCGAGGTTGTCCTTCCAGACCCGGTAGATGGGGTTATCATAGCGGAGGGACCCAAGGAAGATCTGTTAAAGGTGCTGGAACTTGGCCGATCTGTTGGGTGCGTAGAGGATGGGGTCTGGCTGTCCAATTCGGCGTTGTGTATCCGAGGGGTGGAACAGGCAGAGATGCGCGAGTTCCTTTCCAATGGCAACACAGTTTTCCCTCAGTCGGTTCAGTGGCGTCGTCCCCGACTGCGCGATGGGGCGTTGATTTCTCCTCCGATATGGCACGTGGAGATTGGAGGCCTCCCGATTAGGTGCTGGAGGCTCGAAACGGTGAAGGAAGTGCTTCGGGAGTTCGGCGAGGTGGAGGCCATACTCCAATCGGGTTTGCGTCCTGGTGAAGGCGGCGGTTTGGTGGCCTCGTTGTCGGGTGTGGGCGGTCAGATTCCCCGGTGAAAATCTTCAAGGTTGCCAAGGCGATGTTTCACCTTCGCCTCACCTGGTGGAGGGGTCGTCTTCTTCGGTAGTGGGGCGTTTGTCGGACAGGTTAGGCTCGCCGGACCGGTTGGGGTCTCAGGCGGTGGTTGAAATTTCGCAGAGTGTACGTGGATTGCAGGTGGGCCAGGCTGCGGATCCGCTGGAGGGGGCTGCGAGGGTTTCGACGGTCGTTTCGCATTCTTCCATGATTGGTGACGATTCGAATCCTGCTCCGGATTTTATGGTCGTTTTTCGCATACCGTGCGTGGATTTCAATGAGGATTCGGATGCGGTAATCGCTCCGGATTTGGCGGCTGGGTCTGGCGGACCTTGTGCTGGTTTTGGCGAACCTTGTGCTGACTTTGTTGCGGTCTTGGATCGGGTTACCCCCATCTCGGATCCGGATGCTGGGGTTGCTACTGGGCTCGGATCGGGCCATGTTTTTGGTTATGTTGCAGATCCGACTGTCTCTCGGGGATCCAATTGGGGCCCTTCGGATGCCTCGATGGGGAGTGGTGCATGAGTCCCTGACTCCCTGCGCAGACTAAGGTTTGTTCTGGTTAGGAGGAGGGGTCTGGCGGAAGAGCATGTGCAGCAGATGGCTGCGAGGTGCAGGCTTCGGTCTCCTCGCCCGGACGGATGCCGATGGATCTTGGTGCGCCCTTGGTAAAGACAGGGGGAGATCATGTACTGGTGTGTGACTACGTTCCAGCTGCCCTCCCTCCGGGCCTTGTGGGGGAGGGAGGATGGCCGTCGCCTCCTACCCCTTCATATCCGGTGGGGGTGTTTGCGGTAGATGGAAGTTCCCAGGGTAATGGCGTGTTGCGCGCAACTTCTGTTCCGGGTGCGGCTTCGCTGGCCCGGTGCCGAAAGATGCAGATTCAGATTCTTGTCGCGGAAAGGAACGAAGAGACCGAAGGCTGGCTTTGGGGGGAAGCGACAGGAGGGGTCGGGCTGATCCGCTCGAGCTCCTCTCGCGTAGGCGCCGTAAGCCTGAAGCCAGGCTTTGGTTGGAATGGGAGTTGGAGGACAAGGGAGACTCCCTCATCTTCCGTGTTGCGGCTGCTGAAGATCCCTCTTACCCTCCTCATGGGGAGGTTCCTGGCAGTGAGGCGGGCATCTCAGATCTGGTTTCTGCGGAATCGAACGTTCACGTGCGGGTTGCGGAATGTCTTTTGTCTTGGGGTATCTGTGCCAGCAAAAACCCTCCGAGTGGATCCAATGAGATTGTCTCTTTGAATGTGCAGGGGTTGGGGGGGTAGGGAGAAGATGGCTGTGGGAGACTCTTAAGGTCGTGGGGTGTAGATGTGGCTTTACTGCAGGAGACGAAGATGGCGAGTTGGGAGCCCAACTTCTTGGCGAACAGTTGGGGCTTAAAGCTGTCGGAGTTCAGGGCGGTGGCTTCGGTGGGTAGTGCTGGCGGTCTAGTCCTCACGTGGAATGGGGACATGTTTTCAGCTGTTGAGGAGTGCTTGGGGTCGAGACCATATCGGTCCTGCTTGAGTGCAAATCCGGGGAAGGTTGTTTTCTGGTTTCTTCAGTGTATGGGGAACCGGGGAAGTCAGCAACGTGGCCATGTGGGAGGAGTTGCCCACGGCTAGTGGGTGGTTCTCGGGCGCACCATGGGTGATAGGCGGGATTTAAATGTACTCTGTTCACTCACGACCGCCCGAGTCAAAGGGGAGGGAGGGACCCCGTGTCGGACGGTTTTGCCGATTGCGCGAGCTGTTTGGGGCTACAAGTCGTGGATGTTGGGAACAAGAAGTTCACCTGACGTAGTTCCTCTGCATGTTCGAGACTGGATAGATTTTTGATTTCTTCTGAGATGTTGGAGAGGTTCCCTCTTGCGGTGGCTATGGCTCTTCCTAGATCGCGGTTAGATCACACGCCCATTTGCTGGGATTCAGGTGGGGGGTGATCCCCCGAACGATGTTTAGATTCGAGAGGTCCTGGCTTTTGGAAGACGGCTTCAGTGACTTGATTTCTCAGTTTTGGGGCTCCTTGAGGGTGGAGGGATCGACAACGTAGAAGCTGGCCAGGAAATTAAAGCTGCTGCACGAAAGATTGAAGGCCCACAATGTAGAGATAAGGAGGAGCAGAGCACAGAGACGCGAGGGGCAGTGGCAGAAATTGCGAGGCTGGACGGTCTGGAGGACTCTCGTGAGTTGAGCAATGATGAAAGGATTGCGCTTGTGGCTTCGCATAAAGCGGTGATCGAGAAGGACAGACACAGAGAGATAGAGTGGAGACAACGGTCCAGACAGAAATGGGTCAAAGAGGGGGACGTGAATACTCGCTTCTTTCATGCGGTGGCAAGTGGAAAGAGAAGAGGAAATATGATTCATGAGCCCAGAACATATGATGGTACTATTCATGGTGATAGGGAGATCGGGCGAGCGTTGGTGGAACATTTCGGGGGCTTCAGTAGGCGTCTGCCATCTACAGGGGCTACCTGGTAAGGGAGAGGTTCTAAGTGTCTGACAGATGTGCAATGACAGTCACTTGTGGCAGAGTTTTCAATATTGGAGGTCCGTGAAGCGGTCTTTGATCTCAATGCTGATGATTGTCCGGGGCCAGATGGCTTCTCGGTTTGTTTCTTTAGGGTGTTCTGGGGAGTGGTGGAAGAGGATGTCATGGCCATGATGAACGAGTTTAGGGGGGAGAACATGGGGCTGGAGAAGATTAATAAAGCATTGTTGTTCTTGTTGCCGAAGAGTGAAGAGGCTGTCAGAGTTGGGGATTTCCATCCCATCGCCTTGTCGAATGCGATTTATCTCATACTGGCCAAGGTGTTGGCCAATCGGCTTCGCAGTGTGTTGGATGACCTTGTCCTTCCACTTCAATCAACATTTATTCCCGGGCGTCAGCTCCTGGATGGGGTGGTTATGGCTTCAGAGATGGCCGACGATTGGAAGAGGAGAGGAGTCGTGGGTTTTCTTTGGAAGGTTGATTTCTAAAAGGTGTATGACAATATGTGTTGGAAATTCATTTGGGCCTCTTTGGTGCGGAGAGGCTTCCAGATGTCTGGATAGATTGGATGAAAAGATGCATCACTACTGCTTCGATGTTGATTTTTGTAAATGGGAAGCAGGAGGGTGGCTTCTTCCAACCGCAGAGGGGTGTGAGGCAGGGATGTCCTCTGACCCCTCTATTATTCATCTTGACGGTTGATGCTTTGGCGGTCATGTACAGGGTGGCGGAGGAGGGCAGGTTTTTCAGAGGGTTCTCCAGAGAAGGCTTATCTGTTCCTCTTTTGCAGTATGCAGACAATACACTTTTCTTTGTGGAGGGGGACATTGAGGAGTGCAGAGCAGTAAAGGCGGTGCTTGATATATTTGGTAATATCTCGGGTCTAAGGGTGAATGGCGCCAAGTCGGCGTTCGTGCCCTTTAACATGACGGCTTTGGATTCAGAGGCTTGCAGTGTGATTCTGGATACACCGGTGAATGCTTTGCCTATTTCCTACCTGGGTCTGCCCTTATGACGGGGAGACTGCGTCAGGTCAACTGGTTGCCATTGGTTGAGAAGTTAGAGAAGAAGTTGGCAGGGTGGATGGCTGCGCTCTTACCTAGGGGTGATCGACTGGTTCTGACTAAGGCAGTCCTCTCAACCATCCCAGTTTTCTTCTTGTCCACGAGGACCCTGCCTGTGGGGATCCAGTCCAAGCTGGAGTCTTTGATGCGTAGGTTTTCTGGTCGTCATCTCGGAGTGACAGGGGATTGGCTTTGGTTGATTGGTCATCGATTTCTAAGCCTACCAGAGAGGGTAGCTTGGGTGTTCTGCAAGGTTGCAAAAGTCGGTAGTCGGTACTCGTTCGGATGGGTCACTGATAAAGGATTAATCGGCAGTCGGACGACTAATCGGATTTAGTCGGACTTTAGTCGACTTTGAATTTTATTATTATTTTAAATATATAACTCTTTTAATCGGATTTAATCGGACTTTAGTCGACTTTGAATTCTTCCTCCAAGTCTTGCATCAGACAGATTTCTCGCGTCGATGGTTTTCATGGAGCTCTTCCCTCTGTCGGTGGTCCTTTCTAGGCCCCGTGCTTTCTCGGACCACACTCCGATCATCTGGGATTCCAAGATGTCTTCTCCGGTGGCTGGCTTCTTCAGATATGAGAGGTGCTGGCAGCTTGAGGATGATTTCCGTGTGCTGGTGTCTTCTTCTTGGGCGGAGGCTTGCGAGGGTCGGTCGGCGGTGGAAAGGTTTCGGAGGAAGCTTGTGCGTCTCAGAGGCGTCCTGTCCTGTTTCAAGAAGAGGTCGCGGGAGGCTAGGCTGTCTGCCCAGGAAGAATGCGGAGGCCATCGTTGCCGAGTTGGACACCTTGGAGGGGCTGAGGGAGCTCTGCACGGAGGAGCTGGTCTCCAGGGTCTGCGGCGGTGGCCGCGGTCGAGAGGGAGGAAAGAATGAGGGTGGCGGAGTGGCGCCAGAGAGCGAAGCTGAAATGGATCAAGGAAGGAGACGCAAATTCCTCCTTCTTCCACAGGGTCGCATCTAATAGGAGGCGGTCAAACTTGATTCGATCGATTTCCTTCGGGGGTCGCGAGGTTGTGGGCGAGGAGGCGATTGGGAATTCGGTGGCAGATTACTACAGGGCCTTCTCTTCGGTTCGTTTACCTCGTCGCTGGTGTTGGTTGGGGGAGGAGGACTCGATGCTCTCGTCCGCGAGCTGTGCGGAGCTGATTAAGGAGATCTCCTTCGACGAGGTCAAGGCTGCTGTCTGGGAGCTTAATGCCGATGCCTCGCCTGGCCCCGATGGCTTCCCTATTGCCTTCTACAAAGATTTTTGGGGGGTGGTGGGCTTCGAGGTCTGGGAGGTGGTTACGGAATTTTGTACGGGAAACTTGGGCTTTGATGGGATTAATAGGGCTCTTATTGTTCTTATCCCTAAATCTCACTCTCCGGTTGCAATTGAGGACTTTCGGCCGATCGCGATTTCTAATGCCTTGTACTTGATTGTTGCGAAAGTGTTGGCGAGGAGGCTTGCGGTGGTGCTGGACGATCTTATCCATCCCTCGCAGGTGGCTTTCATTCCTGGTCGAAGGATCTCTGATGTCACGGCCCTTGCCTCTGAGATGGTCGACAGTTGGGTGAGGAGGGGGAAGCAAGGGATTCTTTGGAAGGTGGACTTCGCGAAGGCGTATGACTCCTTGGACTGGAGCTTTCTTTGGTCCGTGCTGCGGGCTCGTGGATTTCCGAATGTGTGGATCTCCTGGGTGCGCCGATGCGTTACCACTGCATCCTTCTCTATCATGCTTAATGGTCGTATCGCTGGTAGCCCTTTCCAGCCTAGGAGGGGCGTTCGGCAGGGGTGCCCTCTGGCACCCATGCTTTTCGTTATTGCGGCGGATGTGCTTCCAAGGATGGCGGATAGGGTGGTCGCGCGTGGCTTCTCATCGGGATTCTCCTGCGACTTCAAGAACACTCCAACCCTCCAATATGCGGATGACACCATCGCCTTCATCGAGGGGGGTCTGGAGGAGGTAGAGGGGATGGCGGTCACTTTGTCGATCTTTAGTGAGCTCTCGGGGCTCCGCATCAACCATTCTAAGTCCACAATGATTCCTTTCAATTGGGAGGACCAGTCTGTGACGGCGTGTGGCGTGCTGTTGGGAAGTCCCCCTTCTTCTCTTCCGATCGACTATCTGGGCCTGCCGCTGGGCGCGAGAAGGCCAAGATTGGTTCATTGGAACAGGGTGATGGACAAGGCGGAGAGAAGACTTGCTGGTTGGAGTGCGGCTATGCTCTCCCGGGGTGGGCGTCTAGTGCTGATCAGATCGGTCCTTGCATCCATTCCAGTTTATTTCCTGTCGATTTGGGCGATCCCGGTGGGATTAAGAGGCGTCTTGAGGGCCTTATGCGGAGCTTCCTGTGGGGAAGAAGGGGTCACGCGTCGCGGGGCATCCATCTGGTGGCTTGGAAAGAGGTGGCCAAAAGAAAATGCGATGGTGGTCTCGGCATTCGAAGGCTTGATCTGGTTAACGACGCGTTGATGCTTAAGTGGGTCAACACCCTTTGGGGTAGCGCCATCGGGTTCTTTCCTTCTATGCTGCGGGAGGTTCTCTCCATCGGGGTGGACATGATGCGGGACGCCGACTCTTTGCGCTCTGGTACCCCTTTCTGGAGGGGGATTGCTTCGGCGGTGAGGCGCTACTCTCATTTGTTCAAGCCGGCACTGGGGGATGGTAACTCTTTCCTTTTCTGGCGCGACGCATGGGCGGGGGACAACTCTCTTGCTTCTTCTTTCCCCCGTCTTAGTGCACTGGCTTCTGACTCTAGGGTGTCGGTGGCGTCCTCTTGGAGCGGGAGCGATTGGTTCCCTACCTTTGCTAGCAACCTTTCCGACGACCGATTTGATGACTACTTAAGGCTTCTGCAACAGCTTTCGGCTGCGCCAAAGCCAACGTCTAACAGGGATCATTGGGTTTGGCGCGACGGCACCTTCTCGTCAAGGCGGGCTTTCAACGTCATCTCGCAACACCTGACCTCTGACCGGAACCTTCTATGCAAAGATCTTGGGTGGCTGTGGCGCTTAAAGCTTCCGGAGAGGGTGATTTTCTTTCTTTGGCTCTTGAGGCGTGGGAGGGTCTTGACCCGAGATAGATGTGCTAGGTTTCTCTCGGGGTCTGACTCTATGGTTTGTGTGCTGTGTGGCGAAAATGTGGAGACTCTGCAACACTTATTCTTCCATTGCCCGTGCTCTGGCACTATCTGGGAGGACCTCAACGTTTCTTGGCTCAACGCATCCTCGGCTGACTCGTTTTGGGCATCCATGCGTTCTGCTGCTGATCGGCCAACGAGGGAGTTGCTTCGCCCGTTCGCTTGCATTTGGGCGCTGTGGCTCGCTAGGAACGCAAAGATTTTCAGGGGACAAAGGTTTTACAAGGAGAATGTTTTAGCACACGTTGATCTGCTTCTGAGTGACTGGTTGCTAATGTAATTCATGTTGCGTGTGCTGCGGGATCCTCTCGATCCTTAGTATCTGTACCTCTCTTCTTCTCCCCTCTTCTCTTTCCTTTTGATTTTAATAATATTTGGGGTGAACACCACGGCGTGCTTCCCCCGAGAAGCTTTGATTTCAAAAAAAAAAATAACTCTTTTTCATACATTTATTTACATAGATTTTGTACATTTTTATACTATCATAATAAAATAAAAAAATAATTGAATTTAAATAAAACATTGAGCATATTATAATAAGTTTGCTTATAAAAAAGCAAAACATATAAGAATATGGTTTCTCCAAGCAAAAGCTTGGTCGACTAGTGTACCTAGTCGGAATTAGTCGGTACTCGGTTGGCCACCCCACTGACTAGACTAGTCGGACCTACTAATCGGATTAGTCGGGCGCCTTTTACACCTTGGTGTTCTGAATCTGGGAGTTATGAATAAAGCATTACTAGCTAAGTGGGTGCTGAAGATCTGGAGTTCCGGAGGTGATCTGTGCTCCACTCTTATCCGGGCGATCTACGGTGTTTCTTCCGGTCTGACGGTCCAGACAGTCGGCAGGGGTGCATGAGCCACTTTTTGGAGAGGGATCTGCTCGGTCTTGTCGGATTTATCACGGGTGTTGCGGCCTGTGCTTGGCGATGGTCACTTGGTTTCGTTTCTTGAGGGACAACTGGACAGACGGTGGTGCTTTCTGCGATCGGTACCAGATATTGTTTGCGTTGGCTTCAATTAAGGATGCGATTGTGGCTGAGGTGTGAGGAGACGGGTCCTGGTCTCCTACCTTTGTGACGGAGTTGTCGGATCAGAGATTGGACGAGGTTTCTGTGTCTGTCTGGTTAGCTTTCCGGGCACGGGGGTCCGACGATGGGTGGTGACGCTTGGGGTTGGCGGGACGGTTCCTTCTCGGTTCGGAAGGCGTATATATTTTTGACTGCCCAGGCCTCCAATGTGGATTTTGTGGTCTCAGGAGATTGTAGTATGCTTTGGTCCTGGCGGATCCCTATCAGAATTATGTTTTTTCTCTGGCTTTTGAGGAGGGAAAGAATATTGACAGCAACGAGGAGAGCAAAGCTCTTTCCCGGAGCTGTGGAAGAATGTTGTAGGTGCGGTAGCGCGGCGGAGGATGTAAACCACCTTTTCTTCGAATGCCCTAGTTCGGTTAATGTTTGGTGGAGAGCGGCAATCACATGCCTCGATTGGAGTAGCATGCCTGCTTTTGGGACTCGTGCATGAGGTGGAGTGGTTCAGAGGGCGATAGAATGAAGATGTGTGCGTTGTTATGGTGCATCTGGTTGGGCAGAAATAGTGCGATTTTTGATGGATCTAGGTTCTATCCCGAAAATGTACTTGGGCATGCTGGAGCCCTCTTGGAGTACTAGCGTTTGTAAATATTTATTTTATAATTAACATATTTTTTGGATGGCTCTCTGAAGGAGGTCCATCCCACCGTTTCTTAAAAAAAAAAACTGGCCAATGACACATTTCTACTGAAGCAATTTCACTATATTCTGAAATAAAACTTTGATTTCTAACTTTGGTAGTCTCTAATCTGTTCCATTTCTCCAACTTTATTAGGTTTTTTTGGCCTTGAGGTTTGATGAAGACCTTGGGAAATCCGAGCCAAATAAGGAGGAATTCAACCGATCTAAAAAGAAAAAGCACAAGAGAGATATCGAAGATCAGCTAAAAAACACAACAAATGCGAGGAAGTTGAACATGAAGCAACTGGCTGCAAAGACAAGGGAGGAGGTGCACCATTTACGAACACGAACTAGATCTGAACTTTCTCAATTTTTTGTGTATTAATAATTTTTTCTATGTAGGTCAAAGCAGACCTGAAGGCTGTTTCATTTGTCACCGAAACTTCAGAGAGAAGACAAATGCAATCAGATACACTTTCTGCTGTTTTTGAGACATATTTTCGCATTTTAAAACAAAGCATAGGTTCTGTTGCTTTCAGGTACACTTTCAGTTCTTACATTGTAGTCACTGCTTCATAAGATCTGCCAACATTCTCGTTTTGTTACAGGGCTAAAAGTGATGCTAATTCTCTCAGTGGCAATGGTAGACATCCTCTTCTTGCTCCTTGCTTGAGAGGATTAGCTAAATTTTCACACCTGATAGATCTAGGTTTCATGGGAGATCTTATGGGGTGCTTGAAAAAACTTGCTGGTTTTGGTGGATATCACGACAATCTTTCCTCTGAAGCCGGTTTATCAGTTTCAGAGCGTATGCAGTGCTGTATAGTGGCTTTTAAAGTGATGAGAAATAATCTGGATGCATTGAATGTTGATCTGCAAGATTTTTTTGTTCATCTCTACAATCTCCTTCTGGAGTATAGACCAGGCAGGTTAGACACTTGAAGCTTTATTTATTTCTGAGCATTGGTCTCCATTTAATTTCGTTATTTTTTTGAGGATGTGTAGTTTGATGGGATTTAAATCTCTATCCTTTATGATAGAAGCTGACATGCATTACCCACCAAACCATTTAAATCCCTCCATGTTGAGTATAGGTTATGAAGGTTGGATGCTATGACAATCAGGAAAAATGGATGTTGAGTTGCATTATTTACTCTACCGAGTAAAACAGTAATGTTATATTGTATGGAAGTCAAGCTTGTATAAGATCGTTTTACAGATATTCAAGAGTTTGGCCTAAATAATATATCTGTATTGTTGACAGAATTCTTTCCTCGTACTGTGTTTGTTTTCTGCATTACAAATTGCATTCTTCCATCGTTATCTGAGCAGCAAAGTCTACTGTTGATTTATAGGCACACAAATTGAAAGGGAATATTTTAGTGTTTGTATTTGATATTTATGACAGACAAGCAAGTGCATTGGTTGGTTGTTACTGTTTTTTAGAATACCTTGTTAATCACATTCAGTTTTTTGACCAGAGCAAGTCATTTTCTAAATTTTTTATGGAATTTACGTTCTCAGTCTTTTTAATTTTTTAAACTTCTTCAAGCAGAGGACAAGGTGAAGTGTTGGCTGAAGCTCTACAAATTATGCTGTGCGAAGGAAAGCAACATGACATGCAGAGAGCAGCTGCTTTTGTAAAACGTTTGGCTACATTTTCTTTGTGCTTTGGCTGTGCTGAGGCTATGGCAGGTACTCTATTGATGCAGCAGCAGGGAAATTTTTATAAGATGCAGAAATTAACCAAATAGACAAATGAGTTGCTTCTGTCCTTACGAAAAAATGACAATTAGTTGTATAAACCATATTCTGATGCGTGGTCGAACTTTTTGAGAGATCATGAAGCATTTTTTTTGCTGTTTTTTACATATAATTTGACAGGCTAGGTATCTCACCCCCTCTTGCTTGTAACTATCACCGCCATCATTTATCAGTAAAATTGAGAATTAGGAGTAGATTCAATATGTGCACGGTAGTTGATGATCCACATTTGGACTTTACCTTCAGAAGTTCTAGCGGAAGTCGAACTTTTAGGTTAGTGAAAGGAAGGCTGAATGAAGATCGCAATTTTAAACCTCTTTACGTTAGAAATGTTCATTTGAACTGTCAGGATTTTTCAAGTCTCTCAAGAAAATACATGGGCAACTTTGTTTTTATCTTATCTGAAATGTCCGGTTCTAGAATTTTGATAAATTTTCACAATAGTTTTTACTTAGCATATTAACTGTCAACCCCATATGGCGTGGCTATTCATATTTTTCCAAGTTTAGGTCTGCCCAAAGGGAAGACTATAATTCATCTTGTCTCTGGAGTGGTTATATTTGTGTAGATGTTTTCATGCTATCATTGGGGTTATTACTCTAGATAAAAGGAGTATTGGTTTGCAAAAGCCAGTTCATCAAAATGCATTTGTGTTTCTGTCTTTTTTCACGGACTTCAATTTCTCATATTAAATTGAGGCAATGAAAAAACCCAAATGATCCCACGTGGGGACACCATAAATTTTGGTTGATTAATGTAGGTTTGAGAAACATGTGAATTGTGCACTGTCTCTTGATTTTCTAATGCCAATGCCGCTGCTGTGACACTTTTCAGCTTTGGTCACTTTAAAGCACTTGCTTCAAAAGAATTCCAAATGCCGCAATCTTCTAGAAAACGACGCTGGAGGGGGGTCGCTATCTGGTTTAGTAGTGGTAAGTGAGCTCTGTAGCAACTCGCTATCTTACATATTAGGACACACATTTTATTTGATCTTTTTGATTGACATGCAGAAATATCAGCCAGACGCTGTGGATCCCAATCTAAGTGGAGCACTTGCTTCTGTTCTTTGGGAGTTAAGCTTATTGACCAAGCACTACCATCCAGCAATATCTTCGATGGCCTCCGGTATAGTTAGCTTGAATGCCACTCAAAATCCTATATACACATCAGCCACCACTCCTCAACAAGCATTTGCTGATTTATCTATTGAACATGGAATTCTTGGTCTACATGGAAGTTCTAGTCCCAAGTTAACAAAGAAAAGGGGTAGAGGATCTGGAACCCCTCGGGTGTCTTCCTATACTCCAAATGATATCGAGCATGTCATAGACGAAGATAATGTGCAGGCCAAGTTGGAGAACCAGTTTATGGTGCTCAAGGAAATTGGTGAGAATGAGAGGCTGAGAAGAGAGATGAATAAGACAGTTACATCTATTAACTTATATCAGGAGTATAAGAGACAGAAAAGGAAAGCTGGAAAAACTAAATAGGCACACAGGTAGATGAAAGCTGCTTACAGTTAATAATTTTTCAGGCGGGAGCATATCTCTAATGGCATCTTGTAGAGCGACGATCTTATGTTGTATCAGGAGCAATGATTTACTCTACGGAAGCACTGCTTGACTCAGCAAATTTTTTAGATGGTCTAGGCTCACTAAATTATATCTCGCTGATTATTGTTTCTCACATCTGGTTTGTAGTGTTTAATTCTGAAGTAGTAATGGGCACAATTTTGTCAAGTGTTGCCCATTTATCATGGTTAGGAACAATTCTTTTGATTGAAATTTTCAGTTGGTCATGTGATTTGCGAAGAAAGAATGGTCGTGAAGGTTGATCTAATATTTCATGAAATTGTATGCTTTCAAAATTGTGGTGTTAAGGACCATTTGATGGATGCGGCCACCTTACCGTAGTAGATGGGATTATTATGTATGTATAAAAGATTAAATGTAGGTATTCTATGCTTGCAGCATAATCTTGTTTGCTAACTGTAATGTGTGTTTATGTTTGAACTCATTTGAGTAGTGTGGTAGTAGAGCTGTGGCTTTACAATTCTAAGGATCAGAGTTCATATCTATTTTTTTGACAAATGCATGGATTTGTTAGTTTTGTATGATATAGGAGCCTCTGCAACAATGGCTGCGCCCTCCAGAATCCACCCCATCCCATATGCTTCGACTTGATTGCAAAACAAGCCTTTATGATGCATTCCAAGTTCTGCTATGCTCCATTTTTTTGGCATTTGTGAGGGATAAGTAAGGATAAGAGATAAAAGGGGTTTATCCCTTGTTTGTGCTTGCTTGGAATGATATGATTTTGAGGGATAAGGTGCTGTAAATGGTAGTAATCATTTATTCTTATGTTTAATTGTAAATAAGTGATAGACGATAGTTTTGTATGATCGAGTTTCAAATACATGATTTTGAAATTAAAGTTTTGTTATATGTTACCATGATTATTGATATAATCATGGCCAGTCTCAAGCCTCGTTAAATTGATTGTTGCGTTAGGTAGATGACAACCAACGTAAAATTGGTGGAGATATTTTTTAATAGTAATTTTTTAAAAATACTATTTAGGAATTTCTCTCAAGACAATCGGATCTTTTCAACATGGATTTAAGCAAACATTTGGATTTCGTTCGGGGCATTTCTTATTAGCGATGCGTTGCATCGTCCTAATGCGATGAGAAATTGAAGTGTAGTTTAAAATTTGCAAGAATTCTCACATGAGGAACTAAATAAATTAGTTTCACTGCATCGCCATCTGGATGCATTCAAAAATTTGCAAGAGTTCTTGCATGATGGACACATGTGTCTAAAGAAATTAGTCCAAAAGAGGTGCAAAAGAAGTTGAGGGTAGACAGTTGGAATATTGGCACTTTGATTGGCAAATTGATGGAGATAATGTACATGATGGAAAGAATGAGGATTCAGATACTATGTCTTCAAGAGATAAAATGGGTTGGAGAGAGTAATGGAAATCAAGAAAATATGCTTTAAATTAGGTATTTAGGTAAAGAGAGGGGTAACAATGGTGTTAAAAGTGGCTGCTCATAAGGAGAAGGCGCAAAGATTTGGGGATCATATTATTTTTCTAAAATTGGTGCTGGAAGAAGTTACGATCTTAACGGACATATGGAAAAGGATGCTTCAGGGTATGCTAGTGTTCATGGAGACCGTGGCTTCAGGGATAGCAATAAAGAGGGAAAAGTCATCATGAAAACACTCTCTTCAGGAAGAGGAAGGAGCATTTAATTACTTATAAGTGGTCCGACTAAACACAGATTGATTTCTCCGTGATAAGGAGAAGAGATAGGTTGTGTTGCGGAGACTACAAAGTAATTCCCGAAGAGAGCTCGCCATCCCAATATCGCTTGCTAATCATGGATGTGCAAATAAAAGACTGGCAAAGAGGAGGATGGTTTCGAAGATTATTAGAACTAAATGGTGGAATCTTCAATTGAATCAATCAAGCTTCAAGGAGAAGGTTTTAGACGACTTATCTTTGGGATTGTAATAGAAGTGCAAATGAGATGTGGGAAGCGGTAACATCTTGTATCCGAAGGGTAGCTAAAGGAATGCTAGAGGAGTCTAAGGAAGGAATTACAGACCAAAAGGAGGCTTGGTGGTGGAGTGAAGGTGTGCAAGAGAAGCTTAACATTAAAGGAGCTTGCTTTAAATGTATATATAAGTATAGAATAAAGGAAATTATCACATACTACAAAATAGAGACGAAGGAAACAAAGAAAGTTGTAAGTGAAGCCAAGTTGAATTTTTATGATATTTTGTACAAAAACCATGACTCGAAGGAGGGCCAGAAGGATATATTCAGATTGGACAAAGCAAGAGAAAGATCAAAGATCTTTCTCAAGTGAGATGCATAAAGGATGAGGAAGTACATATACTTGTTACTCTAAAGGATATAGAGACTAGATGGAAACAGTATTTTCATAAGCTTTTCATTGGTGAAGGGAATAAAGAGATTGCTTTGGGAGATCTTGCTGATAGTGATTGTTACATGAATCGTGCAAGCTATAGACAGATACAAAAGAGGAGAGTAGAGGAGGCTTTAAAGGTTATGAAACTTGGGAAAGGGGTTGGACCTAATGACATTCCTATAGAAGTTCAGAGAGTTCTGGGTGAAAGGGGTCTGACTTGGCTCATAAATTCATTCAATGTTATTTGACAAATCAATAAAATGCATGAAGAATGGAGGATAAGTATTGTGGTACCCCTTTATAAGAATAAAGGAGATATTCAAATTTATGTAAACTATAGATGTATCAAACTGATGAGACATACTATAATATTTTGGGAACGCGTGATCAAAAGAAGGTTGAGGTAAGTTTTCAAAGTAACTGAAAACCAATTTGGATTCATGCCAGATCGCTCTACTATTGAAGTTACCACTTTTTGAAGAGAACAATGGAGATTTTTAGAGCTAAAAAAAACAACCTCCATATATTTGTTATTGATTTGAAAAAGGCTTATTATTCAGTCCCAAAGGAGATATTGTGGAATGTTTTGGAGAAGAGACAAGTATATGTCCTATACATTAACCCTACAAAAGATATGTATGATGGGGTTTCATCTTATATAAGGATGCTGCCTGGGAAGACCGGCTATTTTAACATCAGCATCAGTTTGCATCAAGGTTCATTTTTGAGTCTGTTCCTTCTTACATTGATTATGAATGAGTTGGCTAGTCACATTCAGGATGAGATACCATGGCGTATGTTGTTCCTCAATGATATTGTGTTGATTGACAAGACAAGAGATGGAGTAAATGAGAAATTAGAGGTTTGGAGACATGCCTTAGAGAGTAAAGGATTTCGTATAAGTAGGGCTAAGACTAAACATAAGGAGTGAACATTTTGATGGAAACAACAAGGAATGATTCCAAGGTAAAAATAGAAGATGATAACATTCAGAAGAAAGATTCTTTTAGATACTTGGTATCTATTTTGCATCAAGATAGAGAAATTGATGGAGATGTTACTTAGAATAAATGCGGGTTGACTAAAGTGGAGACGAGTCTCTATTGTTCTTTTGATAAGAAAATCCATTTGGAAGTTAAAGAAAAGTATTACAAAGCAACCATGGGACATGCTATGCTCTATGGATCAGAATGTTGACATATGAACCATAGATATGTGTAGAGAATGATGGTAGCAACAACAACAACAACAACAAAGCCTTTTCCCACAATTAAGTTGGGTAGAGAATGATGGTAGCAAATAAAAATAATAAGGTGAATGCGTGGTCATACATAAAAAGAAAAGATCGGATTAAAAGTTGATATAGCTCCGATAGAGAATAAGATGAGAGAAAATCGCTTAAGATGGTTTGGACATTTGCAAAAGTGGTCGATTGATGTACCAGTTGGAAGAAGTGAGATTTGGGATGTTGAGCTAGTTAAGAAAGGGTGAGGAAAGCCCAACAAGGGTTGAAATGAGACTATCTGAAGGGATCTTAATCATTTGGATTTAAGCTCGAGAATGACCAAAATTGATCTGAATAGAGGTACAAATCCATGTAGCCGGCCCTACTTAATTTGTAGGAAAATGCTTTGTTGTTGTCATTGTTACCATGATTATTGATGTCTTTATCTAATTCCTATCCAATTAACGAGTAGCATCTATGAAGTTACTAAAGTTGTAAAGCATAGATGATATTTATTATAAATACATCAATTACCCCGTTAACAAACATGCATGATAGAAGCTTGGCCATGTATTTTTGGGATAGATGAATTGTAGTACCAAAAATAGAAGAAGAGTAGGTGTATGAGAAATATATAACCGTAAGACAGTGTCCACCCCGATTAATAAATTATATATTTATCATAAATTTGTTTATTGTATGGTACTTGATAATAGGGTCTAGTATGCTATCAGATGTGGATTTGGGAAAATACTGTTCGAATACGATTTCGCACAGATACTCGTTGAGTACGAATTTTAATTATGAATCGAATCATTATCGATTACAAAATAATTTAAATAAAGTTCACAATAAAAAGGTATCAATATAAGAGAAAAGGGATCCTACTCCATGGAGTAGGTAACTTACCTACTTTATTTTCTTCTTTTTTTATTTATTTTTTATTTTTTTGAAAAATGTTTCCATGGATTTGTACCTATATCCCTCTAATATGTCATTCAAATTTCGTCAGAAACGGAGACTCCTACGAACTCCATCCAGACAGTCATTTTTAAACGGTCACAGATTTGCTGTATTCTTCATGTTCTGGATGGAGACCGTAGGACTCTCTATTTCTGACGAAATTTGAATGGCATATTAGAGGGATATAATTATGCAAATCCATGGAAGCATTTTTCAAAAAAATTAAAAAAATTTGAAAAAAGAAAGTGGAGTAGGTAAGTTACCCACTCCATGGAGTAGGATCTCTATCCTCTAAATATAAATACAATAATCAATATTACAAACACCGTTGAATCATTATAGACAAAGGCTTGCTAACAGGGGCTCGTTTAGTAATCGGGTTACCACCAGGTTATCCCGGGGTAACCTGGTTTACCCCCTCTTTTGATGAGATGGAATTCTATCACAAATCATAGGGACAACACATCACATTCTTTATTCCAACCCTCTCCAACCCTCATAACCATCACAAACATCTACTATTCCCATCGGGTTACCCCAACCCACTCCAACCCAGCAACCAAACGAGCTCAGAAGAAATTAAGATGTACTAGAAATAAAGTGTGGTTGTGTATCACGTGAATCATGTTTGTATTGTACTTTATATATTTGACACAATTTTTATTAGAGGAAGGGGAAGCTACTCCATGAAGTAACTAACCTTAGCCACTTCATGGAATTTTTTTTATCATTTTTTTATTTTTTTGGAAAATACTACTATGTATTTTCTTTACTACATCTATCTAATATGTCATTCCAATTCCGTCAGAAACCAAAACTCCTATGCCTTACATCCAGAACATGCCGATTACAATAATTATAAGACCGTTAAAATTACATGTTTTGGATGAGGGGCATAAGAGTCTCTGTTTCTGACGAAATTGGAATGGCATATTAGATGTATATAGTGATGAAAATACACAGTGATATTTTTTCAAAAAAATAGCGAAAAATATCTATGGAGTAGCTAAGGTTAGCTACTCCATGGAGTAGTTTCCCTTTCTTCTTTTTAATATAATATTCGTATGGAAAAAGAGAGTATGCTCCCTGGTTGTAGCCAACTTACATACTCCCACCCCCTTTTCCTTATATTTTTTTTATTTTTATGAAATGAAACCTATTGGAATTTAGATCACAATATGTCACCATGGTGTCATTCAAAATTCAACTTAATTCGAGACTTCTATCCCCTCCATCAAGACTGTCAAATTTTATCGGTCTCGGGATTGTTGAAATTGATCCCCTTCCTATGGAGGGCATAGGAGTCTCTGTTTCTGACGAAAAATGAATGGCATGTTAGGGGGATATAGTGATGAATATACATATTTTTTATTTTCAAAAAAAATAAAAAATAGAGGAAAAATAAGGGTGGGAGTAGCCAATTGGCTACTCCATCATTTAACCCTATTTGTATATCCTAACATCTCAAATAGATTTCATCCCTACCTAGCCAAAAAATCTCCAGTATAACTCGATTCGATCCGACCTTCCTATATGCATGTCCATTTAGTGGGCAGAACATGAACATATGCCACATAGCTTAACTGAGATTGGCTTGCAAAATATAATAATTTAAAAAAATACATAAAACATATGTGATGTGCTTCAAAATTTTCTTTTACATTTATTAGTGTTACATCCAACAAAATAGGGTATACTTCGGGGTAACCCACCATATTTGTATTAGATTTAGAATGGTAAAGGGAGTCAAAAATTTGAATATATTTGTCTAAAATTTGATAATTAGGAGTGAAGAGGTGGAAACCTCACCACTACAACCGGTGCTGCTCCCATCCCCGCCTCCTTCGCTTTTCCCCGGCCGCCGCCGCCGCCGCCGCCGTCCACCTCCCACGGCGCAGCAAGCAGCAGCAGCCGCCACCGCCCTCCGCATCTCCTGCAACCCCAAAGTTTGAGGGTTCCAGGTACCTTAGCTCTTTTTTAGCTCGATTACGCAATTAGGGTTTTGCATCAAAAATTTGCAATCAACTTTCAATGCTGGAATCGCAGCTAAGAGAGAGGTGGATATGGCGAATGTGATCCAGAAGTTTTTCCTTACATCGCTGCTCATGGGGATTCTCCCCCTTGCAATCCTATATGGGTTTAATCACCACATTTTTCCAGGTAAAGTCCATCTGTTTAAAGTCGGTCAGCTCCATACAGTTTTTATCTCAAAATTGCGTATTTGACAACTTTTTATATTCGATAAAAACCATGTGAGAAGGGGTGTTAATCTGAGGAGTTAAATCATGAAATACGGAAAAGATGAGCGTAAATTATCAAAGATAGTTCGTAATCCAAAGAGATTGATGGAAGATTTTGAAATGAAAAAGAGAGGATGCCATGTAAATAGACTTTATGTGAAGAATTTTGGAGAAGAGGTTGATTGTTTTTGTATATCAACCTTATATGGGACATGTATGATGAAACGATAGTTTGTACACGTGTCCAACTGGATAGACAGACTATCTTGATAGTGTTTTGTATCAATAACCGGCATTCAGTCACTAAGGCAAAGCTTTGGAATATATTACATCACAAGAGATATTTCAAAAAGCTTGGGTTTAGTATATTAAAAAGATGGAGGAGTCGAGGGGTCACTATGGAAACAATTTATGGTGGTTGAAATGTAGGATGATATGATTCAAAAAAATGAAATGGATGGTGTGTTTTTTTGTGGAAAGAAGACACATTTGAAGGTGAAAGGTAACTAATATTAGAGGATGATATCATGCTTTATTGCCCTGAATGCTGGTCTATCTGTTATAGACTTGTGTAAGTGATGTCTGATGTAGAGATGAAGATGGTTTGCTAGATGTATGGCCACATAACAATGAATTGGAGTTTACAATGTGATTTTTTAGGACAGAGGGTGGGCATCCATGAGGTGCACACCCAAATCAAAATGTATTTTATTAAACCGGTAATTTTAAAAGCATGCTGACCAATCCTTATACATATAATGTGCTTGCACAACACAAGGCCTTAAATGTCGGTTTCGGTCACCATTTCGGTATTGACCAAAACAGAATTTCGATGGAATTTTGTGGAATTTCGATCGAAATTTCGATCATTTCGGTCATTTTTTGTACTAGCACCCCCATATTTCGGTCATTTCGGTCGAATTTCGATTTCGACTGGATATCGATATTCGACAGAAATTCGACCGAATTTCGCTGAAATTTGAGGCCATGGCACAACATTGGTCACATAGATATGTCCCAGAAATCGTTGCATTCTTCACCAACCAAATGGTCCAAATGAATGCAAACAACTTTTCCCTCACCAGGCTGGATCAGTATGTCACCTCCCCAAAGTTGTACTAGAAGTCTAGAACTTCTTGCTGTCGGAAGTGTTCGTCCAGAGGATGCTCATATTGCTCTAGATCTCTCGTGCCGCATCGCCATTTGATGAGGAGGTGATAGATATCTTCTTCCTCTTTTTTTAGACTGGGAAAGTCCTAGCCGTGCATGATTATATTTTTTGGATGGATCTCTACAGGAGATCCATCCCACTGTTTCTAAAAAAAAGTCCTAGCCGTGCCAGGTGTGAAAAGAGCTTGAAAGATGCGAGTCATAATTCTCTTCCCTCTCGTACTTTTTGGATCAAGTGACATTCCCTTGTCAATCCTGTATCCAGGTGCATGTTGTCTCACCATCAGGTCGTATGCATTCCTTTCTGAGAACTGCCCATCATGCCTCGTCCAATGGTCTTTACTGACTTATTGCAAGCCCCTCCTTCAACCCAAGATTTCCAAAAGCTTCAAGAAGTCTAGAGTCCTTTGTCCCAAAATCTTTGACATAAACGTTGTGCACCTAGCCCCAAGGCCCTCTTCGAGTGATGCTCGACACTCTTCCACCTTTGCCTCTTTGTTACCTATTATTGCGAATAACATGGGGAATTTTTCACATAGCGTAGCTACCTATGTATACTTATTTATCTAGAATCTAAAGGATTTATCATCTTGAATTACAAGTTGTAGGAGCATCGCCATTTTCCGCAATATTGTTGTGAGGCCTTTCCAAAAAATTGAGGGGTGTTTAACAACCTTGCGTGGGGATCAATGTCCACTCCAACCTTGTATGTTTTCCTCATGAGATGGTAGAACATGTCATCCTCATTTCCTCATATCCAAACTGTCTATTTCATCAGCAACACCTTGTTCATCTCACGAAGCTTTATCACTCCAAAACCATCATCCTTCATGTGTTGTGTAATAATGTCTCGATTTGCCAAGGTCACACCTCTTCTGTAATGTTTTGGGCTTAGGTCCCCAGTCCGTTATCAAGGAAAACTGACCCTGGCAACTTGTTAGGTTTGGGCTCAATTGGATCCGTTGACAACCACCCAAAATGCTTAAACCCAAATTGTCAAGTAGTAATCTCTATCACTTATAACCCACTATTACATTTTGTGAATTTTAGATGTCGGACTATGTTTGGGGGTATGGATGTTACAACCTCCTCCATTTATAATCACAACGTCCTCATTGTGACATGGCTCGTCACTTATTCCTAGTGACAGTGGCGGATGCACGCTCCGAGTAGCCATTTCCTCCTATCTCTTTGTAGGGGTGGTTCCACCTCTCAGATAGTCCTTTCCACTATCAGAGGGAAATCGACTCTGATACCATTTATAACGCACCGAGCTTAGGTCACCGGTCTGATATCGAGGAAAATTGGCCATGACAACTTGTTGGGTTCGAGCCCAAATGGATCCGGTGACAACCACCAAAAATGCTTAAGCTCAAGTTCTCAAGCAGTAATCCCCACCACTTATAACCCACTCTCAGACTTTGTGAGTTTTAGATGCGGGACTATGTTTGGGGGTATGGGTGTTGCAACCTCCCACACTTATATTCGCAACATCCTTGTTACGACATGATCCATCACTTATTAGTAGTGACAATGGCGGCTGTACGCTCCGAGTAGTCATTTCCTCCTATCTCTTTCTAGTGGTGACTCCACCTTTCGGGTAGCCCTTTCCACTATCAGAGGGAAATCAGCTCTGATACCATTTGTAACATCTCGAGCTTAGATCTCCGATCCATTATCGAGGAAAACTGACCATGATAACTTGTTAGGTTCAGGCCCGAATGGATCCGTTGACAACCACCCAAAATGCTTAAGCCCAAATGTCAAGTAGTAATCCTCACCACTTATAACCCACTCACACTGTGTGAGTTTTAGATGTGCGACTATGTTTGGGGGTGTTGGTTTTACAACCCCCCCTTATATCCGCAACGTCCTCGTTGCAACATAGCCCATCACTTATTCCCAGTGACAGTGGCGGCTGCACGCTCTGGGTAGTCATTTCCTCTTATCTCTTTGTAGGGGTGGTTCCACCTCTCGAATAACCCTTTCCACTATCAGAGGAAAATTGGCTTTGATACTATTTGTAACGTCTCGGGCTTAGGCCCCCTTCCGTTATTGAGGAAAACTGACCCGGACAACTTGTTAGGTTCGGACCCAAATGGATTCGTTAACAACCACCAAATTGCTTAAGCCCAAGTTGTCAAGTAGTAATCCCCACCACTTATAACCCACTCTCACACTTTGTGAGTTTTAGATGTGGGATTATGTTTGGGAGTATGGGTGTTATAACATCCCCCACTTATATTCGCAACGTCCTCGTTGTGACATGGCTCATCACTTATTTCCAGTGACAGTGGCAGATACATGCTTCGGGTAGCTATTTCCTCCTATCTCTTTATCGAAGAGGCTCCACATCTCGGGTAGCCCTTTCCACTATCAAGGAGAAATTGCTCTGATACCATTTCTAACATCTCGGGCTTAGGTCTCCGGCCCGTTATCGAGGATAACTGGCCATGCCAACTTGTTGGACTCGGACCCAATTAGACCCATTGACAATCACCCAAAATGCTTAAACCCAAGTTCTCATGTAGTAATAATCCCCACCACTTATAACCCACTCTCACACTTTGTGAGTTTTAGATGTGGGATTATGTTTGGGGGTATGGGTGTCACAAACTCTCCCACTTATATTCGCAACGCCCTCGTTGCGACATGACTCATCACTTATTTCCAGTGACAGTGGCGGTTGCACGTTCCGGGTAGCCATTTCCTCCTATCACTTTTAGGTGTGTCTCTTCCTCTCGGGTAGTCCCTTTCACTATCAGAGGAAAATTGGCTCTGATACCATTTGTAACATCTCGGGCTTAGGTCCCCGGTCCGTTATCAAGGAAAACTAACCTTGACAACTTGTTAGGTTCGGACCCATTGAATGACCAGAAGAATCTGTGTAATGCCTTATATTTTTGTTGTATTCCAATTGGTACTTATATAAGGAAAGGAAAAAAAATCGTAATGTAAACAATGACTGACTTTAAGAGCACCGGCTGAATCCCCAAATCCCCCCTCCCACGTACCTTGCCTTCCAACTAGTCAACGCTTGCTCTATATTATCTAGAATTATCCTCATTTTGTCTATTTTAGCTTATCATCCATTTGGGGGAAAATCAAGATAGATTTGAGGAACTCAAGAATCCATCTGCAAATAGACTTTGGCTCATCCTTCATTCCAAATGAGACAAAAAATAAATTCTCTTGAGTTATTCTCAATCATGACATACCACTAAACATGTCTAGCATCATGAGAGGTGTATAGTCTCATTCACATCTTTCTTCAATGAGATTATCATCTGCATATTGCAGCTTCAGCATGGAAAGTCCAGGCATGGTATGAAAAGGGTAGCCTCAAGGCAGGCAAGGTGCAGCTTTTTAGCCTCGAGGCGGATGCCTAAGCTGGTTTTGGTGAGACGTATGCCTTTGAAAGTTGAGGAGGCCCTGAGGCGGGGCCGGGCGTAAACCTCGAGTGAGGATTTTTTTGACACTTTTTAGTCCTCTTTCATTTATCTTGCAATTACCTTTTTCCCTTCTAACCTAAAGATTTTTTGACGTTTTTAATCCTCTCGTGCTTAAAATCTTGCAATTGTCCTTTTTCCTTTCATTTTTTTTGTTTTAAAAGAAGATTATATTATTTACAATCACGGATATTATTGAATTCAATGAAGAGGTTGCTTGACTTACTCATATAGACTATTGGATACATTTTTATTTATAGTGGTTAACAAGTGTCTAATAGTAAATACATGATTTGCATTATTTTGGCACAATTTAGCTGGACGATGATGAGAGAGGAGATACTTTGATGGTATTTTGATGAGAATTAAACGAATAATAACGAATTACAATCATAACCCTGCGTAATCACGAATTATACCCAAAACCCTGAATAGTATTTAACTCTTACACCCATAACCCCGTGCTAACTTCCATCTAATTTTCCGCTAACTATGACGATATCCGTCAAATATTTTACATTTATACCCTTTAAGTTCCCATTTTTTGCAAAAAAAGACAAATCCCCTTCCTCATCCAGCCAAGTCCCCCGTCATGCCACGTCGAACTCCTCTCATCCCTTTCATCCAGCCAGCCCCACCACCCACCGTCAACCTCCTCCCCTTCAACCAAGTAGCCCCGTGCCGCGCGCCGAGCTCCTCTCCTCTCTTTCCTCCAGCTAGCTCCACCACCCAACATCAAGCTCCTCCTGCTCCCCTTCCTCCAGCTAGCCTCACCACCCCGCTGTCGAGCTCCTCCCCTTCCTCTAGCTAGCCTCACCCCCCCGTGCGCCGAAGCTCCTCTCTCCCCCCTTCACTTTCCTCCAGCGCTCTCCCCTCCCTCGCCTGCTCGGTGAGCTCCCCCCTTCCCCTTCCTCCAGCCCGCGTCCACCCCCACCTACCCCCCTTCCCGCCTGCGCGACGATCTCCTTCCTTCCCCTTCCTCCAGCCCGCCTCCACCCCCCACCACCGCCTATG
Organism: Ottelia alismoides; assembly: GCA_037367405.1. NCBI lineage: Eukaryota > Viridiplantae > Streptophyta > Magnoliopsida > Alismatales > Hydrocharitaceae > Ottelia > Ottelia alismoides. The sequence continues at coordinate 313,053 of JAZKJV010000558.1, read as the reverse complement.
TGGCGAGCTCCCCCCTTCCCCTTCCTCTATCCCGCCTCGACCCCCTCCCCCCCGCCTGCGCGGCGAGCTCCCACTTCCCCTTCCTTCAGCCTGCCTCCAAACCCCTCCTCTCCGCCTGCGCAGCGAGCTCCCCCCTTCCCCTTCCGCAGGCACAACCCTGACCCTCTGCTCCTCAAGGAGTGCTGCATCTGCAGGTACAACCCCGGCTGTAAATCCAACTGCGAAGAGGTCACGGGCAACACTACCGCAGAGTGCATTGACGTTTTCTGTTGTAGATCCATCCAGAAGCGACACTAGAGGAGGAGGAAGTCGGGGAGGAGGCGGAGGGGGGGCCTGGAGAAGGAAGACGGAGGGTCGACAGGGGGAGTGCGTCGGGCGTGGAGAAGGAAGAAAGATGGGTTAGGGATTTTTATTTTTATATATGGGATTTTTAATAGCCGTTGGATTAGATAATCTGTTAGATTAACCTAATGAAATGGTTGGGTTAACAGGAAAACTAATAGAGGGTTATGGGTGTGAGACGGAATGACTATCCAGGATTTCTCGTCTAATTCACGATTATACGAGGTTATGATAGTAATTACGAAATTACTCAGGGTTATGGGTGTAAAAATCCCATCAAAATGTTGTGTAAGCAACAATCAATTTTTATTTATGCGTGGCTTCTTGTGCAAAATTTTTGGAAAGATTTCTACTTTAACCAACAAATGAAGGCCATCTATAAAAATTAGATTTGAATTTCAAGGTATTAGCTTCTTGTAAGTATTAAATATATGATATAAAAGATGATAATGGAAGAGATAATTGTTAAAAAATAAACTTTTGGGGTTTCATTCATCTATATCATTGACCATACAAGTATATTTTGACGAAGTCGAGAAAAATAGCTGATATTTTCACATGAGAAAGAGTAAAGGTCATATCAAAGCTCCCAAGCACAATGTATCCAACCGTTATTCTTTTTGGACATCGAAGAATTACACTAGAAATCATTTAATCACTTCAAATGTATGGAGATTTTTGTATGAGAGAATTTCATAACATATTTTTTTAAGAATACCGGGGCTTATGCCTCGATCGCCTCGAGGCTATGCCTCGTCTCGATTCTTGAGAAATTACATTGTTCCGTCTTTTGTTTTTTCAAAACTTTATCTCGGTGCGAAGAAACCATCAAAAGCACCTCTTGAAGCCACTTGCCTCAAAAAAAGTATAGAGGTGCAAGAGGACGTCCTTGCTGAACCTGTGCATCTGAAAATTTCCCTCGCATGACCGACCATTGATCAAAATCGTAAACAATTATGTGATGTGGTCATGCATGTTTTTATCCATGCTATCCATATATATAGAAATCCCATTTTGTACAATGAGGACCATAGGAAATGCCCGTCCAAATTGTCCTATGCTTTAGAGAAATCAATCTTCCACATCAGACCTTGTACCTCTCCTCCTTTCCAGTTAGCTGCAATCTTAGACGGCATCGCCACTATGTCCATCTTTCCTCCTAAGTTAAAGGCTGTTTGAGCCGAGCTAGTGATAGACAATTGGATTATAAGAAAAAATATTGGTTTGGTGTCAAGGGAAGATAAAATTAGGGAGTAAATTAATGTGATTTAGGTATGAGCAGAGAATACCACTTGACACCCTATTTGAAGTGAGAATGTTTTATCTAGAATGATTAGGCGTATATAGATCTAAGTTGGATATGATCCTAATTAGGTCCATTTGGAGATTAGATTGCTATTGATTTATTGAGAGAATGTTAACACTTTTACAAATTTCAACTAAAATGCATTACTTTTGAGCTCATCCTTAGAATTCTTTCAGAAATTGAAAATATGAAACCAACGGCATTCGTACTATGTTCATCCATAGATTAGGCTTATATCGATCTAAGTTGGATATGTTCCTGTTGGGAAAATAGAAAGAGTTGTTTATTCCTTGGGTCCTAGTCTCTCTTATATAGGGAGAGACATATGGGCAAATTAGATAAAGTGGGCAGAAGAACAGAAAATATATAAACGATACATAAATGTGAAATATATCTCTACACTCCCCCTCAAGATGGAGCATAGATATCTATCATGCTCAGCTTGGACGAACACTTCTAGAAGGGCCCTCTAAGTAGGGCTTTAGTGAAAATGTCTGTCGTTTGTTCCCCTGAGCTGACACGAGATGTATCAATGAAACCCTTTTGGATCATGTCACGTATATAATGGCAATCAACCTCAATGTGCTTTGTCCTCTCGTGGAATGCAGGATTATTAGCAATAAATAAGGCAGCCTGATTGTCGCATTCCAGCAACATGGGAAGAGGTACATCTCTATGTAAATCAGTTATGACTGCTCGAACCCACATATCTCTGTACATGCTTGTGCCATAACTCTATACTCAGATTCAACACTAAATCTAGCAACAGCAGCTTGCTTCTTACATTTCCATGAGACTAGTGAGTCTCCAACAAATATAGCAAATCCGGACGTAGACTTCCTGTCCTTGGGGCACCCTGCATAGTTTGCATCTGCGCATGCTGAAATAGTAACAGGGCTACCCAGTGTTCACGAATGCGCTCTGTGCGGCCACATATGCGGTCGCATATGCGTGAGAGGTCCCATAGACGCGCCGTTTTCGTGAATCGGAGCTTATGCGCCCCAAGCGCATGAGCGGACCGTATATGCGGGCTATGCGGCCGCATATGCGGTCCCATGGAAGGCCGTATCCCGATATATCGGCGATATATCACCGATATATCGATATCGGCATGGGACCGATATCGAAATCGATATATCGATATATCCGATTTCAGGCATTTTCTTCATAAAGATTCCTAGATATAGCGATATATCGGCGATATATCACCGATATATCGCCGATATATCGATATCGACACGATATCGAAACGATATCGATATCGATATGTCCTTCCATGTGCGGTCCGTGCGGCCGCTCGGAACATGATTCGTATTATCGGATCTCTTGGAGGTCTGATTAGGCCTATGCGGCTATGCCTCATCCCCGACTCGGCCAATTAGGTTTTCCTCGCGTTCCCAAGTTCCCAACCTCGAGAGCCTCCGCCGCTCCTGCGCCAGTGCCTGTGCCTCCTCCCCATCACTCGCACCTGCGCCTGTGCCTCCTCCCGCCTCCTCCGCCTCCTCCGGCTTCTCCCATCTCTTCCACCTCCTCACAAGTCCTCCTCCTCTTCGCCGCTCCTCCGCCGTCTCCTACTACGCCGCCTCCTCCCCAACTCTTTCGCCGCGACCAGGCTACGAGCACGGCCAGCAGTGCGGCAGCGCCTTCGCCTCCTTCCCAACTCATTCGCCGTGACCAAGCTACGAGCACGGCCAGCAGTGCGGCAGTGCCTACACCGCGATCAGGCTACGAGCACAGCCAGCAGTGCCTCCAAGGCATCCACTGTCGTCAGTTCCTGTGCCAAGGTTAAGAGGTTATTTTCGTTTTTTTTCTTCAATAATTTAGATTTTGTTATTTTATTTTCATTGCAGAAAGTGTATTAAATTTTATTCGTAGGTCTAAATTAAACATGTCAATGTAAAGCACATTTTGGTGCTTAAACATGTATATGAATTAGGAGCATGATCCATTCATATTCATATACATGTTTTGATATACACATGAATTAGGAGCATGACAGTGAGGCCTATGAATCTGATTAACATGTCTGTCCATCTGTTTGATATTCAACTTGTTGTGTTACAGACTTAGGTTATCATCACATGGTCGTCTTGGTATGATCCTGTGTTACAAATCATTTAGGTTACATGGTTCCAAGTCGCACAACACACTCTACATTCCAAATATTCTCATAATAGAACATCCATTAGAAGTTTTCTTGTTGATTGAATATATCGATATTTGAGGCATGTCCAATCATGCCCATCCATCATTTGTATCTTATTTGTATATGCATATTAAACTTTTTGTTGATATTTTTATCTTATTTGTATATGCCAGGCAACTATGGCCTCTAGACTGCCATATGACAACGGTTCTTCTCCCAATCATGCCCATTCATCATTTTTATCTTATTTTTATCTTATTTTTCTTAGATATTCTGTTGGACCACAATTATACATAAATTTAGTTCTGTTGTAGTCACCTTTGTACTTATTTATTTATTTGTAAATAAAAAACTAGGAAACCGCATAGAACCGCTTATACTCCGCATATGCCCCCGCATACCGCTTAAGCGCTATTCGGTGACCTGTCCGAACGCATACGCATACCGCTTTCCTGAACCTTGGGGCTACCCCTTTTGAATAGCTGCCCTGCACGTGGAGATGATTTAAGATACCTTTGTATCATTTGTATTGCATCCATATGAATCTGACAAGGTTGTTCCATAAATTGGCTCACCCAACTGACTGCAAACGAAATATTGGGTCTTGTAATGGTAACGTAAAGAAGCTTTCCAACCAGCTCACGGTATCTTCTTCTGCAACCTCATCAGTATCATCATCATAGAGCTTCATGCTTGGATCCATGGGTATAGTTGCAGGTCTGCATCTAAGCATACCTGTATCACTTAGTAGATCAGTAACATACTTTCTCTGAGTCATTACAAGCCCCTGTTGATTTTTGGCAAACTCCAATCTTAGAAAATATCTAAGAGCTCCTAGATCCTTGGTAACAAATGCACGACCAGAAATTCCTTCGCCCTCTTTATTCCCTTCATATCATCTCCTGTAATAAGAATGTCATCCACATACACCATAATATCAATCATACCTCTGGTTGTTTTCTGTATAAAAAGGGAATGATATGCATTCGATGTTTGCACCCCTGTTTCTCAAACAAGTCTTAGAGCTTCTGAAATCAAGCTCTAGGGCCCTGCTTAAGGCCATAAATCGTCTTATGAAGTCTACACACCTGTGAACACTCCCCCTCAACAGCAAATCCAGGTAACTGTTGCACGTAGACTTCCTCGTGGAGATCACCATATAGAAATGCATTCTTGACATCTAACTGAAGCAATGACCAATCTTGAAGCACATCAATAGAGAGAAGAATCCGTAAGGTGGAATGAGGAGCAACATGGGAGAATATGTCAAGATAATCCACCCCGTATGTCTGAGTAAACCCTCGTGCAACCAGGCGTGCCTTGTATCCGTTGATGCTACCATCTGCATTTTGCTTTACTGTAAAAACCCATTTACAACTTACAATAGACACTCCAGTAGGTGCTGGGACAAGGCTCCAAGTACCTCTCGACTGAAGAGAAGCCATCTTTTCTTCCATAGCCAAACGCCACCGTCCGTGGAATGGTCACGACTGATAATGCAACTGCAAAGTTTCTGAAATCACCAGTCAAGCGATCAAAGGAGACCATAGATGCTATAGGATATGACGCACGGTTACACTTCTACTTCCGAAGCGTAATAAGTAGGTCCAAATCAACAGCCTCCACATCTGTCCCATGTAAAGAATCCTACTCAGGTAGACCATTAGACCCATCATTAGAAACCGTGTTATCAGAACATACCTCATGCGTGCTACATGATGAGCGGTGACCATGAGCAGAAGCAGATCGACAGGTATAGTGATGTGGTAATGGTGGAACTGGGACCGTAATAGGAAGTGGAGGTGGCGTAGGTAGTGGTGGTGTTGGTGGTGATGTAGGTAGTGGTGGTGGAGGTGGAGGAGGTAACGATGGTGTTGGTGGCATGTATATGCTATAGTCAGTGTCTGAAGACGTCAACTGATCACCTGTAGGAGAAAAATACATTACGAACTCAAAAAAGGTGACATCGGAAGTAACGTAATACTTCATGCGCATTTTGGATCATAACACCTGTACCCTTTCTGTGTCTTGGAGTACCCGACAAAGACACACTTGACAGCTCTAGGAGAGAGCTTGTCAACACCTGGAGACAATTGGTGGACGAAGGCGACTGAGCCAAACACACGAGGAGTAAGTGATGCAATCTAATAGGTGTCGTGAACTAAATGGCAATTTTAAAAAAAACTTGAAACTAATGGACTAAATGATGGAAGCAAGTCAATTGGCGTGCAATGCAAAAACCACGGGGGAGGGGGGGGGGGCGAAATGCGATGAATTGACGGGTGGTAAAAGATGCGTAAAATCCAGCAACAAACGACAGCAAGTAATCTAGTTATAGCACCGATTTCTCCACAATTTCAGGGCAATCCAATTAGTTAAAAGTTCCTAGGAAAAATATAACAAGGTTGCAACAACTAGGAATCTCAATGATTCACCAAACCAAACCGCAACATAACAACCCACAATACTAATATTATGCGGTAGAATATGGCAAAACGGGCGCTCATACCACAACCGACGAGGGGGAGTTTGCACGCTTCAGATCTGGTCGGACTGGCGGGGAGCGAGACGGCGACAGCAATGACTCTGGGAGATCTAGGGCCACGACAATCGCTGGACGGCGCAGGCTGCAGGCGGGGATACTTGGGGCCGAAGCGTTCGCGACGTAGTTGGGGGGGGGGGGGGGTAGGAGGGATAAAGGGGCGGCACAGGGGGGAAATCAGCGGGTTTGTTGGGGGGGTTTGGGGCTGCTGGTGGCGCAGTTCGGGCCTATGTAATCAGGAACACGACGTGGACTCCAAATATCTATATGAAACAACTAAAAAATGGAGCTACTGCTCCGACTCGGACGACTGGGGAAGGCAGGGCGATGATGCTTTCCCAGCTAACTTGCCTCACATTGAAAGGACATGTGAGGCGAGATCTGAGGCAGACCACGACACAATGTCTGGAGCGGGAGATGACCAAAGCGCAGGTGCCACGTAAATGGTGAGACAGGTCCAACAGATAGAGAGGAGATTCCAGCATATGGAGTTCAAACAAGGCGATAGGGACCACCCTACTCATGGCCACACCTAATCATCTTTCCCGTAAGGATGTCTTGAAAAACAAGAGAAGATGGGCCAAAAAAGGCTCGACAATGTAAATCCTCCGTAATCTGGCTAATGGACAACAAATTCATAGAGAAATCAGGTGCATGCAACACATTCTGTAGATGCATAGAGGACATCAAGCTAATATCCCCCTGTCCAGTGATTGGGAAATGAGCCCCATCTGCAATAACCACAGTGCGTCCTGGAGGAACCTGTCTATAGGCTGTAAGTTGACCCCAGTCTCCACACAAATGATGTGTGGCACCGGAGTCCATGATCCATTCTATAGCATCAGATCCACTACTGCTTGTGAGTGCATAAGTACTACCTGAGTTACTTGAGGAGGCTAAAGCAGCTACATCTGACTGACTCCCGGGGCCGACAAAGACATTGCGGGACTGGAAGGAGGTATAATGCCCCTCAATCGTGCCACAAGATCCTCGAAGCATTGATCCAAAGAGGAAGCAGCTGGGGGCTCAATCTGCTCAACCACTCGAGCAAAATCAGGAAATCCATGCTTGGAGTAACATGTATCCTCTGTATGTCCAGGACGATGACAGAAAGTACATGGCCGATGAACACGACCTCCTTTGCCCCGTGGTTCACGACCACGAAACTGAGAAGATCCTCCACGACCTCAGGAAGCTGTCATCGCTGAATACATCTTACTGGCAGTAGAAGATGGAACAATGATTCGACTGAGCCTGCGCAAGGCTTCCTCCATAGGAGGAATAGTAGAGTCTGTCAAAATCTGAGAACATGCCACCTCATACTCAGGATCTAGGACTGCCAGGAATACACCAACCATGATGGCATTCCTATACGTCTTCTGCTGCTCAGGAGTGGATGTGAGAGGCATGAAGCTATGGAGCTTCTCCAACATCCCACGCAAGGATGCATATAGCGAGTGAAGAGGGCGTCCATTCTGCTTGATAGTAAAGATATCATGCTGGAGCTGCTGAATCTTTGTTTCATTCTTTGCCTGTGAATAAGTAGCAGCGAGAATATCCCACATCGCCTTGGCTATGGGCTGGTGGATTATATCATTGGCGATCTCTATTGCGAATGTGCCTAAGAGCCAAACTTTGGCATATGCGTTGTCCGCCTCCCATGAGGCGTTAATCCTAGTCTTCTCAGCTGGCTCTTCTTCGGTAAGACTATGTTTCTTAACTGTAGACTTCATCATGCTTATGAATTGCATAGCCCACAGTTCGTAGTTTGACACGTCCATCTTGACTATAGGCACAGGACCTCTGAAGGCGCCTGTGGAGGGGACATCTACCTTGCTTTCTGACACGATGGCTGAAGACGACTAGGATTGGGGACTAGACAAATGTTTGTCTACTGATATAGGGAAATTTGATTGCATATGTAGACTTATGCAATCAATCTCATCGAGGGAGAAAGCTCGACGGCGGTGTCCCTCTTAAAGAGAAGGAGCAGCTGCATTGGCGGCAACCTTTAGAGCAAGTAGGTGAAACCGGTCGAAGGGAGAGGATCCACAAGGTCCTAGGTGAGCGTTGGTGCGCAAGGGCCTAGCAGCGGGGCCGCACGGCGATAGGAAGATGGTCCGTGGAGGCCTAGCAGGGCCTAGCGGGGGCCGTGTGAACCTGGCAGGGACTTGGCGATGGCGAGGGCCCCGCTGGAGAGAGGGGTGAGACCTCGTAAACAGGCAACAGGGGTGCGGACACCCACGGTGGCTGAGCGAAGGCCTTGAGGCAGGCGACGTGGGTGCGGAAGCCCGCCGGGGCTGGGCGGCGGAAGCTCTAGGGCGCGCGCGCGTGAAGGAGGCTTGATGTGGGGTTTAGGGTTAGGGTTTTGGTACAGGAGCTCTGGTCTAGGACTGCAGCTCTGATACCATGTTGGGAAAATAGAAAGAGTTGTTTATTCCTTGGACCTTAGGCTCTCTTATATAGGGAGAGACTATGGGCAAATCACATCAAGTAGGCAGAAGAACAGAAAATATACAAACGATACATAAATGTGAAATATATCTTTATAGTTCCTAATTAGGTCTATTTGGAGTTTGGAGGCAACAAATCTGTGTAGCTAAGTCGATACGGGAAAATGCATGGATCTTGGTATTGATTTATTGAGAGTGTAATCAATTTCAAATTTCAACCGAAATGCATTATTTTTGAGCTCATATCTAGAACTCTTTCAGAAATGGAAAACATGAAACAAACGGTATGTGCACTACGCCCATTCATGGACCCATCCACCCATCGTTTTATTAAGCCATTACCTATTGCTCCTCGTTTGAGAAAATTCCATTCCGGTCTTATCGAATGCTACTCATTAATTCTCCATAACCTTCAGTAGTTTTGTCCTTTTCTGGACAAAACTGCACAAACTAGTATTTCAGTTTGGTCCAACCGTGGAAGAACTTTCCTATAAGCCTTTTCTTGACTTGGTCAGTATACCTAGGGTTTTAGATCCTAATGTCATTCAATTATTTTGAAGGCTTCACAGAATGTTTAGGCCACATTTTATTCTTTATTATAAAGACAAGAAGTTGAAGAAAATGGAAAATGAGAGGAAAAGTAAACATTCAGAAAAATTTAAAAATTCACTAAGGCACTTGCCATCAATTAAATTCTAACAAGATATGCATGTCTTGACACCATGTTTTCTGTCACATTCTCAATGTCTTTTTTCTGCTTTGGCTGAAGTTTGTCATCAAGCATCTAACCGATCAATCAAACTAACCTAAAGGACTGTCTATTGCAGATTGCAATATCTCCAACTCAGCCTTGTTAAGAAACAACGGGTAAAACCAAGGTTGCAGAAGTCGGCAGTCGGTACTCAGTCGACAGGGTCACTGACTAAAGATTAATCGGCATTCGGGAGAGTAATCGGATTTAGTCGGCCATTAGTCGGTTTTGAATTTTTAAATTATTTTAAATATATAAATCAATTTTTATAACATATACTCTCATTTATATTCATATATTTAGCAGTTTTAAATTTTTTAAGAGCTTAAAAAAGTATAGCAAGAGAAGAAAAAACGAAGCAAGTTAAGAACAAAATGTTTGGTACATAGCACGAGCAAAATGTTAAGAACAAAGTATTTGGTATATATCAAATGTTGAAGTCACAGATAAATTAACACAAAGCTAATTAACAACCACAAAAGATAAATAACCTAAGTTACCTAACCATCATGCAAATCAACAAGAAGTATCTAAGTTAACGAACATTTAGGGCATAATAAACACAATTCTAACCTTATATAAGTTAACCAACACGCAATCGACAAGAATATGTGGATGTGGGTGTGGGAGCGCGTTGGTGTATGCACGCATACGTGCATGCACACTCTAAGCTATATAAGTATATATTTAGAATGGTATTTAAGAACATTTTGTATATGCATATTTGTTTGTTATATTTTATTTCTTTTGTATATTTTTTTATTTGAATGAAATTAAATCATAAAGTTTTAAGTAAAATTATTCAGGATAGTATATTAATTAGTTGATATTCTTATATCTAGATGAAATAATTTAAAGTACAAAAGTATACATAATTTTCTTATAATTTTTATTTAACATTTTTAATGTTTTTTGTTTTTATATTTTTGATTTATTTGTGAATTATACTTATTAGCATGTAACCTGAAGTATCTTACTGTCTAAGAACAAGCCCTAAATCTCATATAATTCTAACCGGGTAATCGGGTTTACGGTTTGCGCCTATATCTGAAATCCCTATGCCAAAGTCGGCCGACTAATCGCCCGATTAATCGGGTCAGACCGACTATTGGCCGATTTGGCCTAGTCGAGTCAGGTACCCCCCGACTTCGATTAGTCGGCGACTTTTACAACAGTGGGTAAAACTTTATGGCGTCATCAAACTTGAAATCCTTCTTAAGAAGAAGTTTTGGAACTGGAATCTGATGCAGATCTGTCTCTAGCATGATGTCTTGATGGTATGTGGAGGAAAGCAAGTGGGCGTTGGAGATTGGCATGTAAATTGAAGCTCTGGCATTATGTTCGATCACCTCCTGATTACAATGTAGAGTGTTCTGTTTTCAGATAAAAAAGACTATCTGAAACCCCTACAAACTTTAATATAATTTAGCAGTATGTCGCTAGTCAATGTCCGAAAAATCACAAAATGTACGAGACCAAACAACTAAATAACAAGCTAGGTCCTGACTCCCAGGAGACTGGATTGACTCAGAGGCGGGTGGGAAAGAGGGCTCACTATTGATCCTGGTCCAAAGACTACTAAGAAAGAGGGCTGCGGTCGTCTTGATTGTATGTGGAGGAAAGCAAGTGGATGTTGTAGATTGGCATGTAAATTGAAGCTTTGGCGTTATGTTTGATTGCCTCCTGATTCCAAAGCAGAGTGTTCTGTTTTTAGACATATATAAAACAAAAAAATACAAAGATTGAAGCTGAACTCGCACTAACTAACCTTAACACCATTACAGTAATGTAGAACATAAGGTATTACATAAAATCTTGACAAATATATTGAATCAGTAAGACAACTTAAATCTCTTTACAGCATGAAATCTTGACAAATACATTGAAATCTGGCATTTTTGATGGCATTCTCAACTTATCTAAGATCTCTACCCAAGAGCATCACTTCACTGTATTGCTTATTTACAAACCATTTGCTATTCAAAGAGGAAATGCTGGATGCCTTCTTTCTCTCAATTTTCACATTAAACTAATGTAAAACGTTTGCTATGAAATATTTTCAACGTCGTATCAATATGAAGAAAAAAATTAATGAAGGATGTTAATGTCCATTCTGGTCTAGTTTGGGCTTTCTCAGCTAGGATTTGGTTGGACCCACGTACCCAACCTTGTTTGCCATGGAATACGGCCTGATCTTGGTTAATGATTGGTGATACTGTATTTCCCGATCCTTTCACTGTGCACCCATCATTTTCAAAAAAGCAACTGTGCAGTCGTCATATACTCATATTCCTCCTACAGTTGAACATTTTAATATTCTTAGATCTCAAAAGATTTTAATTGCTCCAACAGGAACAGATCAATTGTCATCTTCTACTCATACGCTTCTCAGCGGAATTTTCGCGGTGATATCGGTGAATGCCGTAATTGCATTTTATATCATCATGGCTTTGAGGGAAAGGCCTAGTGGTGAACCTCAACCTGATCCAAGATTCTTATCAGAGGCCAAGGCAAGCATTACCCGACCCACCACAGCTACAAGCAGTCAAGACTCAGAGATCAGAGAAAAGGAAGAATAAAGGATAAAATCGGGTACTACCATTGTCACACATCTTGCTTTTCCATTTGGCTAATCCTTAACTGGAAAGTTTGCTTGTATTTGTTTTGCAAGAAATTTTGATTGGTGAAGAAAATGAACAATTTTACGTGCCCCGTAATATGGACTGTACCCGGGAGACATGCAGGTTCGGTCTTAAGAACTACATGTAAGAGTTCTGAACAGATCAGTCTTATTTTGTGAAAGATGGAAGAGCTTGTTATTCTGTTTAAGCGTTCTGATTTCTCGATCTGAGGGCGAGATTTGTGTGGGTTTTTCTAAAAAAAGAAAAATGTTGTATATAATGCACACACTGATATACACTCATCTGTAAACAAAATTTAACTGCCTGAGGAAGGTAACGGTGCTGGTTTTGGTTTCATAAGAAAACTAGCAGGGTATTATAAGAGCAGGTGATGCATTCACTGTACTATATGGTGTTGCACCGACAAGTGTTGCTAATTGTATGTGCTATGAAAGAAAGATATGGATGGATATTGGCTTACCCAGTGTTCAGAAAGTCGGTCCAGGCAGCCGCATATGCGGCCGCATATGCGGACTCGGACCCCCTAACGCACCGAATACACCATATGCGCTACATATGCGCTAAAAGGGTATATGCGGCCCGAGTAATCCGCATATGCGGCCGCATATGCGGCCGCATTTGTAATAGAGCTCCCCTCCCCAAACGCAGCTGCCCTAATTTCTTTTTAAAAAACCCAAGGAGTCGATACAAGAGCCAAAGCCACCCATAGTCTCCCAACTCCCGACCTCAGCCCTTGCTACGGAACCCTAGTTCCCCCAATCCATCATCTCCAAGCCTTCGAGTAGCAGCAGCCCCTCCTCTCGATCTCCGCCTAGCAGCAGGCTAGCAGCAACTTGCCCTCCGCTTTAGCAACCCCTCTAAGCCTTCGAGCAGCAACTGCAACCCCTCCGCCAAGGCTTGTTTCTCTGCTTAGGCTTCTCTTCCGCCTGGGCTGCATCTCCTCCAACTTGTCCCTCTCCGCGACTGTCTGGGATGCTCCTCAGCCTACTACCTTGCCACTCCTCTTTCAAGGTTTGCTCCAATTAGCCCTAGGTAACATTTTTAGGATTACTCGAAGTTGGTATTTATTCTTGCTTAATCATTTGGTTTGGAAATGATATCATTTGCATAATCTTTTGGTGTGGAAATTATATAAACTGCTTGCTATAGAAATGTTCTGTCTCTGCTTTTTCTTAAAGAAAATTCATTTGCCTGCAGTTTGTAAAGCAATTTAGATTATAGTTCAGATTATATCTTTGCTTTTTCTTAGCTCTGATTAAGCAAAAAATTCTCTTATTAAGCAAACTATGCATATTTTATAGATCTAGAATGTATCTCTACTTTTCCTTAGAATATAATATATATCCATTAATCCTTAAGTTATAGGGTATTCATTTGGTTTGGATTTGTAATTTGGTATATATCAATATTTAGATTATATCATTAGGTGTACAAATCGCATTGGTTTGGAAATTGGTCTATATATTACGGAAAACATTCTTAGATATTTTGTTATGAATCATACGATAATCTTTTATGTAAATGGATGATATTTGGAAGTTCTTTGGTTAAATCACATTGTACAAAAAGTTTTCACTTTATATTTCTTCCATGTTATTTTTTGAAACGAAAATATCTGATGTTGGATTTATAATTATATTTATAATTATTTTTTATTAAAATAATAGAAACCGCATAGTACGCATATACTTCCGCATATACTTCCGCCTGCCCGCTTACTCGCTTCAGACCGCCTGACCGAACGAATACCGCATACCGACTTTCTGAACCTTGGGCTTACCATTTCAAAATAGACGGAAATGGGTATAAGCGCATACATGCTTGCCTTTCATAATCTCATCCTACTTGAGTTATATAGAAACCAACATACCTGGAAACTTGAGACAGCATTGCTCGTGTAACAAGTACACGATATGATGCATGATCTAAGGGCATATACAAGTACATTAATCAAGCAAGTGCCCATACAATCCTTACCCTTCCATATGCCTAGGCTTCACGCGCACTTGGCATCTATGTCAAGTTCTCAAGGTACTTCTAGGGATTGGAAGGAGTTGTGAGGGAATCTTACCTCCTCTCAAGTTAGTGAGAAGATTTCTAAAAACAATGTTCTCTTGAGCTGCAAGCCTCCCAACTCCCCAACAGTTGGTCTCTCATAGGACAAGCACCAAAACACATCATCAGGACCCTGCTACTACCTCTAAGGGCCAAATTACCCAAGGTAGGTGATGGAGGTGACATTCTTATATTCATGCATATGCTGATACTTGTAATTGGTTCTGGTGGTCTACGTTATGCTGGCGTTTAATCCTAGAGTGATAGTCCTATTGTGCTATTTTCTTAACCTCAGGACCATTTTTTAGGCAGCAATAGATCATGGTTGGTTAGGGTTTAAGGTAGAAATGTGTATGTGGTTCAGCTTGATCTGTTGTCTTTTTGTTCTGCAATATTTGGATTTCAGCTTTCTAATTGAGTGTCCCTTGAACTTTCAGATTTTAGTGGTGCCTCCTCACCTCTTGCAACCACCAAAGGAGTTACTATAAGACAAACAAATTGAGTACAAATTCTTCCACACTTTTTTCTTCCAAGTTTACCATGGGATTTTTTTAAAAAAAATCATACTTGTAATAGGATAAGTTTATCAACCATGGGATTATTTGAAACCATACTTGCAAATGGTTATTTGCCAGTTTTCTACTAGATTACCCCCTCAAATCCTTTACCCCACTCGTAAGCCCCACCAACTCTCTCTTCCTTCTTTAAATCAAATCCACATTAATACCTCATTTCTCTCTCTTCTTTCAATCAGATCTCCATTAATATCATCTTTCTCCATCTTCCATTTTAAAAATTATAGTATCACATCTTATCATATACAAATTATAAAATAATCAATAATTAATCATTCTTCCAAATTTCAATAGAAGTCACATTATATCTATCCCTCTCAACAACTGCCCCTTCATCCATAAAAATGGCCATTTTGCCTAAGAACGATTAGAAATATAAAGCAAATGATAGTATCTACAAGGCATTAGTAATTGAACATGGATGAATACATGATTGATAAGCTCACAAGTACCAAAAACAGAAAAGGCTAGTAAGTGTAACATTTATTATTTAATCATCTATAGCAGAGTTTGCAGTAATAGAAAACAGTGTAGATACTACTGGGAGACCAATTTCATCAGCGAGATCGCCAACAAGTTCCACTCAAGTCACCATGTCTATCATGCTTGCTTTAGCCGATGAATGGGCGTGAAATTTCTTTTATTTTGAAGTTGTTTCCATGGATTTCCTTTGCAAGGTACCCTCAATAATCTTCTCAATTCCTGCATAAGAGTTGATAGGGAATTCGAACGAGCCAAAGGACCTATGTGGAACCATTTGCCGCCTCTACTAAATCTATTTGACCTCCTCTTTATGTAATACCCCAACCCCAAACACAGTGTCAAATCTAAAACTCATGAAGTGTGGGTGTGGCTTATAAGTGATGGGGATTACTACTTGTCAACTTGGGCTTAAGCATTTTGGGTGGTTGCCAACGGGTCCATCTGGGCCTGAACCCAACAAGTTGCCAGGGCCAGTTTTCCTCGATAACAGACCGGGGACCTAAGCCCGGGACATTACAAATGGTATCAGAGCCAAATTCTCTTTGATAGTGGAAAGGGCTACCCGAGTGGTGGAGCCACCCCTACAAAGAGGTTGGAGGAAATGGCTACCCGGAGCGTGCAGCCGCCACTATCACTGAGAATAAGTGATGGGCCATGTCGCAACGAGGACGTTGCGAATATAAGTGGGGGAGGTTGTAATACCCCAACCCCAAACATAGTGCCATACCTAAAACTCACGAAGTGTGGGTGTGGCTTATAAGTGATGGGGATTACTACTTGTCAACTTGGGCTTAAGCATTTTGGGTGGTTGCCAACGGGTCCATCTGGGCCCGAACCCAACAAGTTGCCAGGGCCAATTTTCCTCGATAACATACCGGGGACCTAAGCCCGACGTTACAATTTTGTAACGTCTCGGACTTAGGTCCCCGGTCCGTTATCGAGGAAAACTGACCCTGACAACTTGTTGGGTACGGGCCCAAATGGACCCGTTGGCAACCACCCAAAATGCTTAAGCCCAAGTTGTCAAGTAGTAGTCCCCACCACTTATAAATCACACCCACACTTTGTGAGTTTTCCATGTGGTACTATGTTTGGGTTGGGGTGTTACAACCTCCCCCACTTATATTCGCAACGTCCTCGTTGCGACTTGGCACATCACTTATTCCCAATGATAGCGGCGCGACTGCACGCTCCGGGTAGCCATTTCCTCCAACCTCTTTGTAGGGACGGCTCCACCTCTCGGGTAGCCCTTTCCACTATCAGAGAGAATTTGGCTCTGATACCATTTGTAACGGAACGGGCTTAGGTCCTCGGTCCGTTATCGAGGGAAACTGGCCCTGACAACTTGTTGGGTATGAGCTCAGATGGACCCGTTAACAACCACCCAAAATGCTTAAGCCTAAGTTGACAAGTTGTAATACCCCAACCCCAAACATAGTGCCATACCTAAAACTCACGAAGTGTGTGTGTGGTTTATAAGTGATGGGGATTACTACTTGTCAACTTGGGCTTAAGCATTTTGGGTGGTTGTTAACGGGTCCATCTGAGTCCATACCCAACAAGTTGTTAGGGTCAGTTTTCCTCGATAACGGACCGGGGACCTAAGCCCGTTCCGTTACACTTTAACGTTCACGCTAAATCGTTATTGTCGTAAGGACCTATGTGGAACCATAGAGCAGCGAAGGGAAGAAGTTCTACACATGTTGAGCTAAAAGTTGTGACTTCTTCGAGTAAGATCGACGGAGACACTTGTTTCGATCATTATTCCAACGAACCGATATAAAGAACACGAGATTTCGTGAAAGAGATTGACGTACGAGGAGAAGAGATGAAGAAAGCAATATGCGAAGTTGCTATTATTGGAAAGAAAAATCTACAACGTTGTCTTACATTTGAAAGTTCTGATAGGGGGTGCTTGTTTGGGGAATAGACCCAAGAACAAGGGTGTTATTCCCCTCCCATCTTCTCTCTTTCCTCGTATGACTATTCCCCCCACACATCTCTCTCTATCCTTATTACACCTTATTCCACCTTTATTCATGTCCTTATTCAACCTTACCTAACTTTATTTCACATTATTCCACCTTATTCCTATCCTTCCAGCCGAATAGAAATAGTGTCTTATTCCAAGTTTATTCCTCATCTTTATTTCTGCTTGTTCTGAACCATATGAACCCTTAAATGTATTATGTTATTCAAGTAGATGCAATAGTTACATGTTTTAATTATCATCCATTTCTTAGTGTATAATTCCTTTTCCATCCTCTATTTTATTGGATAAAGTGAGGTGGGATCCATATCTTGGTTGGAAGTAACTTGACACGTCTCTTGAAAAGCAAACTATATATCAACGAAACATCAACTTTCCACATTATATATCGGGCACGACTAATTAAACATAGACGAACATACTAAATATATCCTAAACAAAACATCCGATGTTGTACAAGCATCATCAACATCCACATGCCCCCTTAAATCTTCTTCTCCGCCTCGACGCCACAACTGTCAGACCAACCGAAGACTCCGCCATGTAGCACATTTTCTCTTGGCAACTTCGTACGAAGCGTACCCTGAGATGATTAGTTTAGCATCAAATGTGAGGAAGAGGGAAGGGAAAGAGGAGCGATATTAATTGTAATTAAGGTCAATTCGAAGCTTGTATTATTTAAATATTTGACAGATCCCATCATAGTTAACAGAGAAACAACTGGAAGTCAACACATGATTATGTCATGTAAGAGGTTGTAACGTCCCGGGCTTAGGTCCCCGATCCGTTATTGAGGAAAACTGGCCTTGACAACTTGTTGGGTTCAGGCCCAAATGGACCCGTTGGCAACCACCCAAAATGCTTAAGCCCAATTTGTCAAGTAGTAATCCCCACTACTTATAAACCACACCCACACTTTGTGAGTTTTCCATGTGGTACTATGTTTGGGTTGGGGTGTTACAGAGGTAAACATTATTCTGAGCTCTAGATGTAATTATGAATTATTGAGGGTTATGTATATAAATATGAAAGTATACAAGATTATAGATGTAAAAATCCATATTTTAAAATTCATTTGTAATGTGAAACTATCGTTGCAATTAGACGATGAATAGAATAAATGCACATATGAGTTACTAATAGAATTATTTAAGTTTTTAAATAAAAGTTTATTTAACTATCAGGGATATTAATGTTGATGTGTTAATAAATAGGTTTAATTTGCAGAAAGAATCATATAACTTATTATAAATATGTTTGACTAACATTAAGGTTGGATATTTTATAGATTTATTATCTCCGAATGATTTGTGAATGTTGACATCTTTAGGTTTAAATATATTCAAATTCTGCTTAGATCGGATTATTAGCTGCAATTACACGATGAAAGAAACCGAAGTCAGAAGAAGATTAAAAATGGTGAAACTAAAATCAAGGTTGTAAAAGTCGGTAGTCGGTACTCGGTCGGTCAGGTCACTGACTAAGGATTAATCGATAGTCGGAAGACTAATCGGATTTAGTCGGTCTTTAATCGGCTTTGAATTTTATGATTATTTTAAACATATAACTCATTTTTATACATATATTTACATAGGTTTTGTATATTTTTATACTATCATAATAAAATAAAAGAAGTAATTGATCTAAATAAAAATATTAAGCATATTGTAATAAGTTTGCTTGTGAAAAACAACAAAATATGGTATCTCTAAGCAAAAATTGGTCGACTAGTGTGCTTAGTCGGAATAAGTCGGTATTCTGTCGGCCACCCTACTGACTAGACTAGTCGGACCTAATAGTCAAACCAATCGAACGACTTTTACAACACTGACTAAAATGATGAAACAATTCTAAAAAATTATCCAAATCTTTGGAGTTCGATTACTACAACCAAATATATCTCACCAACAAAACATGTCCTAAAAATTCCAATCAACAGTTACGTAGACACTTCAAAAAGAGCATACAAAGAAAAATCGATCCACATTAATTTTTTCACCTTGGAGTCCTTTCAGTTTATCTGAATGGGCACACAAAGGCCACCAAGCCGCGATATATCTGTGATATATCGACTACATATCAATATCAATGGGTGACCGATATATGCTAATATGGTCGATATTTGACCTTCCGAAGTTATTTTATTCACAAAGTCGGTTCGATATCGACGATATGACGTCGATATATCTGCGATATATAGTATCGACATGGTACTGATACCGATACGACCTTCACCGATCCCAACTCGAAATATTGCACCCTTGAATTCGATAGCAAGGATTGTTTGCTGATTTTGCATGGTACAAACCCGCGAAAAGTTCGAAATCGTGTGAACCGCTCGATCACGATCGAGCAGCTCGAGCGATTACTGCAGAATCTGCTGCCGTGCACGCTACAGCAGATGACCCGGTCCTGAATTCGACTGCCCCATCACAAGCAGACCCCGCACACACTACCAACCAAAAATAGGCAGATGCACCACATATGGAAACCCTAATGCGCGAGCATATGGAAGGCATATTTAATCATGTGAAACAGACAGGTTGCTGTGATGGGTGTGTAGGCTTGTTATGGGGGGTGGGGGGAGTTGGCAGCACAGGGAGTGGTAGGAAGGGAGCATTCAAGGTTGCCATCTCATCCTCATCCCTAATTAACATGACAAGTCCCATTCATCCCTGCAAGCATCTGATTGATCCTTAATGCCGAGTTCCACATGCATGCAAGGAAGACTGTGCAAACTTCCAAAAGTTTCCACGCACTTAATGCTCGCAGGGCCCTCTCCCTCCTCTCATACCGCCATTACTGTTTTCTTTCACAGTGCAAGCAAAAGATACACGGGAATGGGGGGGAGGAAAGAGAGGGGAAAAGGATGGAGCAAAATGACAGTGAGATGGGGGAGAAGATGACATCAAATGGCATCTTTTTGGGCTGACACGGATCGATTAATTATGTTCCTTTTGACTGGCTGTGATGGTGACCAAAGTTTGCTCCATTATCTAGAGATTTGAGAGGTCATCGGGAAGGCCAATCAAGGGACAGCATCTTTCGTATGAGGTGTTTTTTAATGCCCTTGGTTTCAAGGTCCTTCCAGATGTTAGACGAGTACAGATTGGTTTTTCTTCATAGATTTAAAAACATAGATCTGAAGAATCCTATGGACTGAAATTACAGTGACCTGTACTCAAATCACTGTGCCAGAATACAACAAAGATCTAAGGATGACTGTAAGAACAGCCAAATCCCTGTCGCTTGTATATATTCAGCGTGGTTTAAGCTGCATGTCTTGACCAGAAGAAGACAGCCTCATTAGTTGCTGATAAAAGTGTGTGGTAAAAAAAACAGGTCAGTTCTACGTTTTCGGAGTGCACGGAAACCCTAACCCTAAATTTGATCACCAACGCCACCCACTCGTGTGGTCCTCCCTGGAACTCCCAATATAACTCTCTCTGCTGTGCCCTCCTTCTGTCATCAAGCCTGACAAGATGCACCTTTTGGATAGTCCCTCTGGATGGAGTAAGAGAAGCGAGAATGGTGATGATCAGTAATAGGGTATACTCTCTCTCTCTCTCTCTCTAGATCAACACACAGGACAGAAAGGATCTGCACACAAGAAGAACTCGCGCGCACAGTGATTAGAACTGTTCTCTATCTCATGCACAATATCTCTCTCACTGCACATGTTCTCAGATCCCTACACTTTGTCTCCATAATATCCTGTGTGGCTGCAGGCCCATTAATTCTAATTAATCCCCTTCATGAGTGGGTGGGGAGTACTACAAGACAAAGCAAACCCATGCCCCCTTCTCCTCTTCCTTTCACCAAGAAGAAGAAGAACAACCTTCTCCTATAAATGGTGCTCACTGACCCTTCTACCTTTCTCATGTTTTGTACTCTTGCAGGGAATGACCCGCCCGAACGCCGCTGCTATGTTTCCGGTAGACGGCAGTGTCGTTCCGTTTACAGGTTCATCCATGAAGACGAGCTTCATATCGAGACGAAGGAGAAGGCAGAGAAGCAATGCTGTGCGTGGTCATAGAGGAGTATCTGCGGGATCTACGGTCAGATCGACATAGCCGTGTACCGGCGTTATCCTACCTGAGCTTTCCTCTCCCTTCTTCACGACTGTCATGCGGAGGTGATGTGTTCTTGACCTTGTAAGGCCTTTTCTTGACCTTGTAATGCCCGACTGCATGACCAACGGTTGCAGAGCTAGCTCTGCAATTGTTTGCCGCATCTCTCCTTACATCATCTTCTCACCCCCCTTCTATCCCTCCTGAGCTTTTTGCTGCTGTTGATTTTGCTTCTACATGCATGCGATATTACAGATATGGGGAAGTTATATCTTCCTCTGATTTATCCTGTTCTTGAGGTTTTTTTTTTGGTTTCAATGATTATCACTTCATGTTTTATCCTGTTTAAACATCTGAATGGTGATGTGTGGGCAGACCTGTTCATCTGCTGAACTAAACAAGTTCAGAAATTTCTAATGGTAAGATGGCAGGGAAGGTGTGTTTCCGTGTGATTTCTCAGGCTGTTTCATACCTATATCATCTGATAACTTCCATCCCAAAAATTTCATGCATTTTTTTAGGATCGAGCTAGAGAGTGCATGCATAATACAGATGAGCAACTTTTTCGACTGGCATGCATTAACATTGTTTTTCTTGATGGTGGTGCATGATGTGGTGACAAAAGTTTGCTCCTATATATCTATGATAGGGAGTATCATCGGGAAGGCCAATCAAGGGACATCATTTATTGTATGTGGTGTTTTTTGAGGCCCTTGCTTTGTGTGCTCTCCATCTATCTGCGTTGTAACTAGTACTAACTTAACCTCCAAAGTTTTCAGAACAAAAAATAAAAGTAACAACCTTCATTATGTTGATGTTGACTGGAGATAATATATATAGTATAGGTCAGAACATGTGTAGATCACAGACACAGATAGATTTCATTGGCTAAATCACGTTAATTAAATAAAGACTTAAATCTGCACAAACCACACCTTGCATAGGATGGGAAGAAAGATACTGAACTATGTCCATCCCCATTCCAAACAAACAGCTTTAAATGCATGTCGTAGTTACATTGTAATAGGATATGGATGTATCATTGTTGGTTTAGGGTTTTAAAAGATATGGATGTATATTAGAAAAAAATCACAAATTCAAAAGCTTCAGAATAGAAGTGCACTAGTGATTCAAGCCGCGCTTCGCTGCGGGAAGACGAAAATGAAACCTATATAATTGAATCTCCAATCCTAATTTCTTAAATTATACCCATTCTCGTTACAACAATAATACTTTCTTTAAAGAAGCATATAGTTTTAGAAGAAGAAAATGATCTTGCCAATAGTTGGTTTTTCTACTTATTGATGTTATACCATGGATAAGAAGGAAAAATCAACCTTATAAAATCACCCCACTTTGATTTGAGAACCTACTTTTCCTTTTGGCAAATGGAGGTTGGTGTAAAGCCACTATTTTCATGGGAAATCGCCACACATAACCAACTTCACAAACCATTGGGGAAAGTCATAGCCCCTAAGTTCTTACTAAAATATGTAGCAGAAAGAATAGCAAGCAACCTCCTTCTCAGCTTTTTCATCTTCCATCTGCTTCCTGTGCTGCATAAACATCAATGAGTAAATCCTTTTTTCGATTCAAACATTGCTTACATGTAGCAACCAACTGTTACATATGCATCATGAATTTTCGAAACAAATAGTGTCGGAGTATGACTGTGAAAATCTGAAACATTAAAGAGAAGCAAAAAATTTCGATTGTTGGTAGGATAGCATACACCATTATTAAATAAGTACCCAATAAAAAATAAATGTTGGAATCCCATTACTAAGGAGGAAAAGGGAGAAGCAGAATTCACGTTAATATTGAAACAAAATTCTCATGTTAGATCATTAAGATGAATACTTATTTTCTCTCCCAAGGTTACAACACCATCATGTGTCATGCATTTACCTTGTAAGAAGAAATTCTTGCGTCTACAACCTGTAAAGCTTGCTCAACTTTCACTTCTACTACAACAAAATCCATGCTTACCTGCACAAAAAAGCCATCGATTTCTTTCATCTAATGAGACCGAACTGTTCAATCTCCATCATGTTATCCAAATCAACAACAATTTCTAATTCCTTCTTTTGGCTATTGAGGTGAAGGAAGAACGTAACAACCTTAATCTTGTTCTTCAATTCTAGTTCCAGCCAAAGCTCCATAAGCTCACAATCCTCATGTGAGATCACTGTTTCAACGTCCTCCAATCTCTTTTGCAACCGATTTTCTACTTCTTCCATATTCCCAATAGCCTCTCGTGCTTCCTATTGCTTTTAGCAATGTAAGCATTCCTCTCCTTGCATAAGAACTCCAACCACCACAATTTCCTAAGATGGAGATTTTTCATAAATTCTTTTTGCTAGTGGTTGAAAGATAGGAGCAGTTTACTTATGGGTATTTAGCGGCTTTTAATTGTATTTATCCAAAACATTAATAATAAATTGTTTGATTATGACATTTTTGCAGTGATCAAACAAAGGAATTTGAATTGCATTCTCTCCAATTGCTAGTAGTCACAGTCTAAACGAGAAAAACTGGTTTTTACCTCCCCATGGATCTGTTGACGACTCCGTAGGAACTCAAGAATGATGTCGAACCAAAGGAATGGCGGAAGAGGCAATTTGAGGAACCTTGTAGTGTCGGTGGTGAGTGGAGGAACTCAAAAGGAGCCCACTTCAAAGGAGACACATAGCAACATGATATTGCCAGTGGGTTCCATCCCAGTGCTGGAGCCTTCGAAGTCATCGTAGTCAAAGTCTAGGTAGTAAGAGACGCCGAGCTTCCTGCTGCCGAGGGTCTGGAATGTGAGTGCAGGAAGACGATCGTTGGCCCTATGGGGTCTGCTGGAGCCGGTGGAGCAGAGAGAGGAAAGATGGGTGTTTCTTCTTGTTGCTCTTATGGTGAAGCGAATATTGGGTTCTCAGCCTTAATCTGATGGTGCCGATTGCAAGAATCTCAATGGTGGACATTGAATGGGGGAGATATCCCATCTAATGGTACATGTAACCTGAAGGTTTCCTACTTCCTAGGTGGTGTCGACTTCAGGTGGAGGGACATTGCGGGTGATCTGGTGTCTCGTTGAGCCCCAAATAAATTCCCTCGATGGAGAGAACCTTTGTGTTGATGTGTGTTGGATTCAGCGGAGGTCGAAGTTTCTGATTAAGATTGTGATTTGACCTTGATCTCTTTGATGACTGAACTCTAATGGGGCCGAAGGTCGAAGGTGTGCATATGGTGCAGTGAAGTCCCTAGCAGAAGGAATGGCAGTGGCGGTTCTATTGAACCCGTCAATGGAAAAAAATGCTTGGTTTAAAAAATGGGGACGACAGCTATGAGAGGGAAGGCAGATGGTTCCAGACTCTCTCCGACCTACGGTCTTCAGCCATGGGTGTAGGGTCGACCTCACTCCGTAGAACGTCGGCACGGAGAAGAGAATGGAGATGGAGGCTTGCAGAGTTGGGGGTAAGAGAAAAGGGCGAAAGAAGGAAAAAGAGTGAGGGTGAGAGAGAGAAGAGAGAGTGCGGTAAAAGGGGGATAGCGCTTGTTCAGGAAGTGGGGGGAGGGGTTGGGAATGACACATGTTCCATCGTGAGGAACTGGGGAGGATGGCCATTGGGTCTACCCACGTGTCACGATGAGAAGAGAAGCTGGAAGGACCCAGCTTTAGTATAGAGTATAGATATGTAAAATCCAGGAATGGATCAGTATTGTGTATGGTTTCCATGAACTTTTACGGCAGATGTGCTGGAATGCTCTCATTTTTTTTTACGATTTTTGATTTTTAAAATCTGATCTTATAAATTATATTTTCGACTAATACTCCACTCCGGTAGTTTTTGCTATTTATTTTAATGATCAAAAGTCCGGTTAGTATTTTTGCAACATAAATCTCATTTAAAAAAGAACCAAGTTTTTGATCATTAAAATAAAATAGCAAATGCTCTCGGATTTGAGTGAAATTGAAAAATATGTGGTGCATTGGTCGAAAATATAATCCATAAAGTTAAATTTTGAAAAACAAAATCATAAGAAAGAGAGAATAACCCCATTATGTCTAAGTACTATTCCGCATGTCTAAGTACTATAAATTTTTATGACATACGATATAACGTCTTCCCGAAAGCAAATGGAGCAGATGTAATAATACGCGTGCTTGGAATCGAGGATATGTAAGGGAATCAGTAAAGTCTCAGTTTTAGGATAGGGCACATCAATCAATCTGTAGACGTCGCATCAAAATCGAAACATGCATGTAGTTTTATAGTATTATACCGCATAACTACCCTATTAAATTGAGCATTATCCCAGTCGACCATTATCCAAAGTATAAAATCTTAGAAAATGCAATGTACCCGGATGCTGGAATAATATATCATGCAGGCGTCTAGGTACAACGTATTTGCTTATATATTGTGGAACTACATACAAACAATTTAAGCTTAGACTTTTATAAACCTCTAGGTGCATGTTACCTGATGTCTTAGGTGCCGTTCGCCACACGGGTTGGGGAGTTTAACCCCCCTTATCCCACATCTTCTCTCTCCCCGTGGGCCCCTCTTTATTTCTTTTTAAAAAATTAAATAAATCAATTCTCCATCATCAATTCCATCAAAAAAAATAATATATTATACCATCATATCATATAAAAATTATAAACTACTCCACTTTTACTCACTTTTCCAAACTTCAATACAATCACATCACAATAACTACTCACTTTTTCAAACTTCAATACAATCATATCACAACAAACCCACTTCTAACTCACCCCCAGTTTAATCCTCTATCCAAACACCAAAACCCAAAAACGTGTTATCCTCTACCAGTTAACACGCCTTAACCCGCGTACCAAACGTACCCTTAGAGCCCGTTCCATTGGGGGGTTACCCCCAATTTGGGCGGGTTACCCCCCAAACCCCACAATCCTAACCCACTAGTGGGGCTCACTCCCTTCCCATAAAAAAATAAATATTATACCATCATATCATCTAAAAATCATAAAATACTCAACTTCTACTCACCATTCCAAACTTCAGTACAATCAGATCACAACAACTACCTACTTTTTCAAATTTCAATACAATCATACCATAATAACTACCAACTTTTTCAAATTTTAATACAATCACATCGCACAAACCCTTCCAACCCTTAACCTACCAACCACACTAACACAAAAACGGGTTATCCTCCCCCGGATAACCCACTAACCAAATGCACCCTTAAAGTATCCAAGTGGGTTAATTTTATTTAATGAGAGATAATAGTAATGTGTCGCTGTGACCTACAAAAAATTCCTCAAAATAATCAAACAATTGTTTATCCAAATAAAGAACAGAAAGTGGATGTGCTAGCTATTTATTAAACGGGTATAGTTCACATGATCGAACACAAGGAGGCAACTGCGAAAAATGAGGGTTATTAATTAAAGAAATAAATGAAAAGCTCTTTTTCTTGATTTTTTCTCTTTTTCTTATTTTTATGTATTTTTATGTTTTTTATATTTTTATGGATTTTTAATTTTTATATTTTCAATATTTTCTGATTTTGTAACTTTTTAAATGATTTTTAATTTTGCAAGTTTTTATATATTTTATTTTTTAAAACAAAATAATAATAAAAGAAATGTGAACAAAGGAAAAACACACTTTTTTATATTTTCCTTATATAGTAAAAATAGGTAGAAAATTCAAATAAAAATATTTTATGTTTTTTTGATTATTTTTACTATTTTCTATTTTCAAAGATTTTTAGATTTTTAAGTTTTTCAAAATAATTAAAATAGAAAATAAATAGAACAGATAACCAAGTTAATATTTTTGGATTTTTAAAATAGAAAATACATATAAAATTACTGAAAATATTCATAAACAAAAAGATAATTTTTCAAGCTTTAAATCAAGCCATATTATGTATTTTTTTGATTTTTAATGATTTTCTATGAATTTTTTAGTGTTCTCTATATTTTACAATTTTTTGTTGATTTTACGAAGAATTTTCAAGAAATTTTTGTACATGAATTAATACAAATCAAAATATACACAAGTTTTTCAAAGAATTTTCAATTTTTTTATTAATTTTCTAATGTAAACAAGATATATTTTTAGGTGGTTTTTAAATTTTTAAAATATAAAACTAAATATTTTTGCAAAATAAATTTTGAGGTGATTAATCTACTTAAGACGATCTTATTAGAATTTTATAGAATTTTCAAATGCAATTAACAAACTATTAAGCAAAATTAACTATTAATTAATTATTCTGGAGAATAAGGACTAAACTACAAGAAAATTTATTCAATGGACCAAATGAATTATAAAATATGGAAATAAAAGGTTTACTCTGTAAATTTCACACAGAAAGGCACATGCCAACACACGTGAGCAGCGCTGACACATACCTCGATGTGAATATTTTATTTCAAAGGGGTAAATAGTAACAGAAAGAGCAAAGGGCTATATTGCAAAATCACCAAATAAGTCATGTGCTAAGCACGCGAGTATGTTCAAGAAGAACAAAAATGTAAATGATAAAACCTCAAAGAGCTTTGATGAATACCCATTCATCACTCTTTATTCTTATATTTTAGCTACAAAAACCTATGCAAATGCATGTAGATATGTGTAAATAGGAAAAGTTAGCAAAAGCATGCATGTTTGTAAAAATAGATAATTAGCATGTTTTTGTGCAAAAATAAAAGAATAAAGATGAAAAAGAAAAAGAGGGAAATATTTAGAATAAATATTGAGCAACCTAACCCAAGGGAGGGCTCAGCATGGGCCTGACCGCATAAAAGCCAAGTAGAGGGAGATAGGGGCTCACATATGTATATATTTGTAAATAAATAAATAATATTTTCCTCATCCAAAAATATGTTGTAAATACTTGTATATATTTTGTACATATTTATAGCCTATTAAAAACAAAATAAAAAGTTAAAAATCAAAATCCTAAAAACAACCTTTCACCATGTACATAAACCCCTATCTTATATTTATTTCACCTTGTAAATAAATTTCTTTATTTCCAAAACTTTTTGTAAATATTCCTTTTTATGTTTTGTAAATAAAATAAATAAAAAGAATTAAAACAAAAATCAAATAAAAATTACAAAATTAAAAATACAAAAACATCTTGTATATATACCATGTATGTATCATGTATATAACTAACTAATTAACCCATGTATATAAATAATAAAAATAAAATAAAAATAGACTTTTATTCCTCATTTTATCCTATAAATAAATAAAATATAAAATAGGAATAAAAATGTATAAAAATAAATAATTAAAAATCAAAAATCAAAAATCAATATAGTGTATATATACCTATGTATAGCTATAATATGTAAATACCTTATTTTAATTTCCAAAAATTAATTAAAAATCACAAAAAAATAGAAAAAATTAAAACAAAAATATTTTGTGTTTTAAGTTTTTGAAAATTCGGCCATTTAAAGGCCCAAAAAAATAAAATAAAAAGTCCACCCTTGGCGGGCTCTGATTGGTCCACGGGGGATTGTTGACCCCCGGTCAACACCTCCCCCAGGACCACCAGAGCCCGAGTCCGCTCGCCCGACCCGATTTCATTGCTTTTTCCCTGCTCGATCCGCCTGCTAATCACGCAAACCCCGGGTCCTAATCCATCTGCGCACATCCGAGATCCTCGCCCGGAGGTTTGCATGGGGATCCGCGCTCCGATCTTCGTGCCCGACTCCCATTTAGCCGGACCCCTAGCACTATATATCCCGAGCTCAGCCGCCTCCTCATTCCATCTTTGGCTCCCCATTCTCTCTCCAGTGACCTCCATCGCAACCAGCAAGGTGACAGCTTGCATTTGCCGGTGTCGCAGAGAGGAGGAGGTGCTCGTACCATCGATCCGGCTGCCTCGCGCCGCCGTGCTCCGACGTTCAACCGGAGCTCGAGCCTCGAGCATTGACGACCCTTGAGGCAAGGACCAGGAGCTAGCTAAGCTCCAGCATAGTCTCCAGCATCACCCAGGTAACCTTCGTTCCTTCTTGTTTAGTCTAATTTTAAGTTACCCCCAAATCGACTCCTTGCTGTGTTCCTCTGATTCCGACCATCACGCACACTATCTCGATCATCGGAGCACACTACCATCTTCGCCGTTCCCCCACGCACGTTCTTCGCCCACTCGTTCAACCCAACTCGCCCCGGAGCTGGGAGTCGAGCTCCACCACCTGTCGCTCGCCGGAGCTCATTCACCCCGCCGCACCGTTCACCCTCACGACGCTTCTTGGGGTCGAGGCACTTTGCCCTCGACCCGCGAAGCTTTTGGTTTGCTTTGCAGGTCCAACGGGAGGCATCTGAGCCTCTCTTACATTCCAGCCAGGAGCTTCGCGCCGCCAGCCTCGCCGGAGCCCCTCCAGGGCTCGGCCGGGCCATCGAAGTCCACCACCAGCTGCGGAGCTTCACCGCGGACCCGTTCCGATCATCAGGAGCAGCTGAGGAGGAGTACAGCTCACGCACAAGGCCGGCGAAGTTCGCCGGCGTCGTGTTCTTCCACCATCCTCCAGAACCGTCC
This sequence comes from Ottelia alismoides, assembly GCA_037367405.1. Taxonomy (NCBI): domain Eukaryota; kingdom Viridiplantae; phylum Streptophyta; class Magnoliopsida; order Alismatales; family Hydrocharitaceae; genus Ottelia; species Ottelia alismoides. The sequence continues at coordinate 283,151 of JAZKJV010000558.1, read as the reverse complement.
GATGACGCCTCCGCTCCAGTTTTGATCTCAGCCGTCCATCTTCCGAGGAGCAGCAACCGTCGATCACTCCGAGGAGCTCATCTGGACCGTTCGCAGCAGAGGAGAGAGGTACCTGAACCCAGAACCGCCCGATCTCCCACGTGTCCTCGCCTCCACCGTCGATCGAGCCCCCGAGCTGAAGAAGAGACGCGCCCCCCATCCAGAGCCGACCGATCTTCCACGTGGCGCGCATCTGGCCGTCGACGAATAAAGGGGTAATTTACTTAGGGCCCCCTCTTAGTTTGTCTTTTTCGTCTTAGTCCTGTAAATATTTTTAGAACTTTATTTTCGTAGGGTAAATTGCATTGTGGACCTCGTGTTTGTTTAGATTTGCATGTATGCCCCTGTTTGTATGAGACCACGTGCGTCGTCACGTGTAGTTTAGGGTTATTTGCATTTCTTTCCCTGTAGTTCTGGGCTGTTATGTAATGAATAGAAACTTTTTGGTAATTGCTTTTATACCCCTGTGAGCCTGTTATTCACGCATGTGCGGATTTTAGTGGTATATTTGCAACCATACCCTTGGACTTTCTGGTACCAATTACCAAAAGGTCCAAGAAGTAGGTTTTTATTACAAATAGGCCCCTGAGTGCCCCAGCCACGCGCCACGCGCGTGACTTGCTGGGTATTTTGCACCTGGGCCCCCAGATTCTCGGGTATTTGCACTTACGTCCCTGTGCACAGTGCCCCCTTGTTATTTTTGAATAAAATATCAAATCACCTCCAAATCCAATGAGATTTTGACACGTGGCTTCTGCCATGATGTAGAAATTTTAGGGATTTTTGAGGACATTTCTGATTTCATTTAGTATTTTTAAAAATTCAAAAACCTATTTTTTAGCTACTGGTTAGATATAAAAATACCAAAAAAATATAAAAACACCCCCAAAAATTATAAAAAAATTAGATACTGTTGTTTGCTTGTTGTTTGATTTTCTAGCCAATTTTGGCTATTTTTCATCACTTAAAAACCCTAAAAATTGCAAAACCCTCAAAAACTCATAAAAATTATAATAATTAATTTAAAAATCCAAAAACAATAATTAAGGTGCCTAAATTTTCCTTATTCTTTCTAGATTACAGGAAAATTACCTCCAGGGCTTAGTGAGACTCTTAGATATTTTATTTTTGAGTTTCAAGCCTTGCTGGACAGTACCTCTCCTGTTTAGCACTGTTTGATTTTTAGAAAATAATTTACCCATTAGAAAAATCTCAAAAATTCACCAAAAACACTTAAAAACTTAAAAAACATAAAAACAATTTTTCCTTAATTTTTGCATTATTTTTGGTGTGTTTAATAAATCGTTGAAGTTGCCTAGATTTTACTTTCTTTTATTTTCTTTATAATTTGAAAATCCAAAAAAATATAAAAATTCATAAAAACCTCTAAAAACATTTTCTTTTATTTTTATTTCATTTTCACTACTCCGTAGGCCCTAGGCCAATCCGTGCTCCTTGTGTTCGACCCTGGGAGCTATACCAGGTTAATCACATAGCTAGGACCGCTTGCTTGCCTTGTTTGATCTTTGATTGATTTTGCGGTTCGATTTTCTTGATTGAGTGACCCCGAGTGTTAGAGGTCGCAACGACCTATTCAGTACCTTTACCTCGTTCGCTCGGGTCGCCCTCATCAGAATGGCGCCGTTGCCGGGGAGCACGGCTTAGTAGTTGTTTTTGAGTTTTTATTTCATTTTTGTTTTCGCGGTTTTTCGCGGCTCTTCGGAGCTCGCGGCTTTTCGCGGTTTTTGTGTCGATTTTCTTTTTATTTTATTTTGTTTTATTTTGATTTTCTTTTGTTTTTATTTTTGTTTTATTTTGTGTGATTATTTTGTTTTCCATTTTTGCACATATACCCTTGCTTTTATTTTCATTTATTATTTGATTGGTCTGACCACTCTTCCTGTTTTCTTGCGAGGGCCCGAGGACCGTGGAGGCGACTTTCGAGGAGCCGGTGCAGCCGCGGCATTCGGAGGCGGCTTTTCTTTCTCTACGAAGCCGCAGGAGAGAGCGAGAGGAGAGAGTTGAGTGGAGTGAGGCAGTAGGATAGAATTTTATTCATTTATTATTAATTGTAATAATACAGGACTCTGAGACTGTTTGGACTGATAGACTTAGACCGTAGCGGGTCTGTTTCGCCGAGCACCGGCGTGCTCGGGGGACCCATTAGGACCCCTCGGCTTTTTCGCGGCTTTTTACGCGGTTTTCTTTTTCTTTTCTTACTGTCATTTTCCGGATTTTTCGCGGTTTTTGCTCGAGCTCCTAGACATAAGATTTTTGTTGGTTGTGACGTAAGATTTTTAAGGCCCAACACTTAATAGAATATCTGTTCCTATAGAACGTAATTGGACCTTACTAAAATTCACTAAAAAAGTTAGTTTAATTGGATTTGAGACCACGTGCCGTTAGGAGTCACATACAGCGCTGGCAGGACCCGTTGTGGCGGGCACCGAGTGACTCCCAAGATCGGACTCCGGACTCGATTCGGTTAACTAACTATTGTTCTTCACGATCAATAGAAGTTGCTTGTCTTAGGACTCGGCTTTTTACCGTTGCATCATATAGCTTAGTTTACTTTTCTGTCTTTATTTTATGCGCGGATCACTTTGCATGTAGAGAGCTGGAGGCAGGTACGCATTTCTGACTCGGCATGCATCATTGATTTTTCGTGCATCGGCTTTTTCGTCTTCTCCCCCCGATTTTGGACTTAATAACCAGGAGAACCGAAAAATTCGTTAGGCGTTTTTGTTTGCATTGAAAAATACCTAAAAAAGTGTAACCATAAAATTGGGACTGCTAAGACTATTGACCTTAAAACACGCTCACCCTAAAAATTCTGTCTTGGGGAGAGCAACCCCCTCATTGTTTGGTTTGCTTGAGCGAGAGAGTGACCCGCACACTAGGATAGAGCCACGCCTGAACTTCCGTTAGACTACTAGTCTTAGAGTTAGTCGTTCTCCAGTGAGGATCTCTCCGGTACCCGGTAAAGCGGGCCGTGACATCCTTAACAGAGCAGGTTGATCGGGTAGCCGGTAAACATTCCGCAACTTGTACTGGCTGGGAAAGATCTAGCTTTAGGATTGGGCCAGTCTCTTGGGAGCATCGAGTTCCCAACAGGTCACGTAATCGCTCTGATATCTTGAGTGTTCACCAAAATAAAATCGACAAGATAATTTGACCGAACTTTCACGGTCTTCAGCTCGCGTTGCGTTGGTGAACCGGGGGTTTGTTTTTCGATCATAGTTTTTCCAGATCTCATCCGCCCTACTCGCCAGATCGAGATGATGGGTAGACGATCTCTTAGGCAGCCTTTGGCTGCACCGCTTTCGGGCGCGTCTACCTCATCATCTAGGTTGGCTCGCGAGAGCTCAGACCCGCTCTCCGAGCCCGAGTACGATTCCACCCTGTTCCCCCTCGACCCCCTTTCTGACCGACCTGAGAGATATGAGCCCGAGGAGAGACTGATTCATTTGACGATACCTGAGTTGGGCTCATTTGGTTTTGCAGACGTTGAGATGGCCGGCGCAGGCAGTTCTGACGATCACTCCCGTCCCGAGCACTTTGTACTGGACCAGGGAGCGATCAACTCCACCCTGATCGCACAGTTAGAGACAGTCCAGCAGCAGCTCCGCGATCAGGGAGCTTTTATGATAGAGATGAGGCGTGAGATGGAGAGGCTCAGAGCAGAGAGAGATGCACAGAGCGAGCCCGAGGACCCCGATTAGGCACAGGCACGAGCCGCAGCAGCAGCAGCAGCAGCCGCGGCCGCCGCCGCAGCGGCAGCAGCCGCAGGAGGAGCAGGACCACCTAGACCGATGCGGGAGTTGCATAACCCCGGATCTACCTTGATGCACCATTGGGTTGTGGTTCCAGCCATCGTGGGGGACTTCAAGTTCCCCCCGAACACCTTGCAGATGCTCCCGCGGTTCCATGGACTGGCTACAGAGGAGCCCCATCTCCACCTACAAGAGTTTCTCATGATTTGCAGTACTGTCCACGACAGACATGTGGACCAGGATACCATACGGATGATAGCCTTCCCCTTCTCACTGGCAGATAGAGCAGCCACCTGGCTGAAACATTTGGGGAGATTCGTGTACACATGGGAGCAGCTCCGCACCGAGTACTTGAACAAGTACTATCCACTCGGGCGGACGAATGCAGCGAGGGCCCTGATCAGCAACTTCTCCATGTTCACCAACGAGTAGTTCCATGAGGCTTGGGAGAGGTTCAGAGAGCTTTTGGACAGATGCCCACACCACGATATCACGAAGCCGAACCTAGTTCAGAGCTTCTTCAGTGGGCTGTCACCAGAGCTACAGGGCCTGGTGAACGCTTCTTGTGGCGAGTCCTACTTCGCCAAGGACCATGACCAGGTCTGGGCTATTTTTGAGGAGATGGCAGAAAACTACATGGTCATGTCCCAGACCCGGCTCTACACTCAGAAGACCCAGCCACATCAGCCAGGACCCGTGCAGTACCAGAGGATAGCACGGGTAGATGCAGGTCCTTCCAGTTCGTCCGCAGCAGCCACAGCAGCAGCACAGTTAGAGTCGTCAGCTGCGGACATGGGCATCATCAGCGAGAAGCTGGACCGCATGGAGCTGATAGAGAAGAAGCAGTGCCAGAGCATAGCACAGATGGATCAGATGGCACAGGTCTTGAGCGACCTGAAGACACAGCTCATGTGTCTCCAGGAGACACAGACGGCTTCTCAGCCCCGTCTTCAGTCGCGAGGCGACGCCGGCAGCAGCAGCAGCTCGTCCCAGCGCTCCAGCACCCCAGTGCAGCCTAGACAGGTTCACCTTGTACAGGCGGAGCCGTACCAGCAGCCGCAGCCTACCTTGCAGTCACCACCATCTCCCGAGATGCAGATGGTGGTCTACCAGCCGGATCAGCCGTTGGCAGTACTACCCCCAGCCCCCTTTGATGCAGAGCCGTTGATGGATGTCAACGGGATCTGGTACGACCATCCCCAGCCTGGGATCCGACGTGATCATCCCGGATTCAGGTGGGGGAGCGGTGGTGCCCAGCCCCAGCAGCAGCCGTCAGCACAGGGAGGGCAGTACTCCCAGCCGAGAGACCATCACCAGCAGCCGCAGCAGCAGCACCCAGTCTACCAGCAGCAGTCGTCTTACGGTCCTCGTCCCTATCAGCAGGGACAGTCTTGGAGGCGTGAGCAGCAGACTCACCCGGGATACCAGCACCAGCAGCAGCCTCCTTCCTACCCCTCTCACCCGCAGCAGTACCAGCAGCCTCACCCACAGCGAGGCTACCCGTCGGGCTCCCACGAGAGCCCTGCCTTGGATGATATCGCCCGCCTCCTCACGGATCAGCAGGCGACCTTTCGACGGGAGATGGACGAGTTCCGCCAGGAGATGCGGGACTTGGTGAGAGGGAAGGCCGCCATACCTGCACAGATAGAGCCGAATCCGAACAACCTCAAGCGGAAGTCTGAGCAGGTAGTACATACTGAGTTAGCCACTCCTAGCGATCCATTTGATGATACTTCTTCAGATCTGTTTGATGTTGATTTTGCCACGCTTAGGAGCGGTAGGACCCCAGCAGGCGGCGGCGTCTCAGCTGAGCTTCACCCCGAGGCGCCCCAGGAGGAGGAGGAGAGCGGTACTGAGGCCGCTTCAGTCGATGACGGTGGTACTGAGGCCACCAAGGATGCTGATCCCACCGGCGGTACTGAGGCCGCCACTTCACCAGATTCAGGAGGTGGTACTGATGCCACCCCAGCAGCAGCCGAGCCAGTTAGCGGTACTGATGCCGCGAGACGTCTTCCAGCAGCAGCAGCAGAGCAGCCCACTCGTGGTGGTACTGAGGCCACCGGTGTTTGTAGAGAGAGATCTGATGTTGTTTTTCCTCATGGTCATGTATCCCAGGATTCTGTGATGAATAAAGGAAAAGGTTTACATTCTTTTGGTCCCACTGTGGTGCATGATGTATGTGTGGATCCGGTCCTTGAACCGCGTAGATCTTTTCCTGGTCCTTCATCTGAGAAGGACCCAGTGATCCCCTTCCCTAGAGCCCTTCAGATGGGGAAGGGGAAGAAAGAAAATACCAAAAAGAGAGAGTTCGAGGAGTTCAGCCAGAGCATGATAGATCGGTTTCACATTCAGCTGACCCTCCAGGAGGCTTTGCAGCACATCCCCCTCCTTCAGAGATCTTTGAGAGAGAGGACTACAGTTAGGAGGAGGAGGAGGAACCACACTTCAGAGATCCATGTGCTGACCAAAGCCACGTGCTTTGCGATCCAGAACCGACTGCCAGCCAAGAGGCCAGATGCAGGGGCCCCGTATGTCAGATGCCAGATCAGAGAGCAGTGGTTCGACCGTACTCTTTTAGATAGCGGATCTTCGATCAACCTACTTCCGGCAGCCCTTCTCGACCGCTTCGAGTTGGGCACTCTTCGACAGAGCAGGACAGTCCTTCAGTTCGCTGATAGATCTGTCAAGAGGCCAAAGGGGTTATTACGAGACGTTATCATCACGATTCAGGGTCTGCAATTCCCCGTGGACTTCGTAGTGTTGGACATGGAGATCCCTGAATCGGTGGCCGATACCCCCATCATCCTCGGTCGTCCGTTCTTGGCCACAGCCAAGGCGGTGACTGATCATGATAGCGGGAAGGTGTACTTTCGCGTCCATGGCGAGAGTATACAAATAGAGACGGTCGAGGACTATAGAGCCAGATTCAGATCCCGCTCAGATGCGAGTACCGATTCAGAGCAGCTGACAGACGTAGAGCCAGACATCCACCAGGACTGTGATTTTGTGATCACAGATGATGAGGCAGCTTGGGCAGACCTTGAGGCACAGACTACCCTCTCACTTTCAGACACAGCTGAGGCAGAGATGATAGCAGAGGAGAGTCTGGAGAGCACAGACCTGGTTCAGGATACCTTAGCGGCAGCAGAGCCAGTCCTTGATCGCAGCACGATGATTTGTGATGGTGGTGCTGAGGCCACCTTGTTTTCTGGTGGTGCTGATGCCACCTTGCTTTTCGGTGGTGCTGATGCCACCGATTCTGATGCAGATCCCTCGGATTCAGAGTCTGATTGGGCCGATTGCTATGATCAGATGCCAGACTCGAGTCCAGTTGAGCCTATTGAGGAGGAGGAGTTAGATGCAGAGCAGAGCAGAGACAGTGCAGATGAGCAGCCTTCTCCCGATCCAGTTTGCGAGAGTACACTTACACTTTCCCAGGCAGATTTGGCAGACCTTGCAGCGTTCACTCAGTTTCTTCCACAGCAAGATTTGCCGGCACCCAGCATTCCAGAGCTGAAGCCGCTCCCTACTTCGCTGAAGTATCGATTCCTTGCGGGCGATCCAGAGATGTACCCAGTCATCATCTCCGCCGAGTTGACTGGAGAGCAGGAATCCCGTCTGATGGGGGTTCTTGAAAAGAACCGCAAGGCGATCGGATGGAGCGTAGCAGATCTCCATGGGATTAGTCCATCAGTGTGCTCCCACCACATCTATCTCGAGGATGGGGCGAAGCCGTCGCGTGAGTTCCAGCGGCGTCTGAACCCCAACCTGAGAGAGGTTGTCATGAAGGAAATATCGAAGTGGTGGGGTGCAGGTTTTATTTATCCCATTTCCGACTCCAAGTGGGTTAGCCCCTTGCATGTGGTGCCCAAGAAGACGGGCATCACGACTGTGATCAGTGAGTCGGGAGAGGAGATTGCTACACGAGTACCCACCTCTTGGAGGGTTTGTGTTGACTACAGGAGACTCAACCAAGCCACCAAGAAGGACCATTTCCCCCTGCCTTTTATTGACCAGATCATTGAGAGACTGGCAGGGAAGAGCCATTATTGCTTCCTGGATGGGTACTCGGGCTACAACCAAGTGGCCATCGCTCCTGAGGATCAGGAGAAGACCACCTTTACCTGTCCCTTCGGCACATACGCTTTTCGACGCATGCCATTCGGGCTATGCAACGCCCCTGCGACTTTTCAGAGGTGCATGCTGTCGATATTTTCGGACATGGTAGGGGATTGCTTAGAGGTCTTCATGGACGATTTCTCGGTCTACGGCGACGGATTCGACTCCTGTCTTGACTGCCTAGACCGGGTACTCCAGCGATGTATTGAGTACAACTTGGTGCTATCTTGGGAGAAGAGTCACTTCATGGTGACTCAAGGGACGGTGCTTGGCCACATCATCTCCAACAGGGGCATGGAGGTTGATCCGGCCAAGGTCGATGTCATTAAAAAACTCACACCGCCGTCCAATCTGAGGCAATTACGGTCATTTCTGGGGCACGTTGGATTTTACAGGAGATTCATTCAGGATTTCAGCAGGATTGCCCGGCCGTTGACTGACCTCTTGACGAAAGACACTGAGTTCCTTGTCGATGACAAGTGTCTTTCGTCGTTTGCTACTCTCCAGCAGTGCGTGATTGAGGCTCCTGTCCTCCAGCCACCTGATTGGTCTCTCCCATTCGAGATCATGACGGACGCCTCCGATTTTGCCGTAGGGGCAGTGCTGGGACAGAGGAGGGATGGAGTACCATTTGCTATACACTATGCTAGCCGCACATTGGATTCCGCCCAGCGGAATTATACGGTCACAGAGAAGGAGATGCTAGCAGTAGTGTTTGCCCTGGATAAGTTCAGATCATATATCATTGGATCCAGAGTGACTTTGTTTACAGATCACACCGCCATCAGGTACCTCATGGCAAAGAAGGATGCCAAGGCCAGACTGACTAGATGGATCCTTCTACTCCAGGAGTTCGACATTGAGATCAAGGATAAGCCTGGAGTCAAGAATGTGGTGGCGGATCACCTCTCCCGATTAGAGCAGCCTGAGGAATCAGAGCAGATTGATCCGATCAGAGATACCTTCCCAGATGAGGCGATCCTTGCCATCGCCTCACTCCCATGGTATGCCGATATTGTGAACTTTCTTGTTGCTGGGAAAGTCCCACAAGATTGGCCCAGGCAGAGGCTTGAGACCTTCCTTGCGAAGGCCAAGTCTTACCATTGGGAGGATCCCATCCTTTACCACGAGGGAGGGGATAGCGTCTGGCGTCGGTGTATTCCTCAGGAGGAACACCATAGCGTCCTCACTTACTGCCACAAGCTTGAGGCAGGAGGACGTCATTCTGGGAGGAGAACGGCACAGAAAGTGCTCCAATCCGGTTTGTGGTGGCCTACCCTCTTCAAGGACTCAGATGAGTTCGTGAAGAGATGTACTGATTGTTAGAGGATGGGCACTTGTGGACAGCGTGATATGATGCCGATGCAGCCCATTCACTTCTGTGAGGTTTTTGACGCATGGGGCATCGATTTCATGGGTCCATTCCCTAAGAGTCAGGGATTTGAGTACATTCTGTTGGCCGTAGATTATGTGAGTCGTTGGGTGGAGGCTATCCCCGCCCGAGCCGCTGATGCGAGGACAGTTTGCAGATTCTTGAGGAAGCATATCATCACGCGGTTCGGGGTTCCACGAGTTCTTATTTCTGATGGGGGATCTCACTTCATCAACGACCAGGTGAAGGCACTTGCTAGCGAGTTCGGCATAGATCATCGTGTTGCTACACCGTATCATCCACAGACGAATGGTCTAGCCGAAGTGTCGAATAGGGAGATCAAGACGATTCTGCAGAAAGTCGTCCGCCCTGACCGAAAGGATTGGTCACAGCTATTGGACTCGGTCTTGTGGGCATATAGGACGTCTTTCAAGACACCTTTGGGTACATCTCCCTTTCGCCTCGTATATGGCAAGCCTTGTCACCTACCTGTTGAGCTGAGGCACAAGTCACTCTGGGCAGTTACAGACATTCTCATGGATCCAGATGGTATAAGAGACCAGAGGAGGGCAGAGCTAGCTGCCCTGGAAGAGCTTAGAGATGCAGCTTTCACAAGCAGCCTACATTACAAGGAGAAAGTCAAGGAGTGGCATGATTCACATATCAACCACAAACATTTTGAGATTGGACAGAGAGTATGGCTGTTTGATGCGAGGCTTAGATTATTTCCAGGGAAGCTACAGAGCAAATGGAAAGGACCTTATCTGGTTCGGAAGGTACACGACAACGGTAGCATCGACATATCTGAGTTGTCTTCTGAGAGTACCTTCCGAGTAAACGGCCAGCGGCTCAAACCATTTCTAGATCATGAGCCGCGGGTCGTTGATCTTGCCCCTATTCATTTTGCGTGAGATGTGGTCTTTTGACTCACATCTAATGCATCTCACGCCTGAGCTTTACTGACCCTCCGCTGTACATAGATCCAGATGTCTATATCATCACTTTCTTTAGTCCCACATCCCTTTCCTCATCTTTTGATTATGCTATACTTAGGGTGCACTTTACCCTAAGTATAGGGGGGATGTGAGACCTTTCGGGTTTTCCTTTTGTTTCTGTCTACCCTTATTTTTGCTGCCTATACTTAGGGGCATTTCACCCTAAGTATAGGGGGGGTAGACCCTGTACATTCTCCACTCGGTTTTCCCTTCGTGTACAGCCTGCTATACTTAGGATTATTTAATCCTAAGTATAGGGGGAAGACCCGAGAACCTTTTGACCTTTCATTCTCCTTTTGTATAGCCTTCCTTTTCACTTCCCTATACATAGCACGAGTTATGTCTTCTTCATCGCTCTTGACTCTGAGGACATCGTTCGAGCTAAGTATAGGGGGGTGTATATATTTCATATATACTTTAGCCATAACTCGTACTTTGTGTGAGTGTGTTAATAAATAAAAATGGCTAAAAATCACAAAAATTAAAAATTTTCATGTACATAATCTTCTTTTATTTTGCACATACATAGCTAGTGTACAAATTATTTTTGTAAAAATGATTTCCAAAAATCTTTTGTGTAAAGCTTGTGTAAATATTTTTGTATCAAAATTATGTATATAGTACAAAATTTTTCCAAAATGTTTTGAAAATCAAAAGTTTGCAAAAATCTTGTGTAAATGTGTGTAAATACCTTTTTGCAAAACTTGCACTTCATGCATCATCATTCATGATTTCAAAACATTTTTCAAAAATTTTGCATGATTGTAAAATTTGTGTAAATATGCATCTTTTTGTACATATGTATATAGTTTTCCTTGGATGATAGTTGACATTTAAACTAAGCCTGGAATCAAATTGAGAAATGGAGCTTGATTAAGATCTTAATCCACCTAATTTCTAAGAGGAACCTTATAGGGCTTAGGTTTAAGGCTTTTCAGGTCCATGGTGACTTAATTCTTTGAGTCCACTAGGCTATGATCACATGTCATCTCAATGAGCCTAAGTAGAGCACTTAACAACAACACATGACTCATATAGATTATGGCTTTACTTGGACAACCGCACTATGCACCGAGCTCTCTACGGATGAGGTGGTGAGGAGGCAGTCTTCCTTGGCTTGGGGTAGCATATGAGGGTAGTACTTCTAGGCGGAACCTCTCTTCTTCATTTAGTGAAGGAAGTGCGTCTCAACTTGGTCTGGTTGCCATGAAGTCTAACGACGGGAGTTGTGGGTTGCAATAAAGCTTCAAAAGAGGGATAGTCTACTGGCTCAAGAGGAAAAACTCCTTGTATATATGCTGCACATGTACATGTTGTATAGATACACTCGAAAAAAAATGTGAAAAAGAAAAGAACTCCAAAAAAGTGGTGGGTCTGAGAGAAAATGATAATCCCACCGGAGTATGTATATAAGTGCAATAAGCAAAGCTTGGTTTCATGATCCACCTGTTGTAGCTTGCAGCAGGGAGACTTGGCTACACTGGTCAAGCTCCCAAGGGTACTTGGCTACACTGGCCTTGGCCCATTCTCTTCTTCCCCCTCTTCTTGAGCCGGTTGTACTTGAACTTAGAAGGGAATACCCCGCTCCTCGAGGAAAGAGTGGCCAGATTGAGGTCATAGAGTTACCTTGTTGGGGAGGGTTGTCAAGTTGCCATTTCTGAGGTGGAGAGCTTAGACCTCACTTTCACAGGACAAGAAAAGATTCATGGTCTTCAGGGTTTGTGATTGATGACTTGTTCTGATCGGGAGCATTGAGGAGTCTTGGTTATAGAATAGTGGAACTTGGAGGCTGTTAGGTTTTAAGCTTAAGTCTAAATAAGGTTCCGACACATCAATAATCCAAAGATCTGATTAAGCTCCATACCTCAATTTAATGAAGGCAAGTTTAATAATCAACCTTGATCCATGTACATTCTCTTTTTCTTTTTCTTTTTCTTTCTTTTGCACTTCTTTTTCAAATAAGTGTTTGCTAAGGGACTAGCAAAGTATAGTATAGGGGGGTGATGAATACCCATTCATCACTCTTTATTCTTATATTTTAGCTACAAAAACCTATGCAAATGCATGTAGATATGTGTAAATAGGAAAAGTTAGCAAAAGCATGCATGTTTGTAAAAATAGATAATTAGCATGTTTTTGTGCAAAAATAAAAGAATAAAGATGAAAAAGAAAAAGAGGGAAATATTTAGAATAAATATTGAGCAACCTAACCCAAGGGAGGGCTCAGCATGGGCCTGACCGCATAAAAGCCAAGTAGAGGGAGATAGGGGCTCACATATGTATATATTTGTAAATAAATAAATAATATTTTCCTCATCCAAAAATATGTTGTAAATACTTGTATATATTTTGTACATATTTATAGCCTATTAAAAACAAAATAAAAAGTTAAAAATCAAAATCCTAAAAACAACCTTTCACCATGTACATAAACCCCTATCTTATATTTATTTCACCTTGTAAATAAATTTCTTTATTTCCAAAACTTTTTGTAAATATTCCTTTTTATGTTTTGTAAATAAAATAAATAAAAAGAATTAAAACAAAAATCAAATAAAAATTACAAAATTAAAAATACAAAAACATCTTGTATATATACCATGTATGTATCATGTATATAACTAACTAATTAACCCATGTATATAAATAATAAAAATAAAATAAAAATAGCCTTTTATTCCTCATTTTATCCTATAAATAAATAAAATATAAAATAGGAATAAAAATGTATAAAAATAAATAATTAAAAATCAAAAATCAAAAATCAATATAGTGTATATATACCTATGTATAGCTATAATATGTAAATACCTTATTTTAATTTCCAAAAATTAATTAAAAATCACAAAAAAATAGAAAAAATTAAAACAAAAATATTTTGTGTTTTAAGTTTTTGAAAATTCGGCCATTTAAAGGCCCAAAAAAATAAAATAAAAAGTCCACCCGTGGTGGGCTCTGATTGGTCCACGGGGGATTGTTGACCCCCGGTCAACACCTCCCCCAGGACCACCAGAGCCCGAGTCCGCTCGCCCGACCCGATTTCATTGCTTTTTCCCTGCTCGATCCGCCTGCTAATCACGCAAACCCCGGGTCCTAATCCATCTGCGCACATCCGAGATCCTCGCCCGGAGGTTTGCATGGGGATCCGCGCTCCGATCTTCGTGCCCGACTCCCATTTAGCCGGACCCCTAGCACTATATATCCCGAGCTCAGCCGCCTCCTCATTCCATCTTTGGCTCCCCATTCTCTCTCCAGTGACCTCCATCGCAACCAGCAAGGTGACAGCTTGCATTTGCCGGTGTCGCAGAGAGGAGGAGGTGCTCGGACCATCGATCCGGCTGCCTCGCGCCGCCGTGCTCCGACGTTCAACCGGAGCTCGAGCCTCGGGCATTGACGACCCTTGAGGCAAGGACCAGGAGCTAGCTAAGCTCCAGCATAGTCTCCAGCATCACCCAGGTAACCTTCGTTCCTTCTTGTTTAGTCTAATTTTAAGTTACCCCCAAATCGACTCCTTGCTGTGTTCCTCTGATTCCGACCATCACGCACACTATCTCGATCATCGGAGCACACTACCATCTTCGCCGTTCCCCCACGCACGTTCTTCGCCCACTCGTTCAACCCAACTCGCCCCGGAGCTGGGAGTCGAGCTCCACCACCTGTCGCTCGCCGGAGCTCATTCACCCCGCCGCACCGTTCACCCTCACGACGCTTCTTGGGGTCGAGGCACTTTGCCCTTGACCCGCGAAGCTTTTGGTTTGCTTTGCAGGTCCAACGGGAGGCATCTGAGCCTCTCTTACATTCCAGCCAGGAGCTTCGCGCCGCCAGCCTCGCCGGAGCCCCTCCAGGGCTCGGCCGGGCCATCGAAGTCCACCACCAGCTGTGGAGCTTCACCGCGGACCCGTTCCGATCATCAGGAGCAGCTGAGGAGGAGTACAGCTCACGCACGAGGCCGGCGAAGTTCGCCGGCGTCGTGTTCTTCCACCATCCTCCAGAACCGTCCGATGACGCCTCCGCTCCAGTTTTGATCTCAGCCGTCCATCTTCCGAGGAGCAGCAACCGTCGATCACTCCGAGGAGCTCATCTGGACCGTTCGCAGCAGAGGAGAGAGGTACCTGAACCCAGAACCGCCCGATCTCCCACGTGTCCTCGCCTCCACCGTTGATCGAGCCCCCGAGCCGAAGAAGAGACGCGCCCCCCATCCAGAGCCGACCGATCTTCCACGTAGCGCGCATCTGGCCGTCGACGAATAAAGGGGTAATTTACTTAGGGCCCCCTCTTAGTTTGTCTTTTTCGTCTTAGTCCTGTAAATATTTTTAGAACTTTATTTTCGTAGGGTAAATTGCATTGTGGACCTCGTGTTTGTTTAGATTTGCATGTATGCCCCTGTTTGTATGAGACCACGTGCGTCGTCACGTGTAGTTTAGGGTTATTTGCATTTCTTTCCCTGTAGTTCTGGGCTGTTATGTAATGAATAGAAACTTTTTGGTAATTGCTTTTATACCCCTGTGAGCCTGTTATTCACGCATGTGCGGATTTTAGTGGGATATTTGCAACCATAGCCTTGGACTTTCTTGTACCAGTTACCAAAAGGTCCAAGAAGTAGGTTTTTATTACAAATAGGCCCCTGAGTGCCCCATCCACGCGCCACGCGCGTGACTTGCTGGGTATTTTGCACCTGGGCCCCCAGATTCTCGGGTATTTGCACTTACGTCCCTATGCACAGTGCCCCCTTGTTATTTTTGAATAAAATATCAAATCACCTCCAAATCCAATGAGATTTTGACACATGGCTTCTGCCATGATGTAGAAATTTTAGGGATTTTTGAGGACATTTCTGATTTCATTTAGTATTTTTAAAAATTCAAAAACCTATTTTTTAGCTACTGTCTAGATATAAAAATACCAAAAAAATATAAAAACACCCCCAAAAATTATAAAAAAATTAGATACTGTTGTTTGCTTGTTGTTTGATTTTCTAGCCAATTTTGGCTATTTTTCATCACTTAAAAACCCTAAAAATTACAAAACCCTCAAAAACTCATAAAAATTATAATAATTAATTTAAAAATCCAAAAACAATAATTAAGGTGCCTAAATTTTCCTTATTCTTTCTAGATTACAGGAAAATTACCTACAGGGCTTAGTGAGACTCTTAGATATTTTATTTTTGAGTTTCAAGCCTTGCTGGACAGTACCTCTCCTGTTTAGCACTGTTTGATTTTTAGAAAATAATTTACCCATTAGAAAAATCTCAAAAATTCACCAAAAACACTTAAAAACTTAAAAAACATAAAAACAATTTTTCCTTAATTTTTGCATTATTTTTGGTGTGTTTAATAAATCGTTGAAGTTGCCTAGATTTTACTTTCTTTTATTTTCTTTATAATTTGAAAATCCAAAAAAATATAAAAATTCATAAAAACCTCTAAAAAACATTTTCTTTTATTTTTATTTCATTTTCACTACTTCGTAGGCCCTAGGCCAATCCGTGCTCCTTGTGTTCGACCCTGGGAGCTATACCAGGTTAATCACATAGCTAGGACCGCTTGCTTGCCTTGTTTGATCTTTGATTGATTTTACGGTTCGATTTTCTTGATTGAGTGACCCCGAGTGTTAGAGGTCGCAACGACCTATTCAGTACCTTTACCTCGTTCGCTCGGGTCGCCCTCATCAAGCTTTTATGCAAATAATCAAACAACTACAGATTGGCGCATCCTCAGAAACACGTATTTACAATTAAAGAAACAAGCAAGGGTTAGAGTGTAAATAATCACCGAGGCTTGTGGCGGTCACGTGCGAATCCAAGTTCTCATGTATTGGGCTTCAGATCTGATCAACAACAGCGAATTGGAGCAAATTGTGTGGCTCGGATTGGATCTGGAGCACGTCATTCTTGATCTGACAAAGGAGCAACCACTTGGAAGAACTCTAAAGAAGATGGGCATCGATGAACTTCAATCATCGAGAACTCAACCAATCTTCGTCCAAAGCTCCACCAGAAGGTAGTTACTGGTTCCTGGAGATCTCCTGTGTCGCGTGGATGTGAAGGTGAAGCTCGAGGCATGGTGATCCATGATCTGGAAGCTCTAGTGGGCGATGGCTACAGGTCACACTCCAGGTGATTGAACCTCGTCCAGAAGGCTCCTAAACCCTAAATGTGATTCCTCTATTTGGAGATGATGCTCTGGATGACTTATTAAGTTGAAATGTTGGCAGAATGAAGGTGGATGGAAGGCCTCCAGCGGACGTGATCGGAGTATAGGTCGGAATCCAGATCCACAATGGATGTGGGTGGTTAGATGTAGAAGAATTGTGGAGAAATGGTTGGTGAAGGTTGAGGGATGGTTGGCGATGAAAAACGACAAGTGACAACCTCCGATCGAGCAGATCAGAGGCAGATCTGGACTAAACTGATCTAGGCAAAAGTCGAACTGAAATTGTGTGAATTAAAAGAAAGAAATAAAGGGAATTACCCTAAGATTAATCCTACTGTGGAATGGCAGGGTCTTCTCCTCAAGACGAGGGTTGAGATGCCGTCGAGGCTCGGTCGTGGCGGAGTACTCTAGCCAACGAGGATCACGTCAAATCAAGGCTCAATTCTCGATCGAAATCAAGAGAAATTGCTCCTGTCACGAGTAGAAGTCTAAGGCCCTGTTCGTTTGGGTCATAAGGAGGAATGGAATAAGGGGAATAAGCCCCTAACACGCTTCCCCGTGGTACGACTATTCCCCATTATTTCATATTATTTCACTCTTATTCCTATCTTTATCCCACCTTACCTACCTTTATTTCACCTTATTCTCCTTATTCTTATCCTCCAGCCGAACGGAGAATAGACCCTTATTCCCCTTATTCCCCATCCTTATTCCTGCTTATTCTCCTACCGAACGGGCCCTAAATGTGACGATCCCTGGAGGAAAAAATAGGTCGAACACGGTTGATTGGATCTGGAGACAGGTTTATATATGCAGTGAAGCTTAGTGAAATTTCAAGTGGGTGCGAACCGAGGCAGGAGATCTGAATTTCTTATTCGGGAGAGAATATTTATTAAAGGGGCAAGCAAATTGAAGAAGAAATCATGTGAGATTGATAGACGGACTGAGTAGGACAAACGAAGAAGAACAGACATCCAACAAGTTATCCGGGCGGGACTGGAAGGATGGGGAGTTGACCCGGGTCAACAGACACGTGTTCGCCAATGGGAGGTCAACCCGCAAAAGATAAAAGGGCTACAAGATAAAATACTAAATAAATGAAAAGAAATCGTGAAATATTTAAAAAATAAATTTAACTAAATTATTTTTATAAAAAATAAATTTTCAATAAATAAACTTAATTTAGGTGATTTTTAATAATTTAAATAATTTAAATAATTAGGTGAATATAAATAAACAACTTTTTTCATAGGTAAATATACCTATATATACGACACATGAATTTTGAATAATTATTTTTACAAATAATTATATAATTTATTAATCTAAAATATTATTTGAATAATTTAAATATATTTTTATTTGCTCTTTATGAATTAATTTATTTAGTTAAATAAATAGGGGTATTTACAATATAGGTATGTGATACCTATACAATATATACATTTTTTATTTTTTATTATTTTTATTATTGATTTTTATTTGTATTATGTATATTGAATACAATATAGACAAAATTTTAAAAATATAATATATACAGAAATAAAAGGAAATAAATAAAAGAATAAAATAATATAGTTTACAATATAAATATAGACCACAATAACACTCAATAAAAGCACTTTTCCTATTTAACTCATATTTTTATAAAAATCCATTTTCAAATTAAATCTTATTTATTAAAAAAAAGAAAGTGAGTTTGTTTTATTTTGAAATTTTGTGGAGATGATATTGATCTGACAAGTTGGGCTTCTTAGCTTTTTCAAACAGATGTTATTTTTCATATGTACAATGATTCTTCTTGATATTATTTTTTAATATTTACAACTTGTACAAGTTCTAATATGAAAATATTTTTATTTGAGATGATTTTGGTGATAAATAAAATAGAAGAAGAAATATATACAGTGATGTACAATGATGAAAATGCATGTGAGAATTTATTTCTGGGATTTTTAAAAGTTAAGGATCATATCTCCCCCTACTTTATTCATTGTCGACCATCCCAAGGATTGGTCTGGTCTCAGGGTTTGGGCCAGTCTGTATATACAACCTTCTTTTGTTCTTTCTTTTTCTTTTCTTCTTTATTCTTTTATTTTGGTGTAAATAAATGATAAATTTACAATATTAACAAATGAAGTTAGATAGTTAATTAATTCAAATTAGTGATTATTTACAAATATTTTGTCAAATATTTTGCCAAATATTTTCAGATAAAATAAAAGAATAAAGATGTTGAATCATGGATTCATCAGTACCTAGCAGAGAAGGATGTGCTCAATGTTATTTAATTTGATGTGAATTACAGATAATGTACTATATATTCGAGTTCGTCGAGTTGGATTAGCAATTCTTACGGTAAGTACCAAATTGCAACACACAATCATAAAAATATCTCTACTATATGTCTTATATATTTTATTGATACTAGTAAAGAACAAGATATTTTGTACACACACCTCTACAGACAAGTTGCCTAAAGCCATATCTAAAATTGACATTATTAATAATAAAAATGTCACCCCTATTATTTAACATCATGTTAAGTGTCAATAAGGTAGGTCGCAAATTTTACAAACATAACTGACAAACCCTAACAACATATAAATATATACTCACTAATGATACATATACCACCTAAACAATCTACAAAAAATGGGAAAAATGGGGTCGCTCTCGCCCCATTTATCTGCATTTTTTTTTTGGAAAATTCTGTCATGTATATTCATCACTATATCTCTTTAATACGTCATTCTGATTTCGTCAGAATTAGAGACTCCTTTTCCCTACATCTAAATCAGGTCGATTACAACAATATTGAGACCGTTAAAATTAAATGTTCTAGATGGAGGGCATAGGAGTCTTTGTTTTTGAAAAAATCGGAATGATATATTATAGGGATACAGTGATGAGTATACATGGTGATTTTTTAAAAAAATATGGGGAAAAATGGGACGGGAGTAGCCCAATGGCCACTGATGAACAACCATTCATCTACCTTTATTCTTCCATCCTGCATTTAAGTCCTTATCAAAAACACATGTAAATGCAGATAAATTGTACAAATTAACATCCATTATTTTTCTATAAATATTGTACAAATACATCTATTTAAATTATGTATATCCTAGCCTTTCAACAGGATGAGCATATTGGTCAAATTGTAGTAGGATAGCAAGGATGGAACTTATGTTATAATAGGTTAATAATTATTAAATTTTTCTAGTATATTAGTGTTAATGATCAATGTAATGATAATAATTTCTACATTGCAAAAAATAATGGCCGAGATGATAAAATATTTAAATATTTTCATAGATATAGGAGAGGAGTCACAAAGTTGGAGGGACTAGTGACAGAATATATTGTACTTGCATTAGATGTAAGAACATTCGATGTAATGACACAATGGAGTTTATAGTCATTTGAGATAAAATGGTCTTTAATTAAATTACACAATTTGGACAGAGTACGAGGAAGGTGCAAAGCAATCATAATTAAGGGTAGAAGGACTTGTAGGTGAAGGAGTTTTTTCGCAAACTGAAAATGATGACCATCATTTATTTGTATTGATGAATGATACAAATAGATTTTATATAAAAGAAGATAACTCGGCATGTGATAAGTTTCGAGAGAATCTGAGAGACGCAGAAGCCATGTTAACTCCGAAGGTTGAAATGTCTGGATTGAAGTTCTTATTAGAAATGTTTAAGATAAAAGCGGGAACCAACAAATTACTACAATGATGATATATGTATTATCTATAATAAAAGTTTTTTTGAAAGGAAAAAAGGGTGCACTACCGTAGAGGCAAGCACCCAAAAAAACTTTTATTCAAAAATTAAACATCATAGATACAGGGTCCAAGAATCCCGGAGGATCTTGGCATGTTGTATTACATTCTCAACATAGTATCGCTCACTCCTAAAATACACCCCATTCCTCGCAAGCCAAATTGCCCAGAGGGTTGCGGCAGACTGGATCTTTGCATTGGTATGGCCATTTATCAACGACTCAATAGACTGCCAGAAAGATAGACAATTCTCTGACTCAATCTCTGCGATGGCGGCCTCCCTCCACACATCTTTTGACTTGGGACATGTAAAGAAAAGATGGTCGATATCCTCCGCCTCCCCAAAACAACGTCGGCACAGAACATCAAAACTTTGAAACAATCTCGCCCTTCGAACACTAGTCAACAACCTCTCTCTGCCCAACAACCACATGAATACTTTGACCCTACGCGGGATCTTCCACCTCCAAATCTGACCCAAAGATGGCTTCGCAATCCCTGGATCAAAAACGTATAATGTGTATAGAGCTTTATATGCTTTCTTCACCGAGAAACTACCATCCGACCATACCCAATGATCACGCATGTCACATGGGGTTCCCACCTGAGCGAGTGTGTCTCTCAAGCATTGTAAGGTGACCGTATTCTCAGAAGATAATTGTGAACAAAATGTAGGTGACCAACCATTCCCATTCCACGCCTCGCAGACACGCAATCTCTGATTCTGTGCCAAACCAAATAAACTGGGAAAAAGATCACGGAGCTTCCCAACACCCGACCAGTCGTCCTCCCAAAATCTGAAGGTACCTCCATCGCCAAGACATGGCCGCATCATCTGTGAAATTTGAGGGAGGATGCAGTTGACTCCGCGCCAAAAGTTAGAGGGCTTAGATACACTGCCCAATCTCCAGTTTAGTGCCCCTGAAACTCCATATATTCTTCGAAGCAAAGTGCAAGTGAGGTCCGAGCCAACGCCCCAAATACAGGCAACCCATTTAGCTAGTAGGACCCTATTCATCACATCCAGGTCAAGAACACCAAGGCCACCATCTATAATAAAAGTTATTAAAATATTCTAAAAAGTTTCGAAAGAAGTAGAAAGGTGCAAAACTATGATTCCCTTTACTAGGATTGAAAGACGAAAAAATCACGAAAAGAGAATTCTTCATTTCAGTGTTATCATCCATATATACCGGCTAAATATCAGTGGGATTTGATATATTAGCAGTGTGAATATTATTGGTGCACATTTTAATTTTTACCAGACATTCTAGAGAGAAATACAACATATAGATTTAATGGCTTCAAGTCTACATATGAAATGGGTAGGAAAAATACAAATTAGTCGCACGATGAATTTTGTAATTTTTAATATATATCATCTATTTTGGATCTATTATAAATTATTTAAATCAATAAAAATGATTATATATTTCTCTGGATAAGGGAAAACAACCGTGAACCAAATCGAATTAAAAATTTTGAGCATTCAAAAAAGTTATAACGTAGGTGGAGAAGTTCATTATACAGACTCGATCTGTGTAAGATCCAGTAAGTAGTAAATTTTCTCAACTTTTGCATTTCTTAAATAGTTTTACATATATAATTAATTTGTATTTGAAATACTTTTCAAGAGAAAACGCTCAAACTAACCACCACCACTTTTCCGGACAGTACTGGTGCGGGTCAGGAACCACTTAATTCAGATGATGCATTCCTCCACACTACAAGGAAAACAAGTTGTAGCTACAGAACTATGCCCACGGATGTGGGGTTTGTGGCCACAGAGTTGGGCTCTGGCTACAACACGCCTGGCCAGTAGCCGTAGTTACAAGTCTTGTCGCGAGAGTTCTCTAATAACGAATATATCGTGGCCACTACAAGTGACCACAAAACTTGGCGTAGCCACAACACTTGTATGAAAACTTTGGCCATGGATTGTAGCTACGAGAAACTATTGGCCACGGAATTATCGTGGCTACAAGTTTCCGTAGCCATATTCCGTAGCCACAAATCATTTTTCTTGTAGTGGATCATTACAAGAAAAATAAGTTGTAGCTACAAAACTATGCCCACGGATGTTGGGCTTGTGGTCACGGAATTGGGCTCTGGCCACAACACATCCACTACAAGAAAAACATGTTGTGGCTACAGAATTATGCCCATGGATGTAGGGCTTGTGGCCACGGAATTGGGCTCTGGCCACGACATGTCGTGACCAGTAGTCATAGCTACAAGTCTCGTCGCGAGAGTTCTCTAACCATGAATATGTCGTGACCACTACAAGTGACCACAGAACTTGTCGTAGCCACAACTCTTGTATGACGCTTTGGCCACGGAATTGTATCTACGAGAAACTAGTGGCCACAGAATTATCGTGACCACAAGTTTCCGTAGCCACATTCCGTGGCCACAACTCATTTTTCTTGTAGTGATCGTGGCTAGTAACCGTATCTATAAGTCTCGTCGCGAGAGGTGTCTAAGCATAAATATATCTGGCCACTACAAGTGACCACAGAACTTGTCATGGTCACAGCTCTTGTACGAAGACTGTGGCCACGGGATTGTATTTACGAGAAACTAGTGGCCACGAAATTATCGTGGCCACAAGTTTCCGTAGCCACATTTCGTGACCATAACTTATTTTTCTCGTAGTATCAGGAACCAAGCCTTAGCACTCTAAATGAGTATGATGGGGTGGTGATGAAGTTATAGTCCATATTTGGTAAGAAGAAGGAAGTAGCATTTCATCATCTTGGAAGTCGCAAAGGGAGGAGTTAAAGAATATGGTCGCTACTATGAATGAGACAATTCAGGAGATATGCCAACAAATGGCATTATTTCATGCATTGGAAATAGGACAGGATTCGGGTTCACAAGGTTGCAGCTATGTCATGGCCCAATGAGAAGAAGAAGAAAGAGGAGAAGAAGAAGGAGAAGAAGACGACAAGTAGAATAGAATAGAGTAAACTACTTTAGACTATTGTTTGAATAGATTAGACAATATTATATTAGTGTAGATTTTTTAGTTTGAACATTTAATATGATTGAAAACTTTGTTAAGATATTGTATTCGACTTGAATGTTTTCAGTTTACTTGTTTCTTTCAGTGGTTGTTCCTTACGATGTTAGCATGCATATAGGAGGATAATAGTCATCTTGTAGCATAGCATGATGTTTACAACACCAGCTATATCTATTTTTTTAATAAGCAGATCAAAGGAGACAATTGTGACTATCTCCTATGGTTAAATAGATTGTACCCAACATTTCATGAGACCTAAAGGGGACGGTCCAGTGAACAGGCGGTCACGATTGTCGCCTCTAATCTGACTAGAGGGGACGGTCACAACCATCCTATATGAGTGCTTTCTTTCTCATCAAGGGAGATAGCACGAAATGGTCCAATGAACTTAATGAGACGATTACATCTGTCTCCTCTCATTTCGCAAAGGGGATGGTTGCTATTGTCCCTTTGATTGTAAAAGCCGGAGACTGCTAGACCAACCCCTCTATGCAAACAATGGTTACGAACATGAACAACTCCTCCATTGACAAAAAATGCCATCGCCAACACAGTCTCCACTGATCAAATGACCAATGATCGCAAGGGAAAGTCTGTTGACCCTCTCCTCTAGGGATGAAAACGATCGGATACAGATACGAATGTAGGTATAATCATATTCATATCCATTTTAAAATATGAATACGAATGCAGATACGAATATTGACAGATGTAAAAAATGTGTTATCATATCCTTAAAAATGAATACGAATGTAAAGCGGATATGAATTAGATACGAATAATAACAGAAATATTTAATAGATTAACTAAAATATACATGTTTAGGATGATTTACACATAAAATAGATATAACATATATAGTAATTTCATAACAACAATATCAATAATGGTGAATGCAATCACAAATTGTTGGTACACATAGTTATAAATAAATTTATCACTATACTTATGTACGAAAACGAATATACGAATATACAAATACGAATACGAATATTAACGAATGTCAAAGTGATATCCATATCTGCATCCATTTTAAAATGAATACGAATACGAATGTCAAAATATGTGTGCCTCACCAAGTGATGTAGATTAGGGTGCGTGCCTCACCAGGTGACGTACAAAACTCTCCTTTGTTTTCCAAAAATACCTCGTATTTCAAAATTAAAAATAGTTTGAAGTTTTTCTTATAAATTCATAAAAAGTACAAAACATAAAATCCCTCAAAAAGAAAAATATCTAATACTATCTAGTATCTATATGAGTTTTTATTTTCAAAACTATTACTGCTTAGTAATTTTCAGAATTAAAAAGCCTAAAAACTACAAAACATGCCTAGAAAATTACTAAAAATCAAATACGGGCTGAAATTTTCTCGAAAAAATCGGAACGTATTACACATAAGTGGGAGAATCAAAATTTATTCCCCTTATTAGGAATATAAACCCATCAAAAATCTATTTCTAACTCCACGCTTTCAAGCTTAAAATTTAAAACACTTAATGACTTATAAAAATCATACAAAAATGACTATTTTTGTTAATCATTTTTCATAATTATCCCCTATCTGCCCATGTACTAACTGGATCGATTAGAATGTTTTATAATTTTTTTAATTTTTATAAAACTCTATTAAAAAAATTAAAAATACAAAGTCATTTCAATATATCTTTTCAAAATTGAAAGCGAAAAATGCCCTTAATATATCTTCTTTCCCTTATAGAATAATAAACCTAAAAAAGTATATTCAAGAACACTTCTCTAAAAATTAACAAAATAATTTTAGAATCAAAATTAAAATATCAAAACTGAAAAGAAATGTTGTGTTAAAGAAAGGATCCTAACTATTTGTCGATTCTCAATTAGGATCTCATTTTTCAAATGTAATGAAGAGGGGCATTGTGTGCTTCCCCCATTGCCCCCTCGAGTTGCCACGATTTTGTTCGTCCATTGTTAAGACGAGGAGGGAAGGTATTGAGAGGGAATGGTATATGATCAAATTTGCAAAGGCACAATTGTAATGAGAATTTCTTAACTAAACATTGGTTTGTGCAAATCATGGTTTGGTTCGTCTAATAGACAACCAAACTTAGTGAAGCACACAAGTGCTAACGGTGTAAAACGATAGGAGCACTAGCGATATTGCAAAAAAATGTAAGAGCATAACTGTAATTGCGGAATCTTGGAGGGACACAAGTTTAAAAAACCCTTAATTTATTTATATTAGTGTAATTGATATGATTCAATAATAACTTTGCATTGCGATTTAATTATTTCATTACAAAATGACGTGTGCAATGACGACCTATATATAATTATAAAAAATGCGTAGAGTTTAAACGAGATTAGATGAATGAGTATATGAATATTAAATGGGATTTGAGAGAGGACCGGATGATGGTGTTAAGAACAAGTTTAGATAAGGAACAAGGACTTATTATCCAAGGATAAGTAGGTTTTATTTCATAACAAGAAATCCCAGTATAAAACGATTACTTCAAGGCGACATCATCGATTATATCTATGTTCACAATATGTATACCTTTTTATCCGTCGAAATAACCGAACAATAATAAAAAATAATGAAGGATGAATCTAACTTATCCATAATTCATCAACATTCCTCATCCAAAAATGATATAGTGAGTTAAAAGTAAATGAGGTTAATAAAAAATGGGTTATTCTATATTATACCCTAACTTGGAATTTAAATGGAAGGATAGCTCATAGGGTCCATTTGGTAGCCCGTTTGCCCATAATCCAACCATGGGCTACCCCACTTCTCTACCTCTGCAATATTCGTGGGTCACGATTAATGGCGTGGGTTTCAGGTAGACCCGGCAAAAATGCGGGATGGGTCGGGCCATAGGCCAGGCCGAACGGGTCGAGGTTTAAAGACCTTTGTCCAAGCTCGCCATAGGCCAGCTCATGTCCCATTTCATTTTTTTAATTGAGTTTTTAATGGTATTTAATATGTATAAATGATTTTATTAATAATATTTATACTTCATAACTAATATAAGTAGCTTACTTGTTACTTGACATGTAAACTATTAGATTTTATTTAAAACTAATGTCACATATGAAAAACTTGAAGTGTATCATATTAATACATGTATCATTCAACTTATATTTATATTTTGGATTTTTATCAGTTGTGCCCCTACGAGGTATTGCAATATCATTTATACCCCTCTCTTTTTGGGAATATCGGTTGCGTCCCCGACTTCTTGTCGTTCTATGGGTTAGTTGCCGTCCATCCACAGTGCAAACAGACGTTAACTTTGAGGACATAAGCGGAATTAATTAAAAAAGGGGAGGTTGAATGGTCTTTGACACCCTCTCCCTCCTCCTCCTCCTCCCCCGACATCTACCTCCCCCTCTCCCTCCGCTGCCCCAAGCCTACTCCCCCTCCGCTACCCCCGACCTCCTCCTCCACGCCTCTCCGCTCGCATCCTCCTCCTCCGCCCGCGCTGACATCCTTCATCCGCTTCTCCCAGGTCGGTCCCCCTGCCCCGAGATTCTCCCAGGTCCGCCCCCTGCCCCTGCCTCGAGCTTCTCCCAGGTTGGTGCCCCTGCCCCTGCCGCCCCCTACCTTGAGCTTCTCCCAAGCCCCTTGCCTCCACCTACCCTGCCACCTCCCCCCGCCTCCCCCCACCCTTGGCCCCAAGTCGCCCCCCATGTCCCGAGCTTCTGCCCCCGCTGCCCCCGCACCTCCCTGACCCCTCGACCCCAAATCGGCCCCCTGCCCCCGCCGCCCTAGCACCCTCCCAATCCCCCCGCCCCCAAGTCGCCCCCTACACCCACCGCCCCACGCCTCTCCCTCCTCCCCCCTACCTCGAACTTCTCCCCTCTGCCACTGTCGCCCCTGCGCATCCCCCTTCCCCCGCGTCTTCCGCCCTCCTCCTTCGCCCCTCCTCCCCTTCCTACCCCTCCTTTCCTCCACCGACCACCTGTATAACCTGATTCACGAGTATTTCCAATATTACCCCTCCCACCCCAAATCATGGTATGAAAAAATCATGGCTAAGTTTAACTCATTAACGGTCAAAGTAACGGAGGGGTACAAGTGATAGAACGGCAAGAAGTTGGGGGCACATCTGATATTCCCAAAAAGAGAGGGGTATAACTGGAATTGCAACATCTCGGAGGGGCACAACTGATAAAAACCCTTATATTTGTTTATTTTTTACAGACCGAATCGGAGCGGCCCATGTCCAAATCTCCAAGCTCAAACCTGATCCATGAGCGGGCTGGACGGATGGATCCCCAACCCATTGGCTAAGTCTAATTCCAGGTTTTCTTTATTATATAACCACCTTCAAATAAAAAAATCAACATCAAAGCATATCATAATCATAAATATAATCAATATAACGTACAGACAATATCCCATCACATCATATATTTACCATTTCAATTCACATAACCATCAAAATACCTATTATTTATCATATTTACGAAAGGATTAGTAGTCTTAATAACCTTTTGAAAGGAGTTGACTCTACACCAACATAATCCTATTATGAATAGAATAATCCAAGCACAAATAGAGTTATTTTCTAGAAAATAAAGATGATCCGGCGTATTAGACTAAGCCGTATACATCTGCCTAAGAATTTTCTCCTGTTAATTATGTCATGAAAAAGAAAATAATTTATTGAGTTTATCATATTTACAATGCATTTTTACGCATGTATCCTTTTGAGTTATTCCAATTGCAACTTACTCTCGACTTTTTTTCAGTTAAACTTGTGCCCCTACATTCTTGCTAAACTCGATGTAGTGGCATTTCATTACTGTGAATTTTGCACGAATATAAAGGCACAAACATAATTACAATAAAGTTAAGAACACAAGTATTACTAGAAAAACTCTAAAGTAACATGCGCAAAAAAACCATGTCCACAACCATGTCTTTATAAATTCTACATAATTGATAGAAGGTTTTTTGTTCGACAGTCAGATTAGCAATTATTGTTTCTTGTTTGTTTAGATGCCAAGTTATCTATTGGAAAAATTTAAAAAAAAATAGGAAAGTCCAAACATATTATCTTTTTGGCACCAACCACTAGATCCCATCTCCACTACAACTAAATTGAGATATAGTGACGGTTTTTGAAAATTCCGTCACTAAATTTGCCGTTGTTAAATATATATAACGACGATATTATTCATTGTGAAATGAGTTTTCGAACTCAAAATTAGTAACGAATGTCATATCTGTCGTTATATCATTAGCAACGATCCATATAGCGACGCTTATCTGCTGCTATTTTTCAAAATATCAATTAATCGTCGCTATTTTTTTAGTTCAAAATTTAGCGATGATTAATTAGATGTTTGAAAAATAACAACGGATAAGCGTCGCTATGTGGACTGTTGCTAATGATATAACGATATATATGATATTCGTCGCTAATTTCGAGTATGAAAAATCATTTCGCAACGAATAATATCGTCACTTATATATTTAACAACGGCAAATTTAGTGACGGAATTTTCAAAAACCGTCACTATAGCTCAATTTTTTTGTAGGGCTTATTCTCTTGGCGATTTAGAATATACCAAGAGAATGAATATATGCTTGGTACCTTAAAGGAGAATGTAGACAACATGCTTGCATTCACAACATGTTTAACATGATTATCGAGGGTTGTATACGTAAATACAAAACTACTCAGAGTTATGAGTGTAAATATCCCATAATGTTTTTTGTTTGATTAGACGCCAAGTTATTTATTGGGAAAAATTAAAAAAATAAATTAAGAAAGTCCAAACATCTTATCCTTTTGGCACCAACCACTGGATCCCATCTAATTCTCTTGGTGATTTGGAATATACCAAGAGAATGAAATTCAAAGGGTTGCAAGTTTAACCACTACAAAGAAGGTAGTAGAACCAAACATAACCAGGACGAAACAGCTAGAGCTTCGACAACATACGACGAGAGACAATCCTAGGACATGTAGAATAAAAAAAACTTTACAAAGACTTAAATAGTACAATTAGGGTCCGTTCGGTAGGAGAATAAGCAGGAATAAGGATGGGGAATAAGGGGAATAATGGTCTATTCTCCGTTCGGCTGGAGGATAAGAATAAGGAGAATAAGGTGAAATAAAGGTAGGTAAGTTGGGATAAAGATAGAAATAAGAGTGAAATAAGATGAAATAATGGGGAATAGTCGTACCACAGGGAAGCGTGTTGGGGGCTTATTCCTCTTATTCCATTCCCCCTTATCCTCCAAACGAACACCCCCTTAAAGTATACATCAAATGCAATCAATTGACATGGTCTTTTCCTAGTCATGGAAACCACAACACGAGAAATGTGGAAATGATGCAGCATGCTATACATTCAAGAGAAGGATTACACACCCCTAAATCAAGCGTAAAAATAAAGGTTACAAGCATAAGAATATCTACGTTAAAGTAGTGATTTAACCATGTATAAGAATCTAAGATGCCTACAAAACAGCTAAGTTTGCACATATCTTGAATATATAACTTGTTAGGCATCTTATCAAAATTAGAATAATAGACCTCACCCGTTAAAACTCTACTTCTGAGCATCATCAACATTTTGCAAATCACCTCCTACTCACCTCAAGATCACAATCTCCGATTTCCATGTGGAATCTCTATTGAATTATAACAAGTCATTTTTAGATCTGTCGGGCCAGGTCTTGGGCTTTACCCCTCGGACCAACTTCGGACCATTCCTCGAGCCTCCGAACGGGCCGGTTCTCGGACTGGGTCGGGTTAGACTGAGCCAAGTCGAAGCCCGATCCAAAGTATTTTTGAGCCGGCATTTTAAGCCCAGGCCCGATCCAATGCTCTATTGAGCTTGAGTTGGGCCGGGCTTCAGTTTGGACCGGGCCGGTCCAGCCCAATACCCATCCCTACATAAAGGGAGATGATAGACTCTACCTACCACAGAGGGCATTATTTGAGGAAGGTGTATGGTTTTAATCTCTCCTCATCCTATTTCTAGATTACTTCTCAAGGTAAAAAGATACCACAAAATGAAGTTGCTTGACGTACACCCAACCCATTTTTTATCACAATCTAAGAATCAAACATTAGAATCACCTGTTTGTTGGTCCATCCAAAACCACTCACTCAAGTATCAAATTTCACTGATTCCTCTCTCTCTCTCTCTCTCTCTCTCTCTCTCTCTACGTAGCAAAGCAATGGCTTTGCTCTTCCACAACCTCTCATCCCCCTCTCTCCTCCGCTCTTCAGCCGCCACCTCCGCGCGTCGCCGCCACCGTTGCTACGCCCTCCACAGCCCCATCTCCGCCACCTCCACCGCCGCCCCCACGAAGCTCCAGAACCCTCCGACCACTTCTCCTCCTCAGGTCCACGGTGGGAACGGGGACGACGAGAGGGGCGAGTTTTATCTCAATCTCGGCACGGCGGTGCGGACCCTTCGCGAAGATCTCCCTGCCCTCTTCGTGCAGGACCTCGATTACGACATCTACAGGTACGAGCGTGGAGTTTGAGCTCCGAAAGGTGGAGTCTTGGGTCGCTATTCTTGGATTTTTTTTGGTTCTTTTGGTGTTCAGTTCTAGTTGGATTGGTGCCAAGATGCGATCGTTTGGTTCCCTTCGTGCTTGGTGATGGATTTGGCTTGGTGGGTCACATGTGGCTGTTGGTTTCTATGTTGTTTAAGATATTAGTCTTCTCTTGTTGATGATGTGATTATCATTCCATTGAAACTGTGGTGTTGTTAATTCCCTTGTCGGAGGATAATGTATGTGCGAATATACGTTGGGTCATTGGGATTTGTAGTGTTGGTGTATATCTATGCTTAGAACTGGGGAGGAAGGTGTCTTCTTTATGGCTTTTCTTAGATTTTCCGCGCATGTTGGGAAGATGAAGAATTCAGCTGCTTTATTTGCCTTGACCTATAGGATTCTTACATAGAGGATGGTTAGTTTGAAAAAAAAATTGACGGGAAAATATAAATAACAATGTAATATTGGTTTTAAGAGGTAAAATCTTCTCATCTCACCAAATCTGTTGGTATATTACCTTGAGTTTTGTAGATTCTTTATTATTTTGTTAACTGAATCAAAGATCACAGGTGAACATTTGTTTGGGTTGGATTTGAATTTGTTTCCCTCTTCAGAATGGGGCTTGATTTATCTTTTTCACCTTTAAGTGGATATGATGCTGTCTACTTTCTACTTACAAAGTACACTCATTTCATAGTTGTTATGATCTATCTATGCTTTGACTAGTACAACTTAAGTGCCGAATCAGGAGCCCATGTTCATCCAACAATTCCATTCACTTGATGCCACGTTTTGTATTAGCAATTTCTTATGCAGAGCTATACCATGTCATGCTCCTACCATATAATTAAATAAGTGTTTCATTTTCATGGTAATGTATATAAACCTGAATTGTGGATGGGAATAATTGATGTCAATTGGTGAACCTAGCCACCCAACTTGAGAAAAGGCAATCTTATGCCTTCGTTGTATAGAGCTCAATCAGATTCCTTGTTGCTTTATCAACATATACAAAGGCATTTCATGTTAAAGTTCTTCGCTTTCTAAATTAGATTCTTCTCAAACTTCAGTTTGTCCTTTTTTGGAAAGTTAGGGTGACTGTTTTGAGAGCAGTAACCATCTAGCTCTAGCTGGAACCAACAATACCTGCATGAAACAAATAAGGTGTTTATTTATGTCTTGATCTGTGTTGCTCTCATCTTCTTATAGTGAGACTTCTCAATTGTCCTACACTCTAAATAGTCTCTTAGTCCAGCCCTTTCACTCATGCACCGGGAGAAACATCTAGGGTTCGTTTGGTTGCAGGGTTGGGCAGGGTTGGGTTGGCCCAACTCGGGATACCCCTCCTTCCAAACATCCCAATCCTCCTCACAGTTTACTATTCACAAGGGTACCCCAACCCAACCCAACCCTGCTCAACCCTGCAACCAAACGAACCCCTAGAGTGCAGTGCAACAATCAAACTTGTCACTATATGACTCGCAAAGTTTATGATTTTGTGCAGCAAGCAACCTCTTGCACATTTGCAGCGTGATATAATAAATCTATTTTTTTTTTATCTTCCTTAGACGCATATAAATGGAACTTCTTGCTTTGGGTTGCCCTTTCACATGCTCTCCCTTTTTCCTTCAGAACTGTTGACTTCTTTTACTTATCTCCTATTTATTTCGACCAAACTCGCACTTCATGTCACATATTATGGTACTAATCTACAATTTACATGTGAAGAAGAGATTTCTAGTTGTTATTTCGAATGTATTTGTGATTTCTTTGTTGTTTCTATGGCATATCCGATTGCACAAGGAAATATATTTTTACGCAAGGACATGCGTTTTTCCTTTTGACAACTTCCAAGTTTGGTGGTTTTGTACATCTAAAAAGATAATCATAAAGCTTTGAGAGAAAACCTCCCCAAATCAGGTATTTACAATATTTGGTCACCACTATCCAAGGTCATTGTCAGCATAGTTCTTGTAACTCCAAACACATCTTCCATCTTCAATCCCGTATTTTTCTAAATTTTGCTGCTGCCATATATTTTTTACAGAGATGATATCACCTTTATGGACCCGATGAACACTTTTCGAGGTATTGAGAACTACAAGCTGATTTTCTGGGCCTTAAGATTTCATGGCAAGATCCTCTTTCGAGACATCAGTTTGCAAGTCATCAGAATCTGGCAGCCATCAGACGACACGATCTTGATCAGGTGGAACCTTAAAGGTGTGCCTAGAGTTCCTTGGGAAGCTCAGGGTGACTTCCAGGGGACATCAAGGTACAAACTCGACAGAAAAGGAAAGATTTATGAGCACAAGGTTGACAACCTGGCTTTCAATTTCCCTAGAATTGCGATGCAACCCTCAACAGTTCTTGACATGGTTGTTGCAGGGGCAGCATGTCCTGCCCCCGCGAGTCCCAATCTGCCCTTCATGGAAAAGGGACTCTTGATGGATGAGATGTGCTCTTGCTCATGGATTGCATTCTACAGGGCTGTGAGGGAGACGTTGAATCAGGAGGGGATCATGGCTGGTATCAGAAATGATCAGATGTGGCTAAGTTGTACGTGACTATTTCAAATTCACAAATCTATATGATCGGATCGTGCAGAAACGGACTTGGACAGAGTAAGGTCAGTCCCTGCTGTAGGATGAATCTGAGTATAGTTTGCCTATGGCATTGTAAATTTTGTTGCTCCCATATTATATTGACAACCCAGTCATACAATTTGTGCCTCGCTGAATATTTATTTTGTATAAAGTAAACTTGCTAGACAACAGAAAGATGAAACAACAAACTGAACAGTTTTGTGAATGCAGATCAAATCTCTTCGCATTGTGATGCAATAGCCTTGTATTTGAATATAGTTGGCATTTATCTTTTTATGATATAAATTTTGCTTTTTTGAAAACTTCGGTTATCTTTGTATTTTTTTTAGAAGTAACAGATCAGTGTCGTTCATCTAAAACAAAGCACTCCATGATCCAAGGGATGCACTTAGGAACTTAAAGTTTGTACATGCACAAAATTTTAAGCTAGGTGGGGTACACACCCACCCACAATCTCAAAAGAGCAAAACCCCATATTTCTTGGGTAGCCTCTTTCCGCTTCTTCCCTATCCCATGCTGGAGAGTAATGTTCCCTATCCCTTGCATTTTCTGCGAGATTTCCTGGCCCAGTTTCCATACCCGAGGGAAATTTGTATTACATCATGCCTGAAATGGAAGGACATACAAAACGAAGAAATTAGACCCAAGGTTTAATCCGTTTTCAAGAATATTGAGGAGAGTTATGGAGTAACTTGGTTAACATGAAACGAAAGGAAATTATTTAACTCCTTGAGTATCACGGGCATATGTAATTAGGTCCTATCGTGGGCCCTTTTGCCGCAATCCTTCCGAGCAAACCATGAGGTTGATGTCACCTTAGCTTTTGTCGGTTGGTATTCATTTCTTTTGGTGTCCTCTTCCTTTATAGTAATGAAAGTTTTATATGGGAACTTGGCAGCGACACCATCAATTGGTAAAAGATGGTTTTCACAAAATGACATTTAGATAACATGTGATCCCAAGATTTTTCCTCTGTCTTGCAAAGGTAGCTCCTACATACCGAGCTAACTGTGTCTTTTAAATAGCTGGTTTTGAGTTTCATATATGTTCAAAGAAGGAAAGCAACTCTTGAATGAAATGGTTTTTTTTCCAGAAGTCCTTGTGGAAGGAGGATATCAAGCCTCCACGTTGAAATATGGAATATATATTTTTGTTAAGTTAGTCACTAGGGGGTTCCTACTCTAGCAGGAAAGTTTATAATGCCTTCTCCCTCCATCAACATGATATTAACTAATTTAGTTTTAAGAGCATCAACTTGACGCCATAGTCTCAGGTAAATCCTTGTTTTAAAGTTGAGACCCTTAGTTTGCTTAAGGCTTTATTCCAGGTGTTCTTCCTATTTCTAACAAACAGCCAGAGCTCCAAAAATTCATTCTAAGACATGCATTTACGCTATCCAGCCACAGAAGGAAATTTCACCCTAAAACCAGTAGTTTGCGAGGAGTTTGCAAAGCATTTCAGATCCTTTTTTAATGGCCTTCCATACATTTGAGTCCCTCCTTTTTATAGGTAATTTTACAGTTATCAGTTTGCCCATAAAACGCAATGCTTAGATTATTTCCCGTGACGTCGACTTCTTTCCTTCCATTATGTATAAGATATTTTTGGAGAACTGCATTGTTATTCTTTGATCTACATATTTTGCCCTATGTCACCAAAAATCCTTTTCTTACTGTGAATGTTCCCGTTTCATAAGAAGTTTCTTATGATCTTATCTATTTTCATAATGACATATTTTAACAGCAACTAGAATTGATATGAGGTGGTTCCTTAGGGAGCTAAGATTGGAATTCAGTAGACTTGCCCTAGCTGGGAGAGTGAGCATACAAGCTTTCCACCCCCAAGTGCAGTCATGAACTTGTCGCAAGATGGTTGCCAACTATCCACCCTGAGAATTCTCGGAGAAGGGGAAAGCCTGGGTAGTTTATGGGAAATTTACCAAAGGACCAACTAAAAATTAAGGCAACAGACTAGACCACTTGAGGCACAAGGTTTTGGCAATGTTTGATGATTTATCAGTGCTAACATTTAGTCCACACATGATAGAGAATATTTTAATGGTTGTGGCTGGATTTTTGACTGGGTCTACATCAAAGAGAATGAAAATGAGGAGGTCATCGATAAACCGGATATTAGTAATTTCCATTTCAAGTCCAAGAGTTAAGAAGCCTTTAATAAGTTCATGCTCCGCCAGTTGTTTGAGCATTCCATCAAGAGCATTCATGCTGTTTATGAACAGAAGTGGGGGGATTGGATCCCATTGGGTGCATCTCTCTTTTAGGTTTGAAAAACCCGACCGAGCCAGCATTTAATTTTAGAGATATAGCTATTGTTCTTAAGATGACTAGTACACTACGCTTGGGCGCCCAAATACCTCAAGGACCCTAGTAATGAGGTTTCATATTGAAGGCTTTTCTATAATCAATCTTGAGAATAAAAGCTGTTTATTGTCTCTCCTAGTGACTTAATATTTTTGATGCTGCGTGCAACCAGTTGTGAGTTGACCTATTCTTATGGGATGCACTTTCAGGTGGGGTTGGGGGGTCAGCTTTTGTAATTTTTTACCCAGATCTGCCAGTATTGTTATATTATTCTTAGTCATGTTTATCATATTAATCTGTCTATAGTTTTCTATTTTTCCATATCTCATGCTTTATATAATAGGGTGGTGCTAGAGTTGTTTACATATCCCAGGTTTTCCCAACTAAAGTCATCTCTCAGTATATAATTTAAAAGAGTCATAAATTTACCTTTAAATGTGGGCCAGAATATTTTGAAAAAATTAATTATGAACGCATCAGGCTGCCATAATTTTTAAATATTTGCCTCCACCTCAGAGAGTATAAAGGAGACAACCAAGTCCGAAGCCAAATCGACATTGGGGTTCGTGAAATTTTACACCATGTTGGGATAAGAAGCAAGAAGAGTACATGGTTTTGGAAATCGAAGGCAATGCGTTTTCTACTTCTTTTAGTGATGAAACATCCGATTGATGCGCTTGAGGTACCATGATCGAGTAGCATCACTGACCTACAGATGGAAGGGTTTCTAGTTATTTCCACCAAGGTTTGGAGATATCTGTTGTAGCAACCTCTACATCCATATTTATGGCATTGTATCAAGTATATCCACATGCAGTTTTACAAGGAAAGCTGTTGGTGGTTTAGATGTTGCTAATGATTTTGTTGTATATGATTTATTTTGTAGCTTGATTAACTTTTTCGGTAGAAGCTCAATGATGAAACTTATAATAAAGATATGAAGCTCGGATTCCAGAGAGACTCAAAGAAAGACTCGATTCCAAAAGCTCGAGATATGAAGACTTTGGATGTTTATATGACATATTACATATGTTTTATTTTATGTTGAAAAATTGTCTTGTAGTTTTTGCGTGTTCTTTATCAGCAAACAAATTTAAGCCAAAATCATCAATTTCACAAAATTGATTTTTAGCATATGATCGATCATCTTGATACCCTTGATCGATCACACTTGAACGACCATCTTGTTATTAATGATTGATCAACTCTAATCGATCGACCATACTTTTTAACCATGATCGATCACTTTTCAAATTATAGGGCAATGGTCAAACCTAATCGATCACTTACCTTATTTTTTATGATCGGTCATTTCCATGGATTTTGGAAATCAGAACGTTGGACTTTCCATATTTGCACACAACAATTCTTTTGGCACAAACCCTATATAAGGAACTCTATGGCTCACTATTTGAGGCATATAACTAAGAGATAAATCTTCTACTCTCAAAAGAAAAGAAAGTGTTTTTTTTTGCGATATTCAAGTTCTTATAGCATTTCTACTCTTTCGAGCTCTCTTCAATCCAAAGCCGTCAAGCTACTCAAGTTGTTTGTGCTCTATGTGATCTACTGCGATCATCATCATCTTCAATCATATTATACACTGAATGTTTGTAAGCTTGTGAATTTAAGTGTCATTGCTAAACTATATTTTATGAGGTTTTTATCACTTGTGCCCCTATGAGATATCGCAATTTCAGTTATGCCCCTATCTTTTTGGTAATATCAATTGTGCCCCTCACTTCTTGTTAATCTATCACTTGTGCCCCTCGGGTTAGTGACCGTCCATAACCAACACAAACGGACGTTAACTTCAAGGACACAAATGGAATTAAATTTAAAAAAAGGATTGAAAGGTCCTCCTCCTCCCACGTCTTCTTCCTCCCTTCTATTCCTCCTCTCCCATCTTCTTCCTCTTCCTCTTCTCTTCCTCCTCCCCAGCATCATGCTCCTCTACCGTCTCCTCCCCTGTCCCCAGGTGCGCCCTTGATGAAACTCGATTTCATCATCTTTATTTCCTATTATTAACCCCCTTGCTTAAAGTTTTAACAATAAAATCCAGTTAAAGTCTTGTAATTAACAGAGTCCTTAATAAATTAAAAAAACCACAAAAAAATGGCAAAACAAAAATCCGTGGTATTTTTAGACTTAAAAATACCCTCAAAAATATTTCGGGCCTTTGTTTGACTTCATCTCCAGTTTTGGCCAACATGAAAATTGTAGATCTCATCAAGATCTACAACTTTCATGTTTTGAGTTTTCTCAAATTTGGCCATCTTGACCTTCATATTTCAACTTGAAGTTTGCAATAATCTGATTGGACCACGTGGTCCAATCTGGGTGAGTCACGTGGCCCGCTTCCCTTGTCCCATCCGCCTGCGATCTGGGCCGTCAGATCTCCTCCTGAGATCCAACGGCTCCCATCTCTCCACGCCCGCTGCTTTCCCTCAACCGTCTGATCATCCCCGCATCTGATCCACGCCGCATATTCGCGCCTCTCAAAGAACTCGCCACTTGGCGCTCTTTGCACCTTCCGATCTTGTCCTCGTCTCGTTGATCACCGCCGTCTATTGTTGCCTCGATAACCACCATCCGATCGTTCCCCATCTTTCATCTCATCCGTCGAAGCCCGCCTTACGCTTATCTCGCCACGTGGTGCGCTTACGCACCCTCCGATGCGCTCCACATCGTCAATCACCACCGCTTAATCCACTCCCTGTTCTCAGCCGCTTGATCAGATCCTTGATCCCATCTAGGCCGTCCTTTAGCGCCTCGCTCTCGATACGCCACGTGGCTCAATCGCTGCCTCTCGATCATATCGGCCGAGATGTAATCACACCCGTCCTTCAGCGCCTAACTGTCAGCCGTTGGATCTCCAGATCCAACGGTCGACAGCCATCGTCAACCTCTGGCTCCCTCCTCTTTCACACGATCCCACTCCGCGCAGACCTCTTCCCCTTTCCTTTTTCTCCGCCACTCCAGACCACCTCTTCCTTCGCCAACCGCCTCTAGTTCTTCCCCAGTCATCCACCTCCTCCGTGCATCACTCCACTATTCACGATACCCTTCCAGTCACCCCACATCCGCCCTTATACCCACGTCGCCACGCACCTGGACCGCCAACTCGCCCTTTAAATACGCCGCCTCCCTCACCGATACACCTCGTCCATCTTTATGCAGGGGAAGGCCCAACCCTCCTCCGCCTCCCTGTGACAGGGGGAGGCGGATGGATAGAGCGACGACGACCTATTCCCCTCGGTGAGACCCGTCGACCTCCAGGCGGCGTCGCGGTGGCTCAGCCCCGCTCGAGCTCGCTGGCACGGTCGGCCAGCATGTGCGACGACCCGGGCTTCTTCTCCGATGCCCAGCCCAGGCCATGACCTCCATCTCCGTCCAGGTAAGACCTCTGATCTTCTCTTGTTTTTCTTCTTATTTTGCATAATTTTCTTAGCTTCTTTCACGCACTCCCCCTGCTCCATTATCACCTCTCGAGCTTCGCAGCTCTTTCCCCTTTCACGCGCACCCCTTTCCGCTCACCTCCTCCTTCCTCCATACCCTCAACCACCTCTGACCCATCTCCTCCGCCACCCACGGCGGAGGAGCTTAGAGCTCCCGTCTTCTTCGCCCCATTGAGCTTCCACTCCGCTCCCCTTCATAAAATCCAAGGTTTCGGGTACCAACTAACACTGCAGGTTAGCCAAAGCCTTCATTGGCCGGAGTACCATCGGAGACCATTTCGTCAGCGTCGCTCCAATGATCCGAGCTCCGATGACGGCAGACAGACACTCCTGGGCCTTCCCCGAGCTCCCAGCTTCATCGACAGACCTTCAGGAGCCTCGGGCGAGCTCCACTGTGCCAAGGACGGAGTGGCAGAGCTGGAGCTCCCTCACCGGAGCTCGGTTCCCGCCGCCAGCAACAGAGGAAGGAGAACGTACAGGCACCGTTGGATGATTCCTCCAGGCGTTCATCCAACGGCTGAGGGGCGGCCACGTCATTGACTCCAGGAGCCATTCGATCACCACGATCGGATGACCCACAACCAGCCACGTGGAGATGTCATATCTACTCCGAGCCTAGCGTCCGAGTCTTTAGGCTTGGAAGCTCCCGAGCCTGCACGAGCCTGCTCCCGAGCCCGAACCAGTGTCCAAGCCTAGCCAAAGCTACGCCAAGCCTCTGCCGAATCTGAGCCAACGTCCGAGCCTGGATGGCGCGGCGGAGCACGTGCCTTGTGGGTAATTTGCAGAGGAGCCCACGTAATTCTTCAATATTGCAAAAAGGTCCCCGCGCGTTTGGTACATTTACAGGGAAGGACTCGCGCTTTATTTTTATTACATTTTAGTCCCTCCCAGGGACCTGTTTGTAGTTATCCTTTCATGTTTTCTTGCATTTATGCCCTTGCTTTCCTTTATGCATATCTTGAGCATCATGTTTCCGTTTCAGTTGATTTCAGTTTCATTTGAAAGCTTGTTCGATGTACTTTTTAATGGCATGTTAATTATTCATCTTAGAGTCTTGAATTTTAATGAAATATTATGTTAGCTAAGTGGCTTTTATTATTTACTCATGCCATGTTTACTTTGACAATCAGTTCTGATACTTCCAATAAATCTGAAATTGACTCTTATTAACT
The DNA here is from genome assembly GCA_037367405.1 of Ottelia alismoides. NCBI lineage: Eukaryota > Viridiplantae > Streptophyta > Magnoliopsida > Alismatales > Hydrocharitaceae > Ottelia > Ottelia alismoides. Next base: position 242,807 of record JAZKJV010000558.1, on the reverse strand, counting down.
TGCTCATTATATCTAATCAGACTTAGGGCATATTCGCATTGCATTTCCTTGCATTCATTTGCATTATAAAAAAATAAAAAAATGCATGTTTATTTAATGCATTATTGTCTTTTTGCATACTTTGACCTATATTGACTTCAACTCATCACTTAGTTAAATAAATGGAAATCCGATTAATATGAGAGAGGCTCGTGTCCCTGAGTTCGACCTTGGTTTCTTGCCAAGTAAAATAAAAATTAATTTATGATCATCTCATTTTGATCTATCATACACATATTTAAATAAGATGATCATTTTGATGAGCCCATTTCGGCCCGACTGACTACGACATTTATCAAGTGTTAAAAATACTCTGTTAAAGGGCCGATTTTGCGGTTTATCAAATGGCATCGTTGCCGGGGACACGGCTCATTTCCTTGTCCCTCCTCCGCCGAGCCGCTGCTTGAGCTCAGGGATCCACCGACCCTTCGAGCGACGACCTGGAACTCAAGGAAGATCTCCAATCCCCAGGTGAACGCCTCCATCCCTTCTTGATCTTCTCTTCATTTTTCTTCGTTGTTTCTCGCTTTTTCTTCGCCGCCTACGGCCACCTTCTCGCCTCCATTCCATTCCGCCGAGCTCCGCGTCGGAGCTCCCATCTTCGCGGTGACCTTCACGCTCTCCGACGACGCATCGCATCGTCCATCGATCTCCAGCTCCGCTGCTTGGCCGGAGCAACGTCGCCAGCACATCTTCCTCCGCCTTAGGCCTCGCCAACCACCCACCACCTTCACGAGTGCACGCACGAGCTTTGGCTCCCTCTCTAACGCCTGCAGGTGCCCATCTGTTCACTGAACGGAGCTTCGCCGGAGCCGACTTCGAGCTTCATCGCCACCGACTTCAGACAGCCCTCTTCCGCTCCTGAGACCATCAGGACCTTCGCCGTATCACCACGAACCTTCTGGGATAGCTCCGAGCAATCGGAGAGCTTCATCGACTCTAGGAGGAACGGGCGGAGGGACGGCCCCTTCGTCGGAGCCCCGCCAAGTCCTCCGCAAGAGGCGGAGGACTGTTGAGGACGGAGGTCCAGCCACCGTTCGATCATCTTGATCGAACGGTCCCACGACGTCCACGTAGTCATCGCCAGATCATCACTCCACCGTTGGATCGACCAGTGATCCAACGGCTGGCAGCGAGCCACGTCGCCATCTCCATCAAAGCCAGGAGCCATTGGATCAACTAAGATCCAACGGTGTCTTGTCTCGCCACGAGTCTTCACCGCCACCCGTTGGATCGAGATCGATCCAAGGGTTTACAGCGCGCCACGCAGCCCCGGTCCGAGCCTCTTCCCCGAGCCTAGGCTCGGATCGCCCGAGCCTCACTCCAGACCTCCAGAAGCGCCCGAGCCGAGCCCCGAGCCTCCGCCGCCATCCGAGCCTAGGCCGCCCACGTGAGGAGCACGTGCGGCCTGGGAATTTTACACTGAAGCCCTCGGGACTTTTCATATTTGCAAAAAGGTCCCTGTGAAGCCGCCCACGTGAGGAGCACGTACCTTGTGGAGATTTTGCATTCTAGTCCCCAACATTATAGGTAATTTCACTTAAGTCCCTGTCAGCATATTTGCTTTATGTATTTTTATTTTCCTGTATTGCATTTACACCCCTGTGTTTGCACGCATCCCTAGGTTGCATTTTACATCATTTTTAAATTCCAAAGTTGCATTTTGTTGAGAAACTTGTCCTCTATCTATTGTGCCATGTGTCATAGTTTTGTAATCACAGTAGATTTTTAAATGAATTAATTGGTTGATTTGTGGAATATTTTGTCCAGTGACACCTTTTAATTTCTAGTTAATTTTCTGTGATTCCAAAAATTCTCAAAAATTCAAGTAGCTTTAGGACAGTGATCTTAACATGCCATAAAAATTTCATGTCATTTGCACGCATATCGAGGCCTAAATAAATTGTTGAGTGATTTTCTCATTTTAATTTTAATAAATTCATTTCACATTGAAATTTAGATCTGTCAATTTTTCTGGATTCCTTATCATTAGAACTATCTAGAATAATTTTATCTCTTGAAAAAAGTGTGATTTGTTATTTATTAAAAATTAATTAGTGAAAATCACCCTGTCTGCATATTTAATTTACAGTAAATCCATTATTCCCTAAAAAATAGGGTAGCTTAGTTTCATCATAATTAATCATCTAGCCAATTTTTAGAATTTTTGGATTGCATTTGATATCTTAAATTGAATTAACTTCATATTGGTCTGCTGGTTGCATGTGTCTTGCATAGAAATTGAAAAAGAACAAAAAATAATTCCCCAAAACTCCAACACTTGATTTTTGCTAAAATTTACCTAAGGAGACAGATGCCTCCCTGAGTTCGACCTTGGAATTCCAACAAGTAAAAAAATCTGCCACTTGAAATTAACTTGACATTAATTAATTGTGGTTTTTGATTAGCCTCTCGTATCCGACTGCAACGAACGATTAACAATTAATTTGGACATTAATTTGACCGAATTAACATAGGGTGCGGGGCTGTTATCAAAATGACGCCGTTGCCGGGGGACACGGCTCATTTCTTTTATTATTTGGAATTTTGTTTATTTAATTTTGTGTTTCTTTTATAGGTCAATTTGTTCATCCATTTTTGCATTCAAAAATTTTCTTTCTTATTTTGATCTCTAACCTTTATTTTTGTGGCAGGGCCCTTGATGGATCAAGGAGGCGAGGAGCAGGACGCTTCCCGCTGCGAGGAGCTGCAAAACATACATGGAGCAAATAAGGAAGAAAGAAAAAAATGTCTCGCATTTTATTTTTGCATGACTTGTAATAATTCGTCTTTTACAGCGGTCTTCGATTGAAGACTAGCGAGTGTAATCGAACGAATGTGGTTGTGTGGGGATCATCCCCACTTGAGTGTCTACCTAGGACTAGGCACGCGGCTCTCCGAGCTCATTTTATTTTTTTCATATTTTTACGTGTTTGCTCGTAGGTAGGACACACTTTAAATTTATACGCACATAATCTCGCATCACTTAGCTAAAATTAATGAAAATCAATCACCGCTAATAGATGCATGATTAGGTGCGGCTTTTTCGACTTGCATACATGTTGAATTTGGTTTTCAAAACGGCCCCAGTTTTTCATGGATTTATCGTCAAATCACTGCATGATTTCTCGCTTAGCCTAGATCGCGGTTTTTATCGAATGCATGTTTTTCTCGGCTTTCATTTCCTAGCTTGATCACCTAGGACTAATGGAAAATGGAATGAACGGTAGACGATGATTTCTTGATTTAGGTGCTAACCATAATTCAATGATAATCTAAAATAAAATCGGGACTGTTAATTGCAAGTCAAACATAAAATGGAGTAAAACTTCGGTTTTGGGAGAGCAATACCCTCGCTTACGCCTTGGTTTTCACTTCACATTTTCTTCGCGTAAATATCTAATGTTTTATCACCAATAAAACCGACAAGATAATAAACCAACTTTGGTTGGGTTCATGAGTGAGTTGGTGAAACTAAGGGTTTGCTTGATTGATTGAGCCATGTTTGCTTCGATACACACCCTAAAACCTTAGTCACTCCATTTCATCTCCGAAGATTCAACCGCTCACTTGTAGATCCATTCCTCTTCTTCGTTCACCTTGGGTCCCTCCCAGCATCAATTCCCATCTTTATACTTAGGCTAATCTCAGCCTAAGTATAGGGGGGACCCAAGTCCCTGTGATTTCTCTACTCTTCTTTTCTTGCCTTTATACTTAGGTTATTTCTAACCTAAGTATAGGGGGAGCCCCTCTTAGCTCCTGTATATTCCTATATACTTAAATGGACCTATGTACTTGTAACATCTAGTGCTATGAGGACATAGCAAAGTTTAAGTATAGGGGGGTATACCGTATTTACCGTATATTTATTTTAGCTATAACATGAAAATTTTGAAAAATTTAAAACTTTTTGGCTAAGGTAAAACTCTTTGGACTAAGAGAATTCAAATGATTTCGCGGCTTTTCGATATTATGTTACGCTATTTTTATAAAAATATTTTCGAAAATGATTTTTTTGTTTTGAAAAAAAAATCTTTTGAAAATGTTTTGAAAACTTTTAATTTGCATGACATGATTTTGAAAGTCTTTTCAAGGAAAGTTGAGTCTAACTTGTGTTTTAACTCTCAAATTAAAATCCATAAAAATCAGAAAAACCCAAAACCCTTTAAGAGTCATTGGTGACTACTAAACCCAATTAAGTAAGCCGCATTCAGTGAGGGTTCGCCCTTAACAGATTGGATGGTTTAGAGGACATCGCGTAAGGCCCCGTCCTCAAGCAACGGGCTCCGGCCTGTACTTACATCCATACTGGCTGAATTGCAGATGCTCAATTGAGTTTAGGCAGTTCTAATATCTCTTGAAGTTCAAAAAAAATTCTTGTTTTTGAATGAAGAAGTTGGATAAACCCTCGACACTTACACTTCCACCCAGGATCCGAAATGATCAAGGAGATTTAGCTTTTGAGGTCTTTGAGATTTTTTGGTTAACCAGCCTTAGCCATCAGGGTCATAGACTTAATCGTCCACATTCCTCTAGGTTTCTAGATTTGCATGCTATATTCCATGCTTAGTCTCAGACAAAAAGAAATATGATCAGCACATCACATGCACGACTGCGGTTTTTGATGAGATGAGTTGATTTTTCACCTGAGGGATTGGGATGAGGAAGTCGAGTTTGGATTTGATCTAATGATGCTCGAGGATGGGATAAAATCTTTGGAGGCTTCATGAAACCTGAGTGTCAGCATTATTAGCCAGTATGAGAACTTGGTTCTTATACAAATCTCTTGGTATTGACCTAAGTGCCAGGGTGTGAAATATAAAAAAATTGTTGATCAGTGTGCGCCAACTCTTGGTAAAAGCAGTGGAGCTAGCCACAAATTATACAAGTCAATGAAATTCAAAGAAAAGCTCTCATTCCACCAAAGTTAAATATTAAAGAGCTTCACCAAAGGCGAGCGCTCCCAAACTTTTCAAAAGTGTCCACTTGGACCACCGCTATTAGGACCAGGAGTCGGGCTTGCACCAAAAAAGGGCTCTGCATCGTAAATGCTACAAGTCTGGGTGTCGAAGGTATGATAGGTACTCAAAAGAGACACACCCCGGTGTACTCCCAGGAAAACAAGTGCAGACGGCTCCAACTTCTCTTGACGGACGCACTGATCAACACCAAACAAATGTGTTGCGTAAATGGCACTAGAGAGAATCCTTGTTCCAATGAGAGGGAGAGAAGAAATGACACAAGCCCATGCTCTCCATTACTGGCCTGCCATCTATATTTCCTAAGTCTGACAACTAAAGAGACGGAGGACTGAATGCAAGATCTGATTTTTTCCCTAGTGCTGAGGATTGGGTCCTTAGGAGAATTTCTCGGACCGAGACTTTGGGTGAAGATTTTACTCTACTCTCGAAATTGCAGTCAACACTAAAATTCATATCCTTTAGTTTATATGTACATCAGGGAGAGTCTAGAGAATTAGAGGAATTGGGTACCTCTTGATTAAGGTTGGGTTGAATTCAAGAATTTTGGATCTCTAAAATTGAGTCGACTTGAGCAGATTGGATCATGTATTCACATGCACAAGGGGGTTAATCCAACTTAGTCATTCTTTTTGATGCTCGAGGACGAGCATAGTTTAAGTATAGGGGGTGATGAAACTCGATTTCATCATCTTTATTTCCTATTATTAACCCCCTTGCTTAAAGTTTTAACAATAAAATCCGGTTAAAGTCTTGTAATTAACAGAGTCCTTAATAAATTAAAAAAACCACAAAAAATGGTAAAACAAAAATCCGTGTTATTTTTAGACTTAAAAATACCCTCAAAAATATTTCGGGCCTTTGTTTGACTTCATTTCCAGTTTTGGCCAACATGAAAATTGTAGATCTCATCAAGATCTACAACTTTCATGTTTTGAGTTTTCTCAAATTCGGCCATCTTGACCTTCATATTTCAACTTGAAGTTTGCAATAATCTGATTGGGCCACGTGGCCCAATCTGGGTGAGCCACGTGGCCCGCTTCCCTTGTCCCTCCTCCGTCGAGTCGCTGCTTGAGCTCAGGGATCCACCGACCCTTCGAGCGACGACCTGGAACTCAAGGAAGAGCTCCAATCCCCAGGTGAACGCTCCATCCCTTCTTGATCTTCTCTTCATTTTTCTTCTCTTTTTCTCACCTTTTCTTCGCCGCCTACGGCCACCTTCTCGCCTCCATTCCATTCCGCCGAGCTCCACGTCGGAGCTCCCATCTTCGCGGTGACCTTCACGCTCTCCGACGACGCATCGCATCGTCCATTGATCTCCAGCTCCGCCGCTTGGCCGGAGCAACGTCGCCAGCACATCTTCCTCCGCCTTAGGCCTCGCCAACCACCCACCACCTTCACGAGTGCACGCACGAGCTTTGGCTCCCTCTCTAACGCCTGCAGGTACCCATCTGTTCACTGAACGGAGCTTCACCGGAGCTGACTTCGAGCTTCATCGCCACCGACTTCAGACAGCCCTCTTCCGCTCCTGAGACCATCAGGACCTTCGCCGTATCACCACGAACCTTCTGGGATAGCTCCGAGCAATCGGAGAGCTTCATCGACTCTAGGAGGAACGGGCGGAGGGACGGCCCCTTCACCGGAGCCCCGCCAAGTCCTCCGCAGGAGGCGGAGGACTGTTGAGGACGGAGGTCCAGCCACCGTTCGCCACGACGTCCACGTAGTCATCGCCAGATCATCACTCCACCGTTGGATCGACCAGTGATCCAACGGCTCGCAGCGAGCCACGTCGCCATCTCCATCGAAGCCAGGAGCCGTTGGATCAACTAAGATCCAACGGTGTCTTGTCTCGCCACGAGTCTTCACCGCCATCCGTTGGATCGAGATCGATCCAAGGGTTTACATCGTGCCACGCAGCCCCGATCCGAGCCTCTTCCCCGAGCCTAGGCTCGGATCGCCCGAGCCTCACTCCAGACCTCCAGAAGCGCCCGAGCCGAGCCCCGAGCCTCCGCAGCCATTCGAGCCTAGGCCGCCCACGTGAGGAGCACGTGCGGCCTGGGAATTTTACACTGAAGCCCTCGGGACTTTTCATATTTGCAAAAAGGTCCCTGTGAAGCCGCCCACGTGAGGAGCACGTGCCTTGTGGAGATTTTGCATTCCAGTCCCCAGCATTATAGGTAATTGCACTCAAGTCCCTGTCAGCATATTTGCTTTATGTATTTTTATTTTCCTGTATTGCATTTACACCCCTGTGTTTGCACGCATCCCTAGGTTGCATTTTACATCATTTTTAAATTCCAAAAGTTGCATTTTGTTGAGAAACTTGTCCTCTATCTATTGTGCCACGTGTCATAGTTTTGTAATTACAATAGATTTTTAAATGAATTAATTGGTTGATTTGTGGAATATTTTGCCTAGTGACACCTTTTAATTCCTAGTTAATTTTCTGTGATTCCAAAAATTCTCAAAAATTCACAGTAGCTTTAGGACAGTGATCTTAACATGCCATAAAAATTTCATTCATTTGCACGCATATCGAGGCCTAAATAAATTGTTGAGTGATTCTCTCATTTTAATTTTAATAAATTCATTTCACATTGAAATTTAGATCTGTTAATTTTCCTGGATTCCTTATCATTAGAGCTATCTAGGATAATTTTATCTCTTGAAAAAAGTGTGATTTATTATTTATTAAAAATTAATTAGTGAAAATCACACTGTCTGCATATTTAATTCACAGTAAATCCATTTAGTGTCTAAAAATTCCCTAAAAAATAGGGTAGCTTAGTTTCATCATCATTAATCATCTGGCCAATTTTCAGAATTTTTGGACTGCGTTTGATATCTTAAATTGAATTAACTTCATATTGGCCTGCTGGTTGCATGTGTCTTGCATAGAAATTGAAAAAGAACAAAAAAATAATTCCCCGAAACTCCAACACTTGATTTTTGCTAAAATTTACCTAAGGAAACAGATGCCTCCCTGAGTTCGACCTTGTAATTCCACCAAGTAAAAAATCTGCCGCTTGAAATTAACTTGACATTAATTAATAGTGGTTTTTTATTAGCGTCTTGTATCCGACTGCAACGAACGATTAACAATTAATTTGGACATTAGTTTGACCGAATTAACATAGGGTGCGGGGCGGTTATCAACCTCCGCCTCGAACTCCTTCCCCCTCCCTCGCGCCTCCTCCAATGCTCTCTACCCCTGCCGCCCCCAGGCCACCCCCAGCCACGCCGCCCCTGAGCCCCCAGGTCAGCCCCTGCCATGCCTCCTCCCGCGCCCCCATAGCCTCGCGCCCCAGGTCAGCCCCTACCCTGCCTCCCCCCACGCCCTCTAGCCCCACCGCCCCCGCACCTCCAGGTCAACCCCTGCCCTGCCTCCCCCCGCGCCCTGTTAGCCCCGCCGCCCTCGCGCCCCCAGGTCAGCCCCTGCCCTGCCTCCCCCCGCGCCTCCTAGCCCCGCCGACCCCGCGCCCCCAGGTCACCCCCTGCCCTGCCTCCCCCCGCGCCCCCTAGCCCCATCGACCCTGCGCCCCCTAGCCCCACCGACCCCACGCCCCCAGGTCAGCCCCTGCCCTGCCTCCCACAGTGCCCCCAGCCCCGCCGCCCTCGTGCCCCCAGGTCGCCCCCTAGCCCCGCCGTCCCTGCGCAACCCTAGCCCCGTCGCCCCCGTGCCCCCAGGTCACCCCCTAGCCCCGCCGTCTCCGCGCCCCCACACCCCCAGGGCTTTCAGTATTTGTTAAGTTGAGATAAATTTTGACTAATTGATTCATGAAAATTCACCGAAAAATTCAATAAAATTCACCGTTTGATCCGTAATGAGTGATATATCCGTGAAAATGCAAAAATTTTAGATATTTGATGGATGCATGAAGGTGCCACTAAGAGAGAGAAATTATGAAGAGAAAGGAAGGAGAACAAATGGAGGAGGAAGAAGATGAAGAAGAAGTCTGGACAATAAACCCTCTTAACTGCATCAAGGTTTGAAAAAACCATGGTTAAGTCAACTCATTGACGGTCAATCTGGCGGAAGGGCACAAGTGATAACAGAGAAAGAAGTGAGGGGCACAACTAATATTACCAAAAAGATAGGGGCATAACTGAAATTGCGATATCTCAGAGGGGCGCAAGTGATAAAAACACTATTTTATGTTCAGCATTTTGTATAGGTTTCCAAGTTGTGGATTCATTTCTCTCTGAGAGATGAATCTTTCTTAGGGAGTTATCCAAGAAAGGGTACAGGTTTTACGAGAGGTTATGCTACCCTCGAGTTAAAGTAACACTAGAATAATGGAAACAACCTTTGCCAAGAGAGTGATGGGGAGATCCTAGAACATGATCCTGGGTCATGATTTTCACCTGCTTGGATTTCCACGTAAAAATCATTGTGTACTTTATGGTTTGTTATTCTTCTATCTTTATGGTTTGTGAATTATTTTAAATTGAATGTTGTTATTAGATAATCCCCCCCAACAATAGAAAGATATCAAACAAATGATGCTGTCCATACTCACCTTCAATGGAAGCATGCTTTGCGAAAGCAGGCAGCTGAGCGAATGAATGTGTGAAGGGAAAGGGGGTGAGGAACCTGTGGGCTGAAGGAGAGTCCGAAGGGAGAGGGTGAGAGCGCAAGTGAGCGGGAGATCTTGTGAAGCACCATCAAGGTTTGGTGTTTGTATTGGCGTGTATGTCTTGTTCGATCTGGCTTTCAGGGTATTGAAACCCATTCTGGAACAGAAAGAACTGAATGCTGCTTTTCATGGATGGGGGAGGGGGATGACTGCTCAACCTAGTGCAAGAATCTCGATTAGCATTAATATGATTAGATTATAAATGCTGCAAACACGAGGTGAGAATCTCATCAACAGGATTCTTTAATGTGTGCTTATGGGGTAAAGCATTTCTTATTGCATCAGCACGGCTCCGCATTTGGAAGCGTGTTCCAAACAACCACAAGGAACACTCCTAAAATAACACCAGATTATAACAAGAAAAAAACTCGGTCCATTTTCAACCATGCCTAAGATAGGGTTTGCTTTGGCATCCTTCTACTTAAGCTGTTTTTCACACTAATCAGTCGTACTGAAAATGATACAATCGTCCATTTTCACAAACAAACAGGCAGTGGAAGTACAGAGAATAATACATGGACTTCTATCAACTGTGTACTTGTAATTCTATAACTAGTGGGGAAAGCATACAAGTGACGGAAAATAAACAAGCAAATGTGTATACCAACAAACACACGACCTAAATGTATATGTCAGCACTTCTAAAGACTTCTTTTGCAACACGAGAAAGCACTCTTACATATCTGACATACATGCCTTGACATAAACCCTACATGGAAACTTTTTCATTCTTCTTCAACGTCCTCATATATCTCATCTTCACTGGAAGTACTGGCATCTTCAACTTCTTCGTTGCTGTCTTCATCATCCTCCTCATCATGCTGCAACAAGCTAAAACCCCTAGCCTTCTGTCGCTTTAAACCCTCTTGGATCCGGTCTCGGATTGCCGTACCCTGACAAAGTTATAGCCGTTGTAGTTGTTCATCATGAATAAAAGAAAGCATTAGTCAAGGGACAAAGAATCAAACCATCAAGTGGCAATGCTCCTCAAACTTCTCAAGAAACCCCACAACCCAGCGATCAGCATTCTCCACCCACTCGTCGTGCAACACAGCTGCATTTTTCGCCACTGTTTGCCACTGCACAAGAGCAACAGCTCGGTGAACAGAATATGAAGATCCTCTACTTAATATTCATCTACATGTAACTAATTCTATATTTATGAAAATTGTTTAATAGTAATCAAAGGGATATCATATGAGACCAAGAAGAATATCCCAGTAAAACTAACATATTTGAGATATGAGTGCCAAAACTCACATAACAGTAATCAAAGGGATATCATGTCATAACCAAGTAATTGTGATATATTCACATACAAAAATAATGACTAAATAATATAAGTATAACTGCAGATTCATAATATATTATCAGGAATCCCTTTATACATAGTTTTTGTTTCATAATAACTGATTTTCCACCCACCTTCTGTCCTACTTTCTCCTGATGCTGCTTCACTTTCTGCTGCAACTTCTGCAGCCCCATGTTCACTCTAAGGCGCTTTTCCTGGCAATTAGAAGCACGGAAAGGCAGAGAAGAAAGTATACATATCTTTCAAAATGATGTTTTTTTTTGCAAAAAGAAAGATAAGTCATTTGAAGATGCTAGATGCATGCCTTCACATAGCTAACTCCAAGATCCTTCCTAGTGTATCCACGGGCCAAGTTGCGCATCACATACTCGTTGTAGTCTTTAAGAATCCTCATTATCAGATCAGAAGTGGAGACTCCATCTGTACGCTGTGTTTCTTTGAACTTGCCAGCAGCCTTTACCTGAGGAAAAACATAACCATCAATATTAGTTACCTAGAATCAGACACATGCAAATTAATAGAAATGGAAGGTAGTTTGTTGTGAAATTACAAATTCATAGACATCTTTTCCAGCTCCACTTGCATCAGCATATCTTCAAAGATGCTTGTAAAAAAAGGATGCTTGCTACCATCAGAATATCCGATATAGGAGTTGAATGATAAATCAAGCATGGAAGGTTGTGCATATGATCTTTAAGATCACATAAACAAGCACTATGAAAGAAATGCTCATTTTGAATTCCACCGTATGGTGATATCATATATGTTATCTCTGTTGCCATAAACTACATTTCGGAAATCACTAAATTACAATTTCTAAATAGACTTCACCAGTCTGGACTTACGGAAGGGAGTCATGGGCTACATAGTCGATATTGTGCTTGTCAAGAAATTCTTGTGTGATAACCCATGGTGCATCAGTAATAACCTCGTCAACCCACCTGATAAAAGAACTAGTCAAATCCCAATTCCAAAAAAAGGCATTTCAGTTTTTTCATACTAGATATAAACAGAAAAATTCCTATTAATCTTCGGTGCAAAAATAAATTAGACTCTGAAACATTAAAGTTAGCCAAAAGAGTATGGAAAAAACGAAACACCAACGTCAAATTTAGGATACTGAAGCATCTACAACACCACTACATTAGGTGTAAGTATAACCTCAAAAGATATGAACCAAATGTGTTCAGAATGATGTCGCTTTGTTCATAATATTCTAATCGATATCCTCAAATCTCTTAAGACTTGCCAAAAAATGTCCAGCATAAGTATTAAGATAAAAGGTGTACACAACCCACTTAGGCTACCTGCTTTCCCTAAGAAGTTCGAAGAAATTTTCGATTACAAGGATCGCGGTCTCATTTTATTTATCAATTGAGGGAACTTCAAATAATCATCTCGCAACAATTTTACTTTGTGATGGTTATAGTGGTTTCTAGGGAACTACCTAGACTATTAAGGGTGAAAGAAACTTGAAGTGTTAAAGGACTGAGTAACTTACCACTAATCTGAAGAAACATATGATGGACAAATGTAACTTTATAACATGAGAGCAGCCACCAATATTTATAATAAAAAGTAAAAATGGTAATCGTATTTTTTTAATGATTACAATTTCTTTGGTCACTTATCTCCATTGCGAGTATTTTTCATGTATGCCAATGCAAATAAATGTTACACTCACAAACTAAAAGGTCAGTAAAATAGATTAACACTAGGAAAAAAATAGACTTCATAACGAGAACAAGCAAACTCGCATTCTAACAAATGTAAAACTAGAAATGGATCTACAACAACAACAATAAAGCCTTTTCCCACATTAAGTAGGATAAAACAAAAAATGGATCTAAACGTGTAAAAAAATTAACTGTTTTGAACATTCTTATGATACTTGATTTTGAAGTTACTAACTAGTGAATGATTTCAGATGGATTTTTTAAGTATTTAGATAATTTACAGAACCAAGATGATTCACGAAGGAAAAAAGAATGCAAACATAATATTAGATCGAAGTGGAAAAGATAATACTCATTCTTTTAGAAAAAATAGAAACCTTAGTATAGGTAGAAAACAAACTTGGCTAACTTCTATTAATCATGCAAAAAAATATGTAAGAAGTGATAATTAAGAAAATTATTCTTCAGTTCAAATAAGAAACGAGCCTCAAACTGATGGCAAATTATTATACCCATGCCTTAAGCTTATTATGTAAATGAAAAACCAACAGATCCAAGCTATATAAATCATATGATAGCACTCCGACTAATGTGCTACACGGCAGAACCAAAAAATATACACCTAAAATTATTATAGAATAACTTGAAATGGTAGTTGTTCTGTTCATCGTACTTAGCAGCAATATAAATCATGTGTATTTCCGCAATCATGCTTCAAAAATGCTCATCTAGCAAAAAACTACTTAAAAAGATTTATCCATATACGTTATCCCGACAAGTGAAGGGCGTCTATTTATATTTTACTATAAGCATCGGCGTGCCATTGCCATTTCTTGATCTAACTATATACACAGTTATACCCTTTTTCACATGAAATATAATTTCTTATAAAATGTATAACAGTTTTTACCCCCATTTTAAATCCAGAGAAATACCCACCGATATTAGTCTAAGCTAGACTTTAAAACCATAGAATATATTATGGTTGCTTTGCAAAGTCCGGGGATGGATGAAGTGGAGGCAGGAAGAGCCGAGGTCAAGCTCTTTTTCCAATCATCGCCATCATAAGAGGAAAGACAAAGGTGACACGGTACTATATTATTTTCCACCACAACAATTTGTTGAGGGACGAAGCAAAGCAATGATTCCATTATCCTAATAGTCTTCAACTATCATGAACCCTCAGCACTCGTCTAAGGACGAGACAAAGCAATGATTTCTCACTCAACTAAGCACCCAACAATTTGAAACAGCAACAAGAAAGTCTTTTCCCACATTAAGTAGGGCCAGCTACATGGATTCTTTGCATCCATTCAAATCTATCTTGGGTCATTCTCGGGCTTAGATCCAAAAAACAAAAATCCTTTCGGATAGTCTCATTGCAACACTTCTTGGGCCATTCTCGCCCTCTCTTGGCCGGCACAACATCCCAAAACTAGCATCTCCTATCCAGTGCATCAGCCGGCCTCCTTTGCAAATGGACAAACCACCCTAAGTGGTTTTCTCTAATCTTATCCTCAATCAAAGTTACACCAACTTTCCTTCCAATCTTTACGTGTATATGATTGCATCATTCCGAATTCCAAATCTGATCGGAGCTACACCCAATAATTTGAAAGAAGCAAAAAAAGATGGGGATGGAAAAAGGATTCCTTATCTTCAATTTAAGTATCTTACAGCTTCTAAAAGAACATCTAACCAACTCAGACCTAATATATAATAAGCCACATTACTGATTTTACAAAGTGGTTTGGTCATTTGCAAAGAAGGTCAACTGATGCACCGGTTAGGAGATGCGAGTGTTGGGATGTTGAGCCGGCTAAGAGAGGGCGAGGACGGCCCAAGAAGTGTTGGAAAGAGACTATACGAAGGGATCTTAGTTTTTTGGATATAAGTCCGAGATTGACCCAAGACAGATCTGAATGGAGGCGAAGAATCCATGTAGCCGACCCTACTTAATTGTGGGAAAAGGCTTTGTTGTTGTTGTTGTACTGATTTTACAAAATGGAGAAGAGCTTCAAGTACCTTTTAAAGCTAAAAATATATTATAAAGCTGCAGTGAGACCACTCATGCTCCTAGGCACTGAGTGCCAAGCATCTTTCCTTCCGATCTTTACGTGTATATGATTGCATCATTCCGAATTCCAAATCTGATCGGAGCTACACCCAACAATTTGAAAGAAGCAAAAAAAAAATGGGGATGGAAAAAGGATTCCCTATCTTCAATTTAAGTATCTTACGGCTTCTAAAAAACATCTAACCAACTCAGACCTAATATATAATAAGCCACATTACTGATTTTACAAAGTGGGGAAGAGCTTCAAGTACCTTTTAAAGCTAAAAATATATTATAAAGCAGCAGCGAGACCACTCATGCTCCTAGGCACTGAGTGCCAAGCTATCAGCCACAGACGTGCAAAACGTGTATGTGATAGAAATGAAAATGTGACCACGCCAAAATGGATTTATCAGGGACATAATGGTCTTGAGCCGCTAGAAGATAAAATGCCAGAAATTTGTTAAGGTGGTCCATACACGTGCAGAAAAGGTCACTCAATGCCCCAACACAAGGTGTGTGAAGTTGGAAGAGGCTTGCAGGAGGGGAGTGACAATCAGCCATATTCGAATATAAGCCCAAAGATGATCCAAGTGAGATTGCAGAGCGGAAGAATGTTTCACTAATCCCACTTAATGTGGGAGAAGGCCAGAATTGATTTTAGACTAATTTTAACCAGTTGTGTTATTATTTAAGTTACTTGTAGCCTGGTAGGAAACTATCATTTATAAAGATCATCCTTATTATAACTAGATTATTAAAGTGTATTAGACTATGAATGCCAATTTTTTTCACACTTTTCAAACTGTATACATATACAATAATTGTCCCCATCAAGCCTGCAAGGAGACACATTAGGATCCTATATTTTGTCCAGAACATCAAATGATTGGCATACCTCCTATACAATAATTCCACTAATCATACCTGTTATGAATATAGACTGCTAATACGTAAGCATTACAAACTGCCGAACCTAAATTTCTGACATTATGAGCTGTCTTCTAGCCTTCTCCATGTTTCCTTTGCATGTCATAGGCATATGACCCATATGTTCAATTCAAGATATGACAAAATCGTATCAGCATCGGTGCTTAAAAAGCTGAGGGCAATGCTACGCCTTCACCTCTAAATCCAACTCCTCTAACTAGTCAAGACCTTAGGAACTTGAGAAATAGACAAAAGGTCTGAAAGTGCCATAGTGATAAATAGGCAAACTTAGTAATCTGAAGTGCTCAAATATAGAACACATGTATACACACACATACACAGGCAGGCAGGCACACAGACATAAGAAAGCACACACCTTGGAAATGGCATTAGAAGGAAGCAGCTTAAAATTGAGACCTGCAATGACGAAGAGATTCGTAGCGTTCATCGTCGGTCATAACTGTTTTCCCTTTGTACATGTGAGTGATTTTATCATTGCAGCAACCTACAAGAAGATACGTGTTTGGGAACCTGCAAGAACAAAACATAAATGGTTAGAACATCACCAATGACCTCACTGAGACAGTGCCGAATATCATGCCAGATGTAAGCACCTAAAAGAAAGACTCGAATGATAAAGGAATAAATACAAGTAAAAAACTTCAACAGAGTGGAAAGGGAATAAAGTAACCGGGTCAAGTCATTTAAGAATCAGGTCTTTCCCAACTGTTACCTTCCTGATAATTTATCTTCTGTTTATGCTTTGCATTTAAGTA
This sequence comes from Ottelia alismoides, assembly GCA_037367405.1. Taxonomy (NCBI): domain Eukaryota; kingdom Viridiplantae; phylum Streptophyta; class Magnoliopsida; order Alismatales; family Hydrocharitaceae; genus Ottelia; species Ottelia alismoides. The sequence goes on along the minus strand of JAZKJV010000558.1, from coordinate 226,402 downwards.
CATCCCTATCAGGCTTCAGGCCTCAATTAATATGGGAAAAAGGCTTGTTTTTTGTTTCGGTAGATTTAAGAAAATTAAGGCCAGTCCCACTTGATCTCGGTGAAGATGGGCTCAGTTTAGGTTTTGGTGGATCCAAGTCCATTTGGTTTGGGTAGCCACCTAGAAAACTAACACAACAAATGCAGAGATTGTTCTTTTGAAAAACCAAAGAATGAACATTATAGTTAACAGATATCCATAAAGTTCATTATATTCATAATAGGATCAATACATGCAGAGAATCGAAAATGGAAAGACAAAGTGTGAATCTTTCTTCTTTTTAAACATCCGTGATTCCATTAAACTAAATCAAACCATGAAAGTTTACAAAGCAGGCTGCAGGGCCCAAAGTATCCATTAACAACGAGAATGCATCCATGCTGCATACAATTTATTAACACTACATACCACATTTTACACAGCATATTTCCTCTTTGAACACCACAGCATTTGTTAGAAAGTAGCACCTACAGAACAGCCAAAGGCTTACTCCTATCCTGAAGCTTTCTTTTACGTAACCACATCACTCCAAGCAACTCTTCTTAAGAGATTGGAACCCTATAGTGAGGTAATAAAAAGATATCACATTGACCTTTCCGGTGGCATTGACCTAAACATGTCTCCATTAGCTTATGGAACTTTAGGAGTAAACATAACAAAACCTTTTCAGCAACCAAGAAGACAAAACCTAACATTTAATTGCTTAACATATAATCTGATCTTAATAATCAAATCAAAGCATACAACTGATATGGATGGAAGGAAAGTGGATGTATATTTAATCAGACCAGTAAAAAGACCTTCAGAGCACTAACTTCGCAAGCATACTTAGACTTTTCTCCATATGATAACAACTCCAGACAGATTTCCCTCACATCGATTGCAACGCAGCCTTTGTCCTTAAAACTATCCTTAGGAAGCTTTGTGGTGCAGCTACATAGCCACTTCTACATCTGTAATGTTCATCTTCAGCAAATATTGAGGATGAACTCCCCAACACAAAACTCTACTCAACAAACCAACCCTAGCAAGATTATCTTTACAGTTTAAAAGTGAATGTCCACGATGTTAAAGCGGAAGCACCATGGTAATAGTTACAAAACCGCAAGGGGAGAGGGGGAGGATATGTGTATCAATGGGTGACTACAATGGTCCGACACGGGTGAACAAAACAGCACTACAAGTGGTGAACAAACAGCCCTATACGGGGAAAAAACAAAAAAAATAAAGAAAATCTAAGTGATCCAAGGTCGACAAAGAGCCATGTTTGTTCACCACTACAACTGGTGAACAAAAAGCCCCATAAGGGAAAAAAACAAAAGAAAATATCTAAATGATCCAAGATCAGGAGCCTTAGTATATGTTTCACACAAAAGGTGGAAGATGGAGTAAAGAAGATGTTGAAAAATCTTCATATGATCGAGGATCTCTGTGAAGCCGACAACTGCAAAAAGGCATAAATTTTGGTGCTGATGGTGTTCGTGAGCTAGGACTTTGTGTGTCCCATATAATAAAAGAGACCATGGACGGAAAGGCAGATGGCACAATGGAGGAGCTTCAGTGGATATCAAGTAGATGGCGGCCGTAAAAGTAAAGGTACGGAGGCCATGACAATTGGTGGATAAACAAAGATGTGGTGCCTGCGGAAGCAAGTAGATGCGAATGTGAGGCGGTGTCATTGTGGCATCGTTGGAGCAACGGCAGGAGATCGAGGTGCCCATGCGAAATGGAACCCCGAGTGGACAACAGCGATGAAGGTCTCAGAAGAAGGGGAGGCTCTCCATTTCCTATTGAATGACCTTATATTGAACAGTATGAGCTTGCTACTATACTAAAAAAAGGTGTTCCGTAATTTTAGTTCATATTTCGTATCTTTCCATCAAATTATCATATTAAAAAAACTAACAATAGGATTAAAATCTTTTCTCAAATGCGATGTCTCCGATTTTGACATGTATGATGTTCATGAGTCACAATTTCCATCAAAATGTTGGCATGATCCAATGATGAGCCCGACTCGCCAATGTCAATCAAGGAATTTTCTCATATAACAGTTCCCTCGTTCAAAGAGAAACTTTACGATTATACAATAGATTATCTCTTTTCGGAGTCTCCTTGAATTGAAAGATTCTCTTTCCTTATTACTTTAAAATAAATTTATTCCTCACTAGTAAATAAATAACTGGATTTGTATTGAAGATGAGAGTCAAAGAGATAATCAACCAGTATTTACTGACCATGTCTAGCATGAAAAAGAGATGCATTCATTCTTGTAGTATAGTTGATAATAATTTTGCTTTCGTGTCTATTGTTAGTTCAGTTTTTTTTAGTTTTCATGTGTCTTACTTCAATTTCTCCTCTTACATTTTTCATAAAATTTCCAGTATGCCCACCGATATATGTATTTTGCAAAGTATTGAAATCAGCCTGGTTAAGACACATGGACTTCTTGATGAATAAGGAATCTTTGTGTTAAGTATAGTTTGCTAGAAGGAGAGAATCTTGTGTACAAGCCATTGCAGTGAGAAAATCCTACAGATGCTGAACTTTATACTGAAGAATTACACTGCAAATACGAGCAGCAGAAAAGTATGATTTACAGTCTATGATCTATAATATATGATTTACAGTATATAATCAGTCAGCATATACACTTGTGAGTCCATATAAAAAAACTTAATATGTACTAAAAGGAATTGATACGTGCTTGCATGTTAAATATTGAATGAAAATCTAGTGTAATATGGCATCGTAAAATTGCCTTTAGCATTTATATATATTATTGCCTAGGAGATAAAAAACCAGATATTCTTCAAAATAAAATGGTTGTGTACACTCACTAACTGGACTTGAGAATTGGTACGATTAAATATCGTCCCATTCTTGGAGAGGTGTAATCCGTCACAAGAACCATGGCGTCGAACTTTCAAGATTATTGAAAGAACAAAACAATAATTGAGCATAGCTTGACTTATTGGCCATAAATTTTCACTTTAACTTCTACCTCTACTTAAAAATTGCGAACTCAGATAAAACAAGCCGGAAGGATTGCCTAATACAAATCCTTTTAAGTTCTGATATATTGAAATCCGTCAAATCAATCAGTATATATGTTTTGACTCATTTTGGACAATGGAATCTTGAAGACATGCAGTGCATGTGCTCAGTAACTTCGAACAACACAAACATCAAGATCCTGAATATTTGAAGATTTAACATTGGTTACTCGGATTGATCAGTCAGAAGTTCATTCTCTTTTCAGAGCAAACTTTCTCTGAGTTTGCTTTATTAGATTCTATTGATACTTTACGTTTAATTATTTTTCCTTTGTTTTACATGTATCCCTAAGAATGGCTCACTTAGTGAATTTTCGAAATTCATGAAATAAAGGGGATACCTGAACCCCTAATATCGGTCTTATGAGAGTGATGAGAAAAAACTATCAACCAGTGGCAACAAAGTATAACGTAGTTAGGTGGCCGTACACAAGTGTAGTCATAGACAACAAAACCAGTGCTTCATAGCTGCAGAAAAAGCCCAAGGAAGCAACACATTATATGGATGCAGACATTTTCAACTGATAAGAGAGGTGTGACCATCCCTATTCATGGAGTGGTTGGTTAGCGTAATCCTGAAGATTTTGGCCAGACTTTCTCAGAAGTTGGAAATTGCTCTCATTTTCTTTTATGGCTGGATGACAACAAACTTATTCACCCGTTTGATGGAACTAACAGTAAATTTTTGAGCTTTGGTGGCATGCTATTAGTCACCATCCAACCACGAGCATGGAGGACAGTCCTTTTTTTCTTCCATGTTTTTCAATGCAAGATTTGAGGAAAGGAAGGGAGAAAACCACATGTTGGTAACTCGAGAGGGTGGTATGAAGTGAATTTCTCATTTTCATTGTATACAATCACTCTGTGCAATCAACTTCTGCAATGGATGTCGATGCCCTTCATGGTTTTGTATATTTGATAGGCCAAAGTCCCAGTCAGGATCAAGATCCTTTTTGTGGCTCTTTAAAAGAAAGCAGTTGGTGATCAAAGTTTACAGGAGGCATTGGGTCCGTGACACCGACACTTGTTGCTCATTATGCAACAGTGGCATCAATAATTTTGATTAACTCCTTTTTTCTAATCTCCGTTTGCAAGGGAAATCTGTAGGATATTTGATATCCCTTGGCTTCATACTTCCTCTTTTGATTCCTTTTAGTGTAGCTTCAAAAAAAGGAAGAAGAAACGGCAATAAGGTCATCCACATCAAAAATAGAATCATAAAGGCCTTTTGCAGTGATTTTGGGCCATCCAGATGGAAAGAAATGAAGAGATATTTAGAGCGGTCACTCAGTCATGCCTTATGTTGAGAATGTTATCCGCTATGACTGGAATTCTTGGGATGGGGACATGTAATTGTGAATGTATTTATCATTAGATGACCATTATCCTCTGGTGATCATCCTGGATTTTTAATAAAATAGAAAGGAGAATAAATAGGCACGGAGAACAAGAAGTGACAGTTTTCCTTTCCATCCCCCTCCAACACATTGCAGGAAAATAAATGTCATGGTGGCAAAACTCCAACCATCCCACTTCCCCTAATAAGTAATCAATCAAGCACCTTAACTGCACCTTTAGCATCAGTCTCCTTCCCCTTTCATGATCCTTCCATTATTTTATTTGATGGTTTTTTGTGTTGAAAGTATTAAGAGGAAAGGGGAATGAGATGGATGAAAAGGTAAGCAATAAGGTGATATACTGCATCATAAAGAAAAGGATGAGAGGATGTGGGAAGGTATGGAATTTTCATTATCTCTATTCCAAACAAGAATGAACGTGCTAAGATATAAAGAGAAGAAAACCAATCACTTTTTTTACTATCTCTCATTTACAACACATGGTAAATAAGGGTCCAACTACGAATATAGGTAAAAACATTGTAAATCACTCTGCCCACCATCTACCAACCTAATAAAACACGAAACATTATTCCCCCCCCCCCTCCTTCCACCCTATCATTGTATAATAAGCTGATATTGTTATCTTGATTCCTCTCCTTACCATCTCATTCCATTCACTCCTCCATTATCCAACCTCCTCTTTGTAATATGTCCAACCAAACATATCCTAATTCAGCAACCATTTCAAGCCTTCACAAAATAGCAAATCTAAGATTGGATCAATCATTCTTATAAAAAGGTCCTTCCCTACATAAACTAAACACACGTATGCAAATCAACCAAAACAAGCATAATCAACCAAATGGATATCCACTAACAAAAAGACATACAAACCCAAAGAGGGAACACCAACCAATATCCACTAATAACTCACCTTTACATCCAGAGCTTCAAAATTTTCCAGAAAGAAAAACATAACCAACTATAAATTTGAACCCGATCACCCAACAGGAACAACCCAACGGAGAGAATACTCAACCAACCACCGTCAAAACTCTAGCAACAAACCATATCAATCGAGTAAAACCTCAAACTTTAGAACATAATAGGATCCTTTTGCATATTCTTGGTCTGTTCGAGAGATCGAACGTGTTGTCCAAAAAAACACACCACCAACTACAAATTCGAACCCATCCACCCAACAAAACTACCCACCAGAGAGAATTCACAAGCAACCGCCATAAAAAATCCAGCAAAAAGCCACATCAATCGAGTAAAAATCCAAACTTAAGAACAAGGTTGGGCTGCGTTTTACAGCTTCTTGGCCTGTTCGAGAGATCGGGCGTGCCCGAAGTGGAAGAGATCGTATATGCCGTCCGCGTAGACCCGGAAGGGCCTCTCCTTGGATCCCTTGGGGTGATCCAACGCCGCCACCGAACGATCGCCGTTCTCCATTGGCAGAAGAACCGGAATCGCGCACTCGATCAAGATCGGCTCAGCCAAATTCCCACCGAGATTCCGTGGAGGGTTTTGAGCAAAAACCTGCGGATTTCTTCGTCTGCGTCTCCTGTGCTTGAATTTCAACTCATGTTTGTCCACATCATAAGATCTTTTATTTTTGCATTGTAGTCCCTAACATCTTTTATTTTTGCATTGTAGTCCTAAGATCTTTTATTTTTGCATTGTAGTTCCTACTTGTGCTCGTATTTGCTTGGTGAGGACGTCCTTGAGGGCTTTTAAGTAATTTTCTGAGAAAGTGCTAATATTCATGCGAAAATGATTTTATATTGAATGATGGGCTTTTTATTTTCCATATGCTTTAAAGAGCATGATACAAAGAGGAATCCGATGTGCTAATTAAATGGATCTTCAAAAACATGAGTGATTTTCGAGATCTTTACGATTCTTGAGATATTTTACATGAGTTATTTTGTGTAAGCATGGGCATGAGAATATATTCCTAAAAGAGCATCTCCGGAACATATTGACGATAATAGGCATGTATCAAGAAATGGTTTTGCCATATGGTGAGTTAGCATTCGCAATCGACAGACCATTCACTGACTTGCCTATATGGTCTAACTCACCAGCCGGCAAATCATTTGTTGATACATATTTATTATTGTCAATATTTTTCAAGGTTGTCCTTTTAGGTTATTACTATGCTTACACTAAGAAATAACTCCTTTTTACAGTTCTCGAGATCTTTTGTTATTCCCATGATATGTTTATTCGCAACCTATATATATATGTGCATAAGGACTTGAGGAGAAAAATATTCTATAATGTGTTTTATTTCCAATAGAGGTATCGCAGTCGTCATAACTCTCTTAGGTTTTATGTATTGTGTTTTCCATTATTAATGGATTTTATCTCTTTGATCGTAGTTTCTTCCTCAGTACACTAGTGAGATTTTCCATGTCAATTTGTATACATTTGTATGGATTGCTTGTTGCTTGATTGCATGAATTTATTTCTCAACAAATTAGTATCAAAGCTGCAGATTTTCTTGAATTTTTAAGACGCTCTCCACGTATCCAATACACATAGAGGGTATATGCAGAATCCATTTGCATGTAGTTGAGGGCTTCTGCACAAATCCATTTGCATGTAGTTGAGGGCTTTCGTATTTATGTATAAGCCTCTTCAAACTAATCGGTTCTTTTATGGATCTGTATTCAAAAAGTGTCTATCAAATTTAAATTAATAAATTCAATCGTTCCATCAACTTCAGTAAGTGGAAGATCAAGATGGAACCAATTCTAAACAACAAACCATCATAAAGTCACCACTGGGAAGGAAAAAATGCATGCATCGATGAATGTCAAATAGAATAAAGAAGTAGATGCAATGGTGGTTTCAAGTATACAACTATGCCTCCGGAATAATTTTTCTATAAATGATGCAAGGGAAGGCGGTTGTAACCATATGAGTGAAGTTGGAGAGTTTCTACAAGATGTGGATTCTCATGAACCATCTTCATTTCAAACAAAGATTATTCATGTTATGTATGACAGAAAATACTCCTACCAAAACTCATATCAATGTGTTTCAATTTATTATTATGAATTAGAAAACACAGACAAAGAAATCGAAGATAAGGATCAAAAGTTATTGTTATTATTTTTTTACCTCTCTCTTACGAATACTTTAGAGAAATCCAAATTTATGGCAAGGACAAAGGCATGTTATATGAGAATCTCAAGATGTCCATTGTGACAAAGGAATTTAATGGATCATGAATTAATGCATGCATTGGGCATTAATATGAAGATGGAAGCGCTTAGTATCACAGGAGATGATGATAGCAATAGTGTGACTATTGTAAGAAGAAAGGATATATGGAACATTAATGTTGGAAACTACAAAATAAAAAAATGATAAAAAGGTGCAATTTGAAAATTTAAAGAAGATTATACAAAGATGAGCTGTGTGGAGGTTGAATGCAATGATAGGTGATGAATATGTGATTCATCACTCTGATTAGCTGAAAATAGAGCTTCGTCATGAGTAATTAGATGCATTAATGTGTTGATAACACATAAATAACATTCATACATTTGTAAATAATTCACATAAATCAGCCTTTCATTTTGCATTCATATTAACTTGTGTATATTTCACCTAACTTCATCCATTTCACACTGCTAACTATATTGTGTAGATGTCACTAATATTAATCTATGAAAATAATCTAAAAAAATGCACTAACTTATATGTATTTGAAATAAACTCAAACACTAATTTCAAAATAGAAAGTCGTAAAAGCCAATATCTCTCATACACCATGTCCAATTTCACTCTACTCATTTTTGAATTAATACGCACTCAATTATCTACAAATCATGACCAAATTCAAAAGAATCGGAGTTCATTTCTGAAACTTGAATTTTGAGACCAAAATGTATAGTGTACATATTTACTGATTTTTGACTTATTATTTCATGTACGAATTTAACTCTTTTTTATTTATTTCTTTTTTATTTCTTTATTCCATCTAATTTTCTAACTAATTGCATAAAATAAAAACTAAAAAATCAAAAAATACATAAAAAAATAGAGATCTTGACTTGAGCACACTTACCTATTCTTTTGTAAATAATTCAAATCACTAATTTATTCTGACCTTTTCTTAGATCATAAAACTCCTAAAAAATTGCATTTGTATCTATTATATCATTTAACATCATGTTTGATTTTTGCATGCATTTATTGTTTATACAAAACCAGATAAATTATAAAAGTAAGAAAATGTTATTTTATATTCATAAAATATCAACCAAAAAATGCATAACTTGCACACATGAGTTCATTTGCTTTAAGACTTTCATGAACATTGTAGGATGCATTTAGATCAATATTTTTCATTTTGAGCATTTTTACATTCAAAGTCATTTGTTGTTTTTTTTCTTAATTAGATGCATTGGTTAATAGCCCACATCCTCGTGTCGGCACACCACCCGTCCACCTCACATGCACGGTCAACCCTCTGAAACCCTGGTCAACCCACCTTCTTGTCTCTAACACCCCTAATTTGGGTCGTTGGATCAAGTTTGATCCAACGACCGTCATCACCCCCATCTAAATCCCATCCCCCTCACGTGATACTCATGTGGGGACCTCCCAACCGTTGGATCGAGCCACGATCCAACAGCTCCTGCATCTTCTCCTACCTCTGGTCATCGCCTCCCAACTATAGTCCCCCACCAACTGACTCCCAACGGCCATTGCCTCCCTCGATCCTTTACAATCACCTCCTCTGTTATCCCCAGCCACCTAGAAACAAAACCACACCAATTTCAACCTGAAATCACTATTATTCCACCTTCCTACCTCCACTAATTATCTGAAACCCAACAACCACCGCCTCTACCAATCTGGCTCCATCTCGTCATCGTCTTCTATCAGTGTAGCGCAACCAACCTAAACTCTTCTCCTTCCAACGACCATGTCCACAGAACCCAAACCAACCCCCCTTTATCCTATCTCTCTACGGCTCCAACCGCAAGGAACCCAATCCATGTACGACTCTTCCCTTTTCTCACGTCATCCTTTAAAAGCCCAATTCTGACCACCATGGTTGAGTATCTGTCGTTCTGCCTTCGTCTACACCGAGAGCAAGAGAAGATAGAGCTAGAATTAGCCGGGGGTGGTGACAGCATCCCCAGGTTTCTGGCCACATCCTCCCCTACAAGTGTGATCCATTGCACCAACAGTCGTGTTGTTGCTCCTATAGGTGGAGCTAAGATTCGAGCTCTCACTGCTTGACCTCCAAGGCTAACGAAGTCGAGGCCGACCTCCTCCACTTCAAGCGACAACCACTAAGCATACCCCTTCTTTTCTTAGTCTTTTCCTCCATTTCTTTTTTATCTGCTCGTTCTGCTTCTTCACCCACATCACAACCCAACTCTGCCTCCCTTTGTTTTCGTCAAAACTCCAAATCACACCAACTACCATCAATCATCTTCCTCCCCCTACACCTCACCTCTATCTCTCACAATCTCCTCCAACTCCGACCAACTCGTGGTCAGATATTATATCCTCTCTGTCACACGACATGGGGGTCGCGCTCACGTTCCGTTCTCTATGATGTCGAACCATCGTCGGACTTCCATCCGAGAAGCACCTCTTTGCAGGCCATCGAACCTTCTTTATTATTTGCCCCAACAATCGTCGACCGTATGTCGGCCACCAGGAGCTTCAGCCGATCACCGGAGTCATAGTCGCTCGCTTAAGAAGCCAATTAGGAATAAGGAGCCCCTCCATAACCTACAGTTGACGTTCGATCAGAGGCTAGGTCTCATATCCATCAGTCATATGAGCCCCTTCTACAACCATCTAATCAATCTAAGAGTCCACATCTGAACCACATGCACAAGGATCAATCGCAATCTTTGGATCATATCAACCTGTCCATCAAGTTCATCAATAAATGCCTCACAAATCATCGTAAGATTGACTTATATCCAATGCACCAAGTCTTCACTCCAGACCAGTACCCGAGCATGCAGCTTCAGGGTCTTTGAAGCGATTAAGAGGCATTGTGTGGAGCTCGGGAATCCAAGCCGCCCCCGTCATCTAAACCTAACCCTAGACACGTGCGTAACACATGTGGTTCGGGAAATATTTCAAGCGAACCCCGGGCATTCTGGGACTCGCACATATACCCCCCCCCCCCCCCCCCATGGGTAAATTACAGCAACGGCCAGATGACTTCTCTATATTGCAAACAATCCCCTGGAAGGTGATTTTTTAGAACATTTCTACTTATGTTTATTACATATATGCCCATGGACTTATTTCATTGATATCTTGAGCTTTTGTGGACCAAATTTTTGATTTTGATGTCGTTTTAAAGATTGTTTAATTCTCAATCATCTGAGACATTAAATTATTCATTTTGAGACATTTTTTAGCATCAATAAATTTGAGAAAGTTATTTGTTATTTGTAAGCACATTTATTCTCTGATTTCTATTTCATTAATTGCTCATAAAATTGTGCAAAATTGAGGTATCTCTTGGGGATTTGAATTGAGATTAATTTATTAAATTTTCTATGAAATCGATTAATCTTGGGGCTCGAGAATTGAATCAAAGTGCATTTTGTTGGTCGGCTTTTGCTCTTGCATCACCTTTGCATTCATCATCACTTTTTTAATTGCATTATTTATTTTCTCTCATACATTGCATAGCATTTATTCTCATGCATCAAAATATATAAAAAATCATTCATCTAACTTTTATTCTTAATAAATTGCATAACTTATTTTAAAAATTCATAAAATTGCAAAAATAAAAAAATCATAAAAATTCCATCCTTGAAAACATAAACCCTAGATTGTTTGAAAGCTCATCATAAATCCTCATATTACCTCCTTGAGTTCGACCTCGAGACTTGCCTAAGTAAAATAAATAAATAATCACATCGGATTAACTTTCATATTATTTCTTGTGTGGTTATTTTTTATAACTCGCTCTTTATCACTTGCTACAACTGACATGATCATTCTCCTTAATTAAAAGTGGTGAAGGGTGGGTCTTCAATAGGGGCTATATATTAGTGGCCACTAGTCCATATAACTCGTAAAAAGACCACATTCCTGATTCCAGTTGCATTTACTAAGTTATCTTGAACCAACATTGGTTCTCCGCATATAGACCAAGTGAGCGTGAGGTTGTTGCTTTGCATAGCACTTCATAGTCAAGAACATTTGGAATGGTATCTATACATATTAAATTGCATATTGTATGCATGGGTTAACAGATGTTTATCACGTTCCAAATATGACCAAGATTCTTTGTGATTTCCTTGTGGAATGAATCATACTTGGATTGCATTAAACAATAACAATTTCAAGAATAATAGAAATTGTTACTAGTATTTCACATGGAAATCCTTTTGGGTATAAATCATGATTGAGAGCATCCTAACTCAGACTTCCTGACAGAACCTCGACATTTCATTAAACCACCCAACCATATTACAATAAGCCGATTACGTAGTTAGTTGATTAAGCGATAAACTCTAATCGTGTATATAAAAGTACCAACTCCTACAATCTCAATTATAAATAAAGTATGCAATTTGAAATGAGATGGAAGGATTAAATTTTTTACATAGTAAATATAGTGCTAGTAAGACAAATGATGATTGAGCGTTAAACATGCATCGTGTAGCAGATTGTAGCTCCAAAAATACTCTCACAATGATTTGAATAAGTAGTGGAGGATGTATAATGATAATTTTACTTGATTTATGATATACGGTAATATCTGATCCTATTTATAGTTTCCCAAGGGTTATTTGTAGTTGTTAGATGGGAATAAGAATGATTAGGTGTAACCCTATAACGGCTAGAAAACTATAGTGTAAACATGCCCAAATTAGCTACTACCACCAAGAAGGGCTTCCAATCGAAATGAATTGTAAATAATGAACCTAAATTCGAGTTTGGTTCAGTTAGCAGCCTTACTTGATGGTAATAGTGTAGTACGGAGGCATACGTACACAGTCGCTCTCCCGACTTTTCGATATGTTCACAACAGTAAGATTAAGTTCAAATTATATTCAATGAGAAAGTTTGAAGGTTTGAGTTCGATGTGATAGAGATTCGAGAGGATATGTTCTAGTTTGAGTTTGTTAAAAAAAATGAACATTCGACTTCGATTTGATAGTAGTTCATTAATGGTTTATATTATTTCAAAACTTGTTTAAATGAACAAGTTCGAAATTGGAGTTCGATAATAAGGTTCGATAAGCAGTGTAAATAAGGAATTATACAAGTTGAAGTAATACAAAGCCTACCTATTGATATCATAATTGTTTAACCCTAAAACTTCTTATATTTTCAAATATAAAGTTATGTATACATATATCAAACTAGAACTTTTATCGAACAACATCTCTTATACTCATGTTCGGTTCTTTAAGCTATCGAACTACGTTTGAAGTTCATGTTCAGATCATTTATGAAAAATGAATACTTTTCGAACTATTATTGAACGAACTCCAATCGCATACGAACATGTTCGGCCCGATTAGCAGCCTTAGAAGGCGACAATCAAGTAACCTACACATCTACACTAGATAAGGTCTCTATTACCCTACTACTTGACCCACAATTTAACACTCAAAGATTTTAGGAATTTCTATACTTATGTTCTTCAAACTTTTCCCAATAACGTGTATGCCTCTAACTTTTTTGCAATTATACTTATGCCATCGTATTCTTACGAAGTTCATAGTATTGTCCTTTTAATCGATGTAATATAGGGTAACAAGTGTAATAACGGAAGGACATCACTGTGGATTTTGTAAGAATATAGGACACGAGTGTAATTATAAAAAAATTAGGTGTATAAGTGTAAAAATCCCAAGACTTAAATATGAATGCGATCACAGCTTTAAAATCCACACAAAAAAGGACCAAAGACTAAGTGCAACTCACCTCGCCTTCCACCGTGTTGTTTTCACATGTGGACCTTGGAACGTAATTAGAGATTAATTAGATCTTAACTTTAAGTAATCCGCGCTGTTAAGTCCAAGAATAGAGAAGGACGATGCTAAGGCCCAAGCAAAGATAAAACAAAGACCGTACGAAATGATTAGGGTCGCTTTCTTTCTCCATTGCCTCCGCATCTATTCCTATATGTGACGTCATGTTAAGAGCATCGACTGAGACGGACGCTATCTTTTAGGGCGCGTTTGGTTGGGGGTGTGCCCCGGGTCGATGGGGGTCACCCCCTCCCAACCCCGTGCGCGATACCGTGTATTAGCGTGTTTTTGAGGGTTGCAACATGTGAGTTCTGAGCCGAATTAATGCTTGGCAGTGGCTCCATCACATCCATTTCAGACAGAGGACTTCATCTCGAAGCCAATGCCATCAGGCTTTCTCCCCCAAATCCGCCCATGCCTCTCCCTTTCCTCCATCGACGCCCATCTCGCGGCAGCTTTTTCAGCCCTTTATTCGCCTTGGAGAAGACAACTCGAGGTCCTCAGAAGAGAAATCCGTGATGCATCCATCTACTATTGCATCCTCCATTGACGCTTCCATCCCATCGGCACTCAATGGAAGAAGGCCCGTCCTCATGTGAGTCAACCGCGCCCTCGGTATCCCCTCTACCATTGAGGGGCGGGAGGAGAAGACCACTGCAACTCGTCGACGATCTGTGGCCCTATAAATTGGGGGCAATACTGATTTCGGCCTTGGCAGCGGCTGGCGTGTCACCGGCGGTGGAGCTCGTAGAGCCAGTGGTTCGAGTGATTACGAGAATACTAGGCAGGTCAGTCGACCAAACTCATCTTTGTTTCCATGTTCTTGTTATGGAAGGGCCTCTCCAGGTCGAGCTTTAGCCCTTGTGTATAAACTGCATTGTATTATATCTTGAAAGGACCTGCAACCACGCTTGATTTTGTTTCTGTGTATAATCTCTGTTTTCGACTACGGTGTGTTAGATTGGGTACTGTTAAACAAGGAAAAACGTGGCATCTTGTTCGTAAAAATGGAGTGAGATTTGATTGCCACCCAGTTTCATTTTCTTCGGATCTTGTTTGTAAACAAAGCATGTCTATATTAAATACACATATTAAGCTCTTCTCCTAGATTAAATACACATATTAAGCATAGAGAGTAAACAAAGCATGTCATTTTCTTTGATGACTGTATATTCGAATATTAAGCTCTTCTCTTGTGATTATCTCTTCACACGTTTAATTAAATTTTGCCTGCGGCCATTAAATTCCTTAACTCATATTAGGATTGATGAAGGGAAATTACACAGCATTCCTATTCTCCCAGATTAGTTTGTCTTTTGCTTGAATGTGGTCCTCTATCATATATTTGTTCTTATCATATATTCGACCTGTTCTCCCTAATCCTCATGATATAGTTGTCTTATTTTGGACTCACTTCCTTCACAGCGAGTGAATGGTTGAACATATTTTTTCTTATGATATATTCTTCCTGATATATTCTTCATGATATATAACTCCTATTTTCGATTTACATTCTTCACAGCGAGTGAATGATATATTATTTACAGCGAGTGAATGACACATGCTTCACAGCGACTGGCTGATATATTCTTCATCATATATTCTTCACAGCGAGTGAATGATATAGTCTTCATGATATACTTGTCCTACTCTTCACGACATATAATGATACATGATATATTTGTACTAATTTGGATTCTTCATGATATGGTTGAACATAAATATGTTCTTATCTTGGTCTGATGGTGCTAACGAGGGATACTCCTGTTTAAGTTCTTCCTGTTCTTCATGATATACTTGTCTCACTTTGGATTCACATTCCTAACAGGGAGTGAATGGTTGAACATATTTGTTCTTATGATATATTCTTCCTGATATATTCTTCATGAGATATAACTCCTATTTTGGATTGACATTCTTCACAGCGAGTGAATGATATATTATTCACAGCGAGTGAAAGATAAATGCTTCACAGCGAGTGACTGATATATTCTTCATGATATTATCTTCACAGCGAGTGAATGAAATACTCTACATGATATATTTCTCCTATACTTGTCTTCTTTTGGATTCACATTCCTCACAGCGATTAAAACATAAGTACACACTCCTATGCACTCAAGTGCACATCATTGCTATTATTCTGATAAATAAAATACCGGTTGAATTGGTTACTTCTATACCCTCAATGAAATCGATGTTTGCAATTTTTAATGGTTTGAATATTCGTCATGTTTACGATTCTGTGCTAATTCATGTTACATACATTGTGCTAGTATAAGTTGTGGTAATTTGTGCTAACGATTTAGTTTTTAATGACGGACTGTCTGTTTTTTAATGGTGGACTGGACTGTCTATGATGGTGCGTTTGTGTGTGAAGAGCCGTCTTGTTTTTCGCTTGAACGCAAGTTATTTATATCGTAATATAGTATATGACTCAACTGGTTGCGTATAAAATTAAACGCGATGGCGGGGAGATTCCCACAAGGGGAAAGGCTTGAATCGGAAGGAACACAATGCCCGGGGAACGTCAGTAGTGAAAATGCCCACTGGAACCCAGGTTTAGATCGGATTTTCATTGATGCTATGCTTGAACATGAAACCTCCTGGGCGGGAAGCACATTCACAGTGCCTGGATGGCAGATGATCATGACAAGATTCAATCATGTGGCCTGTCTCCACTATACGAAGGCTCAATTGTTGTATAGGTGGAAAAATCTAAAGAAAGACTACACAGCGTACATATATCTGCGCAACAAGTCAGGATGGGGCTGGGATGGGATTTACAACAGACCGATTCCTCCGTCTGAATCGGCTTGGTTTGAGGTAACCTACAAGTCCATTTTCCCGTAGTTTGCTTCTTGTTTTTTTAGTGGCGAGCAATCTAATTTGTATATTTCGCAGCTGCCTGATAGGTATCGCAAGTACCGTAACAAGCCATTCCTTTACTTTGGAGACATTCAGCGCTTCCTAAGTAAAGACATTGCAACAGGGGTGCACGCAATCTCGTCTAGACCGCCGAGGGATACTCCTGGGTTCGGCGCGTCGACCTCATTTTCCCCTCCAAGCCAGAGAGAGTTAAACTTCGACGAGAACCTCGACGAATGTATGCAAGAACCGGGGGATGAGTTCGAACCTAGCGAGGATGTGACACCAACTCCGTCCCGTAAGAGGAACGCGACAGGTGGACGCGCCATGAGCAAGAAAACGAAGAGCGGACCGTCGCGGACTGTAGGTGGCCAGGAGGTGCTTAACGACTTCATTTCTTCTTTATCTGAGAAGTTGAATGCGAGCAAGAACGGGCCAGAGGATGTAGCTCTTGCCGCATGCACGGAAATAGGTCTCATGCGACAAGATCTTGCTGCCGATGAAATAGATAAAATTGCTGAGAGGTTGGCAACAGCTGTTGGAAGGAATGCGTTCATGATCGCCCGCTCTGATCCGGAAAAGCTGAAGTCGTGGATCGACAGAATTCTCTCCCGTTGAAGACCGAAAAAAATTGCATTTCCATTTAAATTGTCTTAGAACTCTCAAACCATTTAGCAGTACTCTTAAAACTCCTAAAACATTATCGCTTTGTCAGTACTAATTTACAACTTTGACTATTTAACTTTCTATTACAAGTGGTCAGTTGAACTAACCATCTCTGCTGCAGGTCATACAGAATTTTTATTCACATAACAGGGTTGCAAACAACTACCTATGATTGCAGGTGGTTTGCAACTAATGCATTTCCCATAACAGGGTTGCCTTCATTGGTTGCCATTGAAGGAAAATATTTTAAACATGTACGTTGACATTGCAGGAGAAATTTGTATACAGGGCTGGCTTTGAACAGGGCATTATATATGATGTGAATTGCCAATAGATAAGTTGACATTGCAGGAGAATATTTTTAAACAGGGCTGCCACTTAAACAGGGCATTAAACAGGGCATTAGCTACATTGCAGGAGAATATTTTTTAACAGGGCTGCCTTTATACAGGGATTATTATAGAGGCTTGACAATTAAGCCATCGTAAAGTACAGGTGCTATGTAATATATATTGGACTCCATTTGCTTCCCTTGCTGCCAATTTCAATTTGCAAGTCTAATACTTTGTTTGCAGGGTTAATGTAAAAATGCCTTTCTTATGTACTTATTTTTCGACGTGTGATGCCCTCCTTTTATTGCCTATGCTTGGCCATTGATTCGTATTAGTACTTCCGTAGGCATGTCAACTCGGTCGTACAATCCCTTTGCGGATGTTGGCGACACAATTCTTGCTGCGTGCGTGGGGATAGTTGGAGCTATCGCCATAGAGGAGTGGGAAGCAACCACAAGACAAATCCCCCGGCCTCTGCATACGAGGCCGCTCACCGGGGGACAGTGGATAAGGGAGATGCTAGATGGTCATGACGACCGTGCCTATCAAAATTTCCGCATGAAGCCCAGTATGCTCAGAAGATTTGCTCGTGTCCTTACGGAGCATGGATTAGCACTGACTAGACACATGGATGTCGAGGAGCAGGTCTGCATCTTCTTGTATGCGTTCGCTAACGCGCACTCGAACAGAGTAATTCAAGAGGCCTTCCAACATAGCGCTGAGACGATATCGCGACATATAAGGAATGTTCTTTCCAAGGTACTAACCTTGGAAGGAGAATATATCAGACTTGCACCCCCTGTGACGCCTGATATAATCACATCGAACCCACGATACTTCCCATACTTTAAAGTAAATACCTACATCCTTTGCTTCTATATTCGCGCTCGATGGAGGTAACTTACGTGAGCATCTTTCAACAGGGCGTTATAGGTACCATTGATGGGACGTACATTCCGGCTCAGGTCGCTCCCCAGGAACAAGGAGCTTATCGATGCAGGAAATTATTCACGGCGCAGAACGTTATGGCCGCTGTTGTCTTCAAACTTTGTTTTACTTATGTCGTCACGGGTTGGGAGGGCTCTTGTGCAGATATGACGGTGCTGCGAGATGCTGTGGAGACGGGTTCCTTTGTCGTCCCAGAAGGATGCAAGTATTTGGTTGATTGTGGTTACGCAAACACTGACACATTCCTAGCTCCTTACAGAGGATCCCTTTATCACCTTCATGCATGGAGGGCTCGGGGATGTTTGTACGAAAACCACAAAGACCTCTACAACCATCGCCATGCGTGTCTCCGCAATGTTGTGGAGCGAACGTTTGGTGTTTGGAAGAAAAGATTCCGTTGCCTTCGTGATATGTCTGCATATCCTTTCAACATACAAAGAGATGTCGTTAGAGCTACATGCATTATACATAACTTCATACAACTCAACGGGGGAGATTCGACATCCGATGATGACGAGGAGGAATTATTGCCTCAGGAGCCCATTGAGGAGCATCATCGTGTTGTGGGCATACTGCGTGACGACATTAGGCGAGGACAGCTGTTGCGCGATAGAATTGCTATCGCAATGTGGAACAATAGAAGAGCGACGCAATCATAGTGCACTTGGTCTTGTATTTGTTTGTACTGATGATGTGTACTACGTAACTGTTGTCTACTTGATATTCTTCGATAACTATCTTCACATTCCAAACATGATATGTGTTCAATATTTCCTTAATTTAATATATGCCTCTTAATTACATCTTCGTCTCCAATTATAGGTGCAAACATATGGATCCGGCAGCAGATAAATGCAAATGTGGCTATCCGATGATTCTCACATACGAGGAGGGCCCGCACCATCCATGCCGACGCCTATTTTATATTTGTTCCACTGATCGATGTGACACAAGGATTAAGTACACGCGTACTAATCGTAGTTTGCAGAAAGTAGCGGATGGATTCTTCTACATGGCGGACCGTCTTTGGGAACAAGAAAAATTAAACAGGGAGCTTTCTTTGACAGTGGACGCTTGCAGGAAGGAACTGGAGGATAAAGAGCTAGAGCTGAGTTTCATGTACTCTGAGTTGGATGAGGAAAGTGAACGCACAACGACGATGAAGGAAACGATTGACACTCTTCGACTCCAGTTGCACGACGCAGGAATTTCCACCGTCGACGACGACGTAGTCGACAAACACGTCGTAGAATGATTGAATTTGTAATGCGCGGCAAAGGAAAACTGAGGAAGATAATGTAATCGTATCGTATGCAGGGAAACCCCCTGCTAAATAATTAAGCTCGTCAATTTTAAGCTTATCCCACATTCGTAATACAAAATTTTCTAGGTTGAATTTTGCAAAAATGCCACTACATGTGACTAAAATCACACTCTCAAAAAATCAAGAATTCTTTTTTTATTTGCAATCATATACAATCATAACTCAATCATAAATCACCCCACTCCAATCCATCAATACATCACATCCTGTCACATCCCACTCTAACCCAGCCCTCTTCTTATCCAAACACCTACTATTACAACTGGGCTATCCACCCTACCAACCCACCCTTACAGGGTTGCCCCAACCCAACCCATACCCCCAACCAAACGCGCCCTTATTGTTGGGGTTGATGGGACATGGCTGCCCCGCTCTATTTTTGGACAATTTTTTATTTTTGTTGAAAAATATCGCCATGTATATTCATCCCTATATCTCTCCTATATGTCATTTGAATTTTGTCAGAAACAGAGACTCCTACGGCCTCCATCCAGACAGGGTCGATTTAAAAAATCATGCGACCGTTAAAAAAATGATGTTTGGATGGAGGCCGTAGGGATATGTTTCTGACGAAATTCGAATGACATATAGGAGGGATATAGGGATGAATATACATGATGATATTTTCCCAAAAAAATAAAAAAATTGCGAAAAATAGGAAGGTGGCAGCCCCATTTTTCCCTTTATTTATAATATTAGTTCATGTGGTGATAATTACCTACGGATGGGGAGAATAAAGAAAAATTAAGAAGAAATTCGGCATTTCCTAATAGATGCAAATTGCACATATGTTGACAAAAGGATATCAAATTCTTGGAAAGAAAATAAGCGAATCGAATATCTTTTTTTATTCTGGGGTTGGTTTGATGAACAAAAATCGAGGGATTTTTTACGCATGTGTCTTCCTGAATTTTTCCAGTAGCACTCGTCCCCCTTAATTTTCTTGCAATTATTGTGGTTACGAAAAATAATATTACTAGAAAAACTCGAAAGAATACAAAATGTAAAATAAGGGGGCTTACAAAATGTAAAATAAAGAGGATTTTTGAATTCTCCTCAGTCCTCAAGTATCCATTTATCCTACTATCTCCTAAATATTTTTAATGTATAATTTAGATTTAAATTTAGAGTGATCTCTCTTAGCTTTTTTATAATTTAGAAGAAAATTAGTCTAAATATAATTTGATGGCGGATATAAACTGGGTTTACTCTTAGCTTTGTCATTATTATTATCGATTGACCACCAGAACTATCGAATTTTTATATTAATCAAAATAAAAATGTGATATTTTTTTACCAAAATAATATTAAATCAACTATCAATAACTGTAGATGATAAAACAATAGGGGTTGATTTAATAAAAAATACAAAAAGGTTTAAAATTAATACACATTCCTTGATTCAAAAGGCCTAGTAAAAGGTGTTCATGGCAATAAATGTCAGTGCTACAGATAGAAATAATCGAGTTCCACCAATCATAACATTGTACAAATCATGGCCGTTCAGAGATGATCCAATGCTCATCGTTCTCCTTCAGAACCGCTCGTCAAAGCAGTGCTGTAGATTTAAGAAAACTGTAGTTTTGAAGGGTCAAATTAACTGTTAGATATCTCCGATACACGGCCACGATTTGCACAACACCCCCTGCTGCAAGACCATCTAAAAAAGAAAATAAATGTAAAGTCAGTATAAAATTTATGGCATGAATTAAGTATCAAAATCGGAATGTGTTTAAGCATTTCAGCAATGAAAACTCTATCACAATGGATTAGGGTTTGATATTTGAGGTAAATGTCATTTGCCTCTGTATGTCTGGTTTGATGCTATCCAGATTGCTTTCCATATATAAAGTTTGCACACCATTTCAAGTTGATTCCATGCAAATCGATTCTCCAGGAATCAGGTTGCATTTCAGGAATCCAGCAAGTAATTACAGTAATGCATTGTCGCGACACGCAACACCTGCATGCAGGCAGACAGAGAACTCGAACATGATTTCTCAGACGAGGCACACAATGGAACACTATTTTTGTGATCCTCGTCCAAAATGATCATCACTATATAAGACAACAGAGTATATTATGAACTACAAATGTCAACAACATGTGATTTGCTCTTTAAAAAAAAGATTTGATCACTCCCACATTCCATTGCCTCCAATTCAAAGTCTGGAAATTGGATTAGCAATTTATTCATCATGTAACAAATATAATTTTACAAGGACCTTAATACAGTAATCAATCTAAAGAAACCTCTATTAAATCACCTCAAATATTTCAGTAGAGAACACATATTTCTTCAAACTTTCAAATCCATTTCGCCATAGAATGGAGCTGTGAAGTGATGCATACTTCAGTAAAAAGAATACTTATTTGAGCGAAGAAATCACTTGCATTACTACTGTAGTTCAATAGATAAGAAACTTACCGAAAACCGACGATGCTACCACGTAAAAGAGGGTAGAGCATATGAGGGTATCACTCCATATTTTCTTGCCAAAGCTAGGACCGCATTTGGATCGGCAGCTTCCCCAAAGTCCTTCAGTCCAAGCTCGTCCGCATGGATTCCGCCAGTAACAAAGGCAGAGCTGATTCCAGCCATGTTTGCACCGACGATATCATGGTGCAAGGAGTCACCGACGGCAATGCAACTGCTTATATCATCCACCCCAGCTAAAGCCATGGCTGATTTATATATAACCTAAAACATGGAACAAGATCACATTACTGAAGATATAAACTGATTAACAAACAAAATGGAGCATTATCAAACACACTATCCACATACTAAACAATATACAAAGAAATATGATGGATATGACTATAGTTGTGTACACATCCTTTACAATTTCTAGAGATAAAGAAAGCACGTATTCTGAATCGAAACCCATATGGAACTTCTTTTGTGATGGAATAAGATGGCCTAGCAATGTACACAGTTTCCCATGATATAAGTGGCGTAGAAAAATGTTCCCCTAGGGCAAAATAGAACCATTGGAAATTACACGGTTTCATGTTTCAATTCAAAACTTGGATCCTCATAAGGCTCACGAAATACCTAATTATTACAGCTCGAAATAACAGTGCGACCAGACTGGGGCCATGAGACAGGATAATTCTCCTGGCTATCATCAATTAATAAATCATGGTTAAAATGTAATCACGTTAACCTACAAGAGAACTATCTCAATTTTAGAGCTCCCATTTAGCAACACATTGCTTCCCAAATGCAGCAATTAAAATCAACATTGGATGCAAGGACCCAGCAGAACATCGCCTTAAAATTGGTCAAATCCACGGTGATCCGTCTTGAGCAAGTGACCTCCATATATATTCCCCAGAAAATTGGCAAAAGTACGTGGGGGGTCTTTCACCCCCCGCCCAATATGCCTCAATCTTCTCTCAATCTACCCAGATTTCTTTGGAAAAGCAGTATCTCCAAGTGCCCAATAAAGCAGCCCACCGATTTTAACTCAAGTTTATATAGCATTATGTAATTATAGATTCAGATAATCTAGATATATATTCCCTGTGGGATTCCCCAGGTTGATATAACTAGTGGATGAATATATATTGTTCGATAAAACAAGCAGTTTTTGAGAGAAGGGTTCGAGAGCCTGTAATGTTCCTGAGATTGATAATGTAAAAAGCCTGTAGTAGTAGATTTATCGGAGTACTATAATGGATCCTTTCAGTTAGTAAGGTGACATGGGCTTCACAGGAACCGTCTATTTACAAACCCTTTTATAACATTACCTCATCTGATCCTCCTCTGTCCCATCACACTGAAACACCCTAGTGGTTGCACATAACACTGCACGTAGAATTTAGAACATTTCGCAGAAACTAGTATTTACCATTTAGTCCATGGCACAACTATGCCCATGTCCTCATTAAGACATGACCCTTGTCGGTCTGTGCATGCACGTAAATATTTTTTTTCCTTTTCATTACAAAATATCTCTGTGATTCCTTTTCTACTTGTAAAATTAAGACATAAACATGTGTTAAAGAATTAAGACATAAGAAAATCACTTAGAAAGTCAAAGGAAAGCATTACAAAGCAACCATGAGACCTGCTTTGCTCTATGGATTAGAATGTTGGCATGTGAGCCATAGACATGTGCAAAGAATGGTAATAACATAAATGAAAATGCTAAGGTGGATTTGTGGTCATACACGAAAAGATTGGATTCGTAATGATGTCATCAGAAGGAAAGTTGGTGTAGCTCCGATAGAGGATAAGATGAGAGAAAACCACTTAAGATGGTTTGGACATTTGCAAAGGAGGTCGGTTGATGCATCAGTTAGAAGATACGAGATTTGAGATGTTGAATCGGTTAAGAGAGGGCGAGGAAGGTCCAAGAAGTGTTGGAATGAGACTAATATACGAAGGGGTGTTAGTTATTTGGATCTAAACCCGAGAATGATCCAAAATAGATCTGAACATAGATAAAAAAATATATGTAGCTGACCTTAATTAATTGTGGAAAAAGGTTTTGGTATTGTTATGTCCTTCCGAATTTTTGCAGGTAAACTTAGGCATTTGCCTTTCTTGCAACTATATACTCCTAACAATACCATGGAATAAAACTTATTCATATAGGGTCAGTTGTCGTCCCTTCCTCCCTCAAACAGATGTTAAATGGAGGTATCCATTTATCCATCTACAACTCAATAGGCGCACAACCAAATACCCCAACTTCTTTATCTTCTTTCTCGTCATTTTCTTCTTTTATATCTCTCACCTTACCTTTGATCCACGACCTTTGCAGTCACCACCCCAGCCCTATTCGCCCCCCTCGATGTCACGGCACATCGAGCCATCTCCTCCCTCGAGGTTGTTGCCTCGGGCCTCAACCTTCTCCACCCGGAGTCTTGACCTCCTCCTCTACCCCAACCATTTCGTCCCTCATCCCCCAACCTCGCTCTGCCCTTCCCCTGCCCCCATCCCTAGCAACCTCCTCTACCTCAAACACGCATCCGCTTCACAAGGGCTAGGGATGGGCATTGGGTCGGGCCGGCCCGACCCAGCCTGAAGCCCGACCCTAAAAGCCTGGTCCAGCCCAAGCCCAAAAGAGCAATGGGTCGGGCTTGGGCCTAAAACTTCGGCCTGAATTTTCTTTGGGCCGGGCTCAGACTTTGCGCGGCCCAGCCCGACCCGATCCGACGGCTTGGTCCGTTCGTTGGCCCGACCTAGGACCAAAGTTCGGCCTGAATTTAGGCCCGAAACAAGGCCTAAAATAAGCTTGGGCCTTAGACATGGAGTGAATTGCATTGTGAATTGTGACTTGCGCCCCCTCCCTACTCAATTCCCAAATCGTGTCCCCTCCCTCCAAGTTTCCCTCCCACACCCCTCCCTTTGGATCATGTTTAGCCCTAGCCTCGCGTGGCCTGCTCGACGGCCTCCCCATGGCAGGCCCTCTGCCGCCCTCCGTTAGGAGCCTAGGCCCAATCGCACTCCTCCGCACATGACCGTGAGTCCGCGATCGTGCAACGTCTGCTGCCCCTCTGCTGTGGTCGTGTGTCACCTCCTCTTGTTCGTGTCTTCCCCAGTGTTCGGAAATGCGGTCCATGCGGCCGCATATGCGTATTCGGTCACTTGACCGAAGCACATATGCCATATGCGGCAATATGCGGTCCGCATATGCGGTATATGCGACCGCATATGCCGCCGCATATCTAATAGGATTCATGTTAATCCATGGCATGCTGATGACACATTAACTCGATTTTTTTCCAAGCAACTCTTATATCATCATCTGCATTGATGCATCTTTTCATTATTCTCGTATATGTTGCATTTGAGAATATAGTCTAGGATATTTTTTCTCTTATCCATTTTTTTCCATTGTTTTCAACAATTATTAATGAATTGTTTACTACTTTTTGAATTTTCTATATAATGAAATTCATTCTAATTCATCAAATAAAACATGAAATAATTGACTAACATTCTGACACTTTATATTTTTGTGTTTCTAATAAATTTTATATGCAAACAATCTTCCCCTATATTTTGTGTCAACATATTTTATCCCTTGGAGATACATATATGTGTATAATTTTTGGGTGTATGTACCTATGATTATTCTTTAGCATTTATTATCTATAGGATTTATATATACATTAAAGTTTTTTTATAGAATCATGTATTCCCTGTTGCATCCAAATTTGTATATGTATATATATGCATTAAATTCAAAATACACACTAAAAAATAATCATATGTCTTATTGATTATATTATCTTATTTGAAATTTTTTATTTTGAATTTTGTTAGATCATCAACTTTTATATACAAACACATTTTATTATTTATTTTATAATATTTTAAATTAAAATATTATAAACCGCATGAACCGCATATACTTCCGTATATTCCTCCGCATATCCGCTTACTCGCTTTAGACCGCATGACCGAACGAATACCGCATACCGCATTTCTGAACCTTGGTCTTCCCCGACCCTTGTGACGCCCCTCCAATTCCCATCAGCCATAACAAGAGATGAACAATAGAGACCAGATAGAATTGATGGGCACCACATCTCCGCCAAAGCACAATCATTGCATCCAGGTATGGCCTAATTTGTTTTTTTCCTTGTCAAAGATCTTATCGTATTGTTTTTGTTTGGTTAATTTCATGGGAAGGGAAAATCTCACGGTTCTCTTGTTGGATTTGCATGGTTGCTAAAATCTCTTATTTGCCAAATTTAATATAAGTGTTTAAACGATGGAAACGTGGAGATGAAAATTTCATCACTGGGTTCTCCATTTAAAAAATTGAGATGGGTTCCTGGTATTTTACGCAAAATGGTATTTCCAATATACAATGTTGACCCTTTTAGGCTAGAAAGCTTCACGTTGTTGTTCATGATCACCTGACATTTCCAATTAAGTCTTAACCTTTATTAGCATCTAGAAGAATATTAGATTGTTGTAAGTTATCATGCTCTTAATAGAAGATCCAATTTAACATTTAATAAAAGGTGAATGGGGAGGAGGAGGTGAATGCAAAGGCATAGATGTTGCAAGAGAAGGTGGTGATAGATCTGAGAAGAGCCCTAAACAAGTCGACATGAATTTCAGACACAGAAATTCATTTTTTAGTGGAAATTATTAATATGCTATTTTTGCATAAGATTAAAATTTTAGATGGGTTGTCCTGGCCCAAGTACGGTCCAAAGGAATTGGGTCGGGCCTGAGCTTGGGCCGAACTACAACAAAATATGTGGGCCAAGGCCCAAAATATTTAGATGGGCTTGGGCCATGGCCCTTCAAGGCCCGGCCCATGCCCATCCCTAACAAGGGCCCCTCCGATCTTAGCCATCTGCCCCTAGCCTCAAACTTAAACCTCCTTCGCCCCCTCCACACCCCAACCCTCGTCGTCCCTTGCTCTCCTAGCCTTGCTCCGCTCTGCCGCTCCGCTGCCCTAATAACATCCCCCTCTTAAGCACTACCTCCATCTTAAGAGCCCATATGCCCCCCACACCTCTCAGCCCAAGCTGCCCACCGTTCCCCCACCCCCACCCCTCCACACCCCACCAACCTCAACCTCCATTCCTCTGCCTCGAGACCCCCCATACCAAGCTCGAATCTGATCCTCTTCAATTGATTGTTGACCTCTTGCCTCCTTGGCGAAGAGAGTAGTTGCGGTGAGAAAGGAGGCGTCGAGGTCATGAAAGGAGGGAAATCAACAAAAGTGGAGGATGCCGGAGGAGGAGAGGGAGAGGGCATGTGCAGCTTAGTTTGAACACTTAAAAAGACTAAGTTTGAACAAGCCATTGTGCAGCTAATCTATTGGACGGCCTACCTAATGGAATGACCAAGCTCTTGAGGACACAAGAATATAGGTACACAAGTATAATTGCAGAAATTGTAGGGACAATAGTATAACCGTGAAAACTCAAATGGGTTATGGGCATGAGTGTAAAAATATCTAAATATTAAGAATAACCACAATTAGTGAGTATCAAGATGCCTTCCCTACACCACGAAAAATCCAATGAGTCACACTCTTCCACTCCTCAATGATGCAGCTTTACAAGGTCTTTTATCTAAAAGAGCTATTCACCTAACCACGTTACATTAATGATGCAGGCCAGAATCCAAAGTAATGGCAGTGTGTATTATTTTTCTTTTCATGCCATATTGTTGTTTACTTAGTTGTTGTGTCAATCTGTTTTACTGGTTGTTCTAGAGCATAAAAAAATCTTTAAATTAAGAAAGAGTATGTTTATTTAAGAACCAATCTATTAAAATTGTTATGTGTTAGGTATTGCTTTTGAGAACGTGGTGGGTAACCACCCTTTACAGGTGGTCACCCAAGAACTTAATCAATCACAAAAGCACATTGACCGAGGCTCGTAAAGAAACTTTACATGAGCAATTACATTCTCTACATAAAACGTTCCCCCTAAAAAAACCAAGGTGTTTCTGGCAAGAGAAAGAACCCCCAAAAAGCAAAAGGCTTAGACCCCTTCCATCTGGAATTTTAGGTTGGATTTCCTATGCTCCTCCAAAAGCTCTCATGACAAGTATCCGCTCAAGCCACACAAGGCCTTCACACATGAGAATAACAATTCTCCAATATCCCCTGGCTCGTCCAGGCAAAGCAGGTTGATAATATCTCACAAAACATCTGCAGTGGGGAAGAGACGTGTCCTTAACTTCCTCTTCTACACTCTCAATCTCCACGGAATCCATGTAGAGATCTTCACCCGCAAAGGAACCTACATCTTCCAAATCAACAGGCCTTCTCTAACCAGCTTTTTATCACTAAGGATGGTCTGAGTAGACAAGGATCAACAAGTTTTCCTAATTAAGAAGTCCTCGTCTCCCAAAGTCCAATGATTATGTGTTTCCCGGTCCCACAGGATCCAACACCTCCAATAAGCGCAAGAACTATCGTAGTTGTTGCTTCAAAAAGAAGAGAACTCAAGTATCAGGACTCCTCTCCCTCCCTAAGAAGTAAACCAACCATTTGCCACCAAAATATCCCTATAATTGGCCATAACAAAAATCATGGAGAATCCATATAAAAGAGCCCTTTCTTAACATAACCTAAAAGAATTTCCATCCCAAAGTATCAGTTGCAAGAGTGATCTCACATCCACCAATGAAACATCTATAATTGTGGAAATCCAATAGTTGCTTATAAGAAGCCTGCAAAGCAAACCCTACCATCCCCTTAAAGCTTGTTTCATCCACTTCATGAGCAATACATTGTTCATCTCCTTAAGGCCTCGGCACCTCTACCCCTACCCCCTTCATGGGTTTGGAATCGTATGACATCACACATGCAACTCCCGTGTTGTACTAGTAAAGCTAACCTAAAAAAATCTCATCATCAAACTCTTTAGTCATCGGTTTGCGCTGACAGATAACGTGCGAACAAATATGTAGACAGTATGCATTGTCGAAAGAACAAACATCAAGAGCATCAACATGTTCCTACGTGAGAGGTATGGGGGCATTCTTTCTGGATTACATGTACTTTAAATCAATGTTTCACATTTCACGAAATTTCGGCGAAATTTCTGTTTCGACCCCCTACCGAAACCGAAATCGAAATCTCGATATATACCCTTCCTTCACAAAACTAGGCTGATTTTGACTGATATTGGCAAAATTTCGTTGAAATTTGAAAATTGTTCCATTTTTTTCAACATCTCGAAACGAAATCGAAATAGAGATTTAAAACCTTGCTTTAAATTCCCAATAATTACCCCATGCCTGAGATCATGAGCTTTGCACCATTTGATGGCTGGTCCAAATTAGAGATCGGTATCCCTTCCCGAGGCATACCCAGAGCTATACTACATGAACTAATGACCTCAGACAAGCCAAAAGGTACAAGCATTGATTTCCCATGTTGATTAGCATGCCAATGAAGCTTCTGAAGCAGGTTTATATGTATGATTGTGAGCCTAGAAAATAGAAATATATACAGAGAGATCCAGAACCATGGAGATCCTTTTTGGCATCAATCACTCCTTCCATAAAGAAAATCGCATCATCGGCGTACTGAAGAATAGAGATAGAGAGCTCCTCCTGCATGAAACCCTGACAAAAAGAATCTTGTACAGCCCAATCCACCATCACTGATAACGCATCTGCCACCATACAAACAAAAAGGGGTGCAAGCGGGCATTTATGTCAAACTCGCCTCTAATGCTAAACGAAACCACCCTCTAATCATACACTAACCACAACCAAAAGAAGTAGCGGTGATGCACTTTTTCATTCCCTCAATCCAAGTTTCAAAGGGAAATCCCTCACTTGTTTGAAGGTTTTCTATGAAGGTTCGAATCCTGCCTCTCGAACTTTTTTTCCGACAACTATACTATCTATAATGAGAAAGCATTCATCTAATTTCTTATTTGCACCACTAGCCTCGTATGATTTCCCATTCTATTTAAATCCTAATGAGAGCATGTGATGTGAGGTTTGTAGTAGTTTTCAACTTGGCTTCGGTATTCCTACACGCATGCGCACAAGAAAATGCATTTTCCATCTATAATGAAGCCAACGCCTATGGATAATACATACGATATGCGAAGAAAGGGATTTCTTGTAATTTAGACTCAAAATCCTAGCATACCAGGAGAGATTAGTGACTAAAATCTTCTCTGACAATCACTTCCTAACCAAAAACCTTGGAGATCTACCTGGGTATAGAGTTTGTCAAGAACCATAGGGGGTTCATTGTGTGCCAAAAAATGTACGGTTCCCATTACAGATAATATTTAAGAAAACTGCTATATGCCACCAATACTCAACCAAATATTGCTCTTGTAGTATGCAAGATTATCAGTTTATTGAAAAGATTACGAAATATTATTGGATGCTGAGATAATGATAATCATGTGAAGGCTACTACAGAAAAAGCACTTTGTATCCTAAGTAAAATGCCCTTTGATATTATTGTGTATACAGAAAAAGGCTAGGATGGATCTCTTAAGGATAGTAAAAACTATTACAATATATTGTGTTTTTTTCTGGAGGCATATTGGTTACATAGATAAGCAAGAAGTGGACAGTTGTACCTTGATATAGTGCATAGTCAAGGTATAAATAGAACTGCTGAGGTCATATAGGTAGGTCTATTATGACATATCCTCTTTTGGAGGTGCATCTCCCAATACATTTGAAGTGTGATAATCGGACAACCTTATATATTGCCAACAATCATGTGCTTTATGAGAGGACCTAACACATGGAAGTTTATTGCCACTATAATAAGAATTTGATACAAAAAAGTTATGCAACCACTTCTTGTGTTTTTCAATTCAACAGGTCATTGATATCTTCACGAAGCTACATGTATTGTTATTGAGAGATGTACTTCCAAGCTGAGCATGATACTTCTCCAAGCACTAACTCGAGGCGGAATCTTAAGAACTTATTTTATTCCAGGGACCTTTGCATTTGTTTGTGGTTCTCTTTTATAATTGTTCATTTGATCTGTACTACATAAGAAACCAGAGGGCCTTTAGTTTGGATTAAATCATTTCATCATATTCTTCTACGCATTTCGTTTTGGATTTTACAAACTAACGGGTGACGTCAAATCTCCCACCAATTTTTAAGCTTTCATAACAAAAACCATTATTAAAATCAACCATAGAAAAATTACGCACTTCAAATATTTGTGCAACTCTAATTGATAAATCATTGACTGGAAAATAAGATCTGTGCACATGCATATTATCACCGCATAAATACCCAGTCTACACAAGCAGGAAGGAAAACCAAGCTGAAATATAAGTTAATTATCATTAGATTAAACAGCACCTTGTCAGGCTTTCCCATCCATTTAACTTCACCGCCAAGCTTCTCATATTTGGATCCAAGAGTACCTAATATGACCCCAAAATGTTAAAGAATGTAAACATGGAAAAGATGATGAAATTATAACAAGATAGTTATGTTATTTGGGACAATGAGATCTCAAGGGTTTTAAAAGCAGATAAAATCCAAACTTTCAGAGATACCATGCCTACCAAAAAGAGCTCACATTTCTGTATTTTCTATATTTTCATGGACTCTTGATGTAATTTACCCATAAGCTACTCTCCTATATAAGAGAGCCTAGGGTTTATGGAATAAACAACTCTTTTGATTTTACCGGTATCAGAGCGGCAGTCCTAGGCCGGAGCTCCTGTACCCTAATCCTAACCCCACTGCACGCCACCTCCTCTGCGTGCCGCCCCTTCCTTCTCCGCGCGTCGTCTCCTCCGTGCACCGTCAACCTCGTGCGCGCATCTCCCTCTCTGCGCACAGCCTACGCGCACAGCCACCCCCTTCTCCGCGTGCCAACTTCGTGCCCCCCTCCTTCAGCGCACAGCACCACCGTGCACCGCCCCTAACCTCTGCGCGCACCGCACCTCCGCGGTCTCGTCTGTGTGCGCATCTTTTCCGAGCGTCGCCCCTACCTCGGACCGCCCCGTATCGCCTAGGCCATCACCGCCTAGGCCCTCTCTTGCAGGGGCCGTTACATAGGTTCTCGTCGAACCTTCTTCCTTATGGGTTTGGTTGCTTGAGTCTACACATGCAACCGAACACGTGAATGTCAGTGTAGACAACCATATCTTCAGTCTACAACCCTAGTCTTCTATTATCATTATGTCAGAAAGCAAGGCAGATATTCCATCTACAGGCGCCTTCTGAGGTCCTGAGCCTATTGTGAAGATGGACGGGTCAAATTATGAACTGTAGGCAATGCAGTTCATGAGTATGATGAAGTCGACCGGTAAGAAGCACATTCTTACTGAGGAAGAACATGCTGAGAAGACTGGGATCAAAGCCTCATGGGAGGCGGATGATGCATACACCAAGATTTGGCTATCAGGAACGTTAGCAATTGAGATTGCAAATGATATTCTCCATCAGCCCACTGCAAAAGCAATGTGGGATATTCTGGCTGCTACCTATTCACAGGCAAGAATGAGACGAAGATTCTGCAACTCCAGCATGACATCTTTACAATCAAGCAGAATGGACGGCCTCTACACTCATTATACACGTCTTTACGTGGAATGTTTGAGAAGCTCTACAGCTTCATGCCTCTCACAGCCACTCCTGAGCAGCAGAAGACCTACGGGAATGCCACTATGGTTGGTGTATTCCTGGCAGCCCTTGATCCAGAGTACGAGGCAGCACGTTCCCAGATCTTGGCATATTCCACTATTCCTCCGATGGAGGAAGCCTTTCACAGACTGAGTCGTATTACTGTTCCTTCATTTACTGCCAATCAGACCGCCTCAGCTATGGCAGCATCTCGATGTCGTAGGGGTCATCATCAGTTTCGTGGTCGTGGACCTCAAGGCAAAGGGAGTCGTGTTCGGCAATCATGCACTTTCTGCCATCATTCTGGACATACCTAGGACACATGCTATTCCAAACATGGATTTCTTGCTTCTGTACGAGTAGCTGAACAGATTGAACCTCCATCTGCTTCTTCTTTGGATCAGCGATTTGATAATCTTGTATTTCGTCTGAGGGGTATTATCCCTCCATCCGGTCCTATTACATTAGCGCCGGTCTCTGAGAGTCATTCTGATGTTGCTGCTTCCGCATCCACCAGTACCTCAGGTAGTACTTATGCATTCACTAGCAGTAGTGGATCTGATACTTTAGAGTGGATTATGGACTCTGGTGCCACACATCATCTGTGTGGTGATCGAGGTCTACTTATAGCCTACCGACAGGTTCCTCCAGGATGCACTGTGGTTATTGCTAATGGGACGCACTCCCCGATTACTGGTCAGGGGAAGATTAGCCTGACACCATCTATGCACCTCAAGAATGTGCTACACGCACCTGATTTTTCTATGAATTTGTTATCCATTAGCCAACTTACAAAGGATTTACATTGTCGAGCAATTTTTTATCCATCTTCTATCATTTTTCAGGACATCCTTACGGACAATGTGATTGGGCGTGGCTATGAGCAGGGTGGACTATATCGCCTCAGTCGGACTCCATATGCCGGAATCTCCTCTCTTCCTGCTAGACCTGCCTCTCCATTCATGTGGCACCTACGCTTCGGCCATCTACCATTTCAGAAATTGTGTCGTGTTTTATCCAAGGTTTCGCCTCACACGTCCATTCAATGTGAGGCTTGTCAGTTGGGAAAGCATCGTCGGTCTACCTTTCCCGATCGTCAGAGTCAAAGCAGTAGCTCCAAGTTTGAGTTGTTTCATGTTGACATTTGGGGTCCCAATCGTGTTCCTGATCATCAGTGACACAGGTTTTATATTATCATTGTGGATGATTTTTCTCGTCTATATTGGATCTTTTTATTAAAGAATAAATCTGAAGCTGGGAATATTATCATAAATTTCATAAATGAAGTTCGTAATGTCTTTTCTGCGTCTGTGAAAATTATGAGAAGTGATAATACCTTGGAATTTTTTTCTCATATTCTCTCAAATTATTTTTTAACACAAGAAATTATCCACCAAACATCTTGTGCCTATACTTCCCAACAAAATGGAGTTGCAGAAAGGAAACATCGTCATTTGCTTGATGTCACCAGGACGCTTCTCATACAGAGTCGTGCTCCTCATTCTTTCTAGGGCGATGCTGTCCTAACGGCATGTTATCTCATTAATCGCATGTCGTCGTCTGTCTTAGGTGAGAAGATTCTTTTCTACTTGGTTTTTCCTGAAAAAGAATTGTTCTCACTTATCCCACGTGTGTTTGGCTCGGTTGCCTTTGTCCACCAATTGTCTCCAGGTATTGACAAGCTTTCTCCTAAGGATGTCAAGTGAGTTTTCGTCGGGTACTCCAGGACATAAAAAGGCTACAGGTGTTATGATCCGTTGCGCAGGAAATACCTTGTTAGTGCCGATGTCACCTTTTTCGAGTTTATTATGTATTTCTCTCCTACAGGTGATCGGTTGGTATCCTCAGACACTGATGAAGCCATATACATGCCACCACCACCACCACCTCCATCTACACCTGCACCTCCACCACTACCTACATCACCTGCACCTCCCGTTACAGTTCATATTCCCCCATTGCCACTCCACTATACCCGTCGGTCTGCTTCTGCTCATGGTCACCGCTCATCATCTAACTCGCCTGAGGTATGTTCTGGGAATGTAATTTCTAATGATGGATCTATTGATTTACCTGAGCAGGTTGTGTTACAGAGGACAAATGAGGATGCAAGTGATTTGGATCTACCTATTGTGCTTTGGAAACAGAAGCGTAGCTGCGTGTCATATCCTATAACATCCACGGTTTCTTTTGATCATCTATCTGGTGAATTCAAGAGTTTTTCTATTGCATATCTGTCGTGGATATTTCACGAAATTACCAAGATGCATTGAAGGACAGTCGATGGCGTTTAGCTATAGAAGAAGAGATGTCTTCTCTTCAGTCAAGAGGTACCTGGAGCCTTGTCCCTGCACCTACCGGTGTGTCTACAGTGAGCAGTAAGTGGGTCTTCACAGTTAAGCAGAATGCAGATGGCAGCATTGACAGATACAACGCACGTCTGGTTGCCCGTGGGTTTACACAGACATATGGGGTGGATTATCTTGATACATTCTCGGCGGTTGCTCGCCATTCCACTTTACGGATCCTTCTTCTGGTGTGGTTATTCGTGATTGACCATTGTTTCAGTTAGATGTTAAGAATGCATTTTTATATGGTAATTTGCAACAGCCACCTGGTTTTGCTGTTGAGGGGGAGTATTCTAAGGTGTGTAGACTTCATAAGGCCATCTATGGTCTTAAGCAGAGCCCTAGAGCCTGGTTCCAGAAGCTCTTAGACTTGTTTGAAAAACAGGGGTATAAACGTTCCAATACAGATCATTCCTTGTTTATACAGAAAACATCCAGAGGTATTATTGCAATTATGGTGTATGTAGATGATACACTGATTACAGGTGACGATGTACGAGTAATTCAGAGGGCGAAAGAAATGCTGGATCGTGAATTTGTCACCAAGGATCTCGGAGTCCTTCGATATTTTCTGGGACTGGAG
The DNA here is from genome assembly GCA_037367405.1 of Ottelia alismoides. NCBI lineage: Eukaryota > Viridiplantae > Streptophyta > Magnoliopsida > Alismatales > Hydrocharitaceae > Ottelia > Ottelia alismoides. The sequence continues at coordinate 190,830 of JAZKJV010000558.1, read as the reverse complement.
TTCGCCAGAAATCCACATGGACTTGTGATGACCCAGAGGAAATATGTCACTGACTTGCTGAGTGAAACAGGAATGCTTGGATGCCGACCGGCCACTACACCTATGGATGCAAGCATGAAACTATATGATGATGACACTGATGAGGTGGATAGGAGAAGATACAGAGAACTGGTGGGAAAACTTCTTTATATTACCATTACCAGACCCGATATTTCTTTTGTTGTTAGTCGGGTAAGCCAGTTCATGGAGCAACCACGTCAGGTACACATGGATGATATACATATGATACTCAGGTATCTTAAATCATCTCCAGGTGCAGGTCTATTGTTCAAGAAAGACAAGGTGATTGCTATCTCAGCGTGCGTAGATGCAGATTACGCAGGATGTCCCAAGGATAGGAAGTCCACCACTGGATTTGTTGTATATGTTGGAAACTCTCTTGTCTCATGGAGAAGCAAGAAGCAAATTGTTGTAGCCAGATCCAGTGTTGAGTCTGAATATAGGGAAATTTTTTTTGAAGTCTGAAAGGTAGGGGGAAACACTCGATGGTGTCCGCCCCATCAGAATTTATTCCAAAATAACAAAAGTAACACCAAGGGAGACAAGCACATCACACAACACGCACCGGCAGTACATGAACATAACACCCAGTCATCTACCATGCATTTTGCAAACACCCCCACGTTCTCCTTATAAAATCTTTGACCCGAGAACAATAAGTCATTCCTTCCGCGCCAGACTGCCCAGAGGATAGCCATGGGATAAAGTCGCTCCCTCCTTGGTCTAGTCATATTTGTGTAGATCGAATTCCAGAAGGCCTGAAAGTCATCGAAGCGGCACCAAGTGACGAGGCGAAAATCTACCCTTGTTAATGTTGTCTAGTAGACTAGTGCATTGCAGTCGGATAGATCCGCGTCGATCAAAAATTACCGCACGGTTCGATTAAATCGTCGAATGAAATTAACGCGCGGTTGATGTTTATTTAGCCTGGTCAAGCCCCAGGGTCGACTCAAGGAGGCAAAGGAACAACTCAAGATCAGATTAGATGTATTAGATTACGGTTTTCCAAGTGGTATTTTTTTGGTATTTTCGGGTTTAAAATGCACACATGAAAAATGCAAACTTTTTTGAGGTTTTATATAATTTTTCGTGCAAATGATATGCAAAAATTATGAAAATTTTACTGGAGGATAAAAATGATGAAATGAAGCTACACTAATTTTTTTTAGAATTTTTTGAGACTTTATTATTTTTTTATGATTTTTTTACTGAAAACAGAACGACTGTGGGTATTTAATTTCTAATAAATCCACGAAGTTAATTATCCAGAGATTGATTTATCTCAAATAGATATTTCAATAAAGAATCCAGAAAAGTTGAAATTTCGTAAAAATCTTATTCGTGGAATTAATTAAAAATCAAATACAGATATCACTCTACAATTTATTTTATGCACTAAACAACTCCGAATTGGAAGAAATTTGGACAGTACTTAAAGCACACTTAAAGGCATCATTCATAATTTTTTTACAATTTTTGGAGCAACAAATAGGACTGTGCAAATTTCAGAGCAAAAATGGGTAAAATATCTTTGATTTTTAGTCTCTGATTTTTAATAAAACATCTAAGGCTCACAAAAATATAAATAAATAGCTGAAAGATAAAGAATTAGTTGTGCTACAACATGCTATTTTTTTGATTAAAAAATTGATGCAAAAAGAATATCCAAATTAACGCTCAAAGCTAGGGGTGTCAATGCAAATAGAAATTGAAACACACACACTCAAATTGTGCCTAAGGGCACTTCTGTAAATATCTAAACAAGCAAGGACATCAATGAAAATTTCACAAAATATAAAAAAAGGACATTTTCTTCTCCCCCACGCAGGACACGGCTAGGGCACAAGGGGTAAGGACGGCGGGCCTTGGAGGAGATGGCGTAAGGGCGGCGCCGCGCACGTCGCGCGGGGGCGTTGGAGGTGTGAGGCCGTGGCGGAGCCGCAGCCTGGAGCTGGGGGGTGCGCTCGCAGGCGCGACGAGGTGGCGGGCCGCGCGCGGCCGGTGGCGCGCGATGGGACGCGGCGGCGAGGAGGGGCGGCGATGGCGACCTGCGGGAGCGCGAGTGGCGGTCGCGGCTTGGTGGAGAACGCGCACGCGTGAGAGGGCGGCGCGGCCTGGAGCGGGGCGCGGGCGGCCACGCGCGGTTGCTGCTGCGCGGTGGAGAACGGCGGGCTGGGGACACGGCTGGGCGCGCGGGAGACGCGACCTGGCTGGGTTGAGCGCGCACGGGGGATCGCGCACGGCGCGCGCTGGCGCGGGCGGAGGGCGGCCAACGCGACGGAGGGACGGCCTGGAGCGGCAGGGACGGTGGCGCGAGCCGCTAGGGATGGTTGCGCGGGCGTCGAGCGGAAGTGCAGGATTGGGCGGCGGCCTGTTGTTGGAGTTTTGGCCGCCGTTGGCTCTGAAGGACACGTAGCTGACGGCCACACGCGGGGAGGTCGGCTGCTGGGGTGAGGAGGTGGCGCCGCCACTGGAAGGCGGCTGTGGGCGGCGCGGCTTGCAGGAGGGGTCGAGGAGCGGCGGCCTCGCCCAAGGGGACGGCAGAAGCTCCTGTTTAATTTTTTTGTTTTTTTTTCTTTTGCAAATTTTTTTGATGTAATTTTTTTACTTTTTGTTGTGAACAAGAAAATAGATGTGGAAAGAAAAATAGTGGTGATGGTGATTGTGGTGATATGTTTTGGTGATGAACAATATGAATAAATAATGTTTAACTAAAAAATTTGAAATGACAAGGGAAAAAGAGAGGACTTACCTGTGATTCGCCAAAGATGGAGCCACGGAGTGCGGCTTCCGGTTGTTGTCGCCTCGATTCGATCTGACGAAAAATCGAAGAAGCTCAGTTGTGATCTGAAGTGATACACAACGACACGAGGAGGAGTCCTCGTGGATCTCGCCTTGAAAACCGTCGTTGCTCAACCGAAAGATGTTGAAGCTGTCACCGACAACACCCGGGGCCTGGTGGTCTCTCCCTCTCAATTGAAGAAATGGCGGATGAGGAAAAATGGTGGATGATGATGTGAATATAAAGAGGAAGAGGGAGTTGGAAAAGAGATGGAGAGAGTGGAGAGAATGGTGGAAGAAGTGGGGAAGATGGTGGCTTGGAGTGGGGAGTAAGAAAAGAAGAGGTAAAAGAGAGATTAAATAAACAAAATAATAAAATAAAATAATAGGCTACTTAAAATAATTAAAATAGTAATAATAAAATAATAATAATAATAAATCCGAAAATAATAAAATAAATTCGAAAATAAAGAAAATATGGGGTAACATGTGGCGGCTCCAGGAGCTGCCACATGTCGCTCCTAGAAAAATCAAAAAATTAAATGTAAACAAAAATCAAAAAGAAATAATAAAAGGGATTAAATCAAAAAGTGGTCAACACGAAAGTTGCTCATCTCGACGAGATCTACAACTTTCGTGAAGGGCCGAAAATCAAACGAGATCATCTGTACAAAAACGTATTTTTGGGTGGTACTTTATAGATATAAAATACCGCATTTTATCTTTTGTGATTTTTTTGTCATTTTTAATTAAGAGAAAAATCAAAAAAAATAAAGAAAATATGAGGAAAATATTTACAACTTAATCTAATTTTTTTGGATTTTTAATAATTAAGAAAATAAAATGGTAAAATACAGGGGCAAAACGGTCATTATGTACAATGTACAAAAGGGGCTCAAAACCCAAGTTTTGCATACGAGCTCCGATTTGAATGAAATTGGTCTTGTTTCGAAGGTCTCTGAATGTATATTACTTTAAAAGTGAGTAGACCTAATTCGGAGGTCGTATGAGAGAGATATGTGTGTTTTAAGGTCTAAGGTCTTCAAACTTGGGTTGGAGTTTTATTGGGTGTTTTTACAAGTTAGTATTTTTTAGATATTTTTCTTTAATTAGTGTTAGTAATATATACACTATAGAGTTGGTTTTATTGGATTTGGAGTTAGTATAAAATATATACAAATAGGTGAAATATGGAGAATAAACCGGTGATTTTTACAAGTGAAATTGGCTTCTTATTTTATGCAAATGTGAATGCTTAAATGCAGATATTATGCTTGCATGCATGAATGCTAAATTTACAATATAAAGGGAAATGTGCATCTATTTACTCGGGAACAAGACTCTATTTTCAACTTTTAGAGTGATGAATCACAGATTCATCAACCCCCTATACTTAAACCTTGCTCGTCCCCGAGCAACTAAATGAAATGCAAGAGTGAAATGAGATTGGGTTCCATACCAAGGTCATGAACAAAAGTTGAAAATGGAGCTTGACTCAACCTTTGGATTAATTGTGTGGCGGAACCTTATTGGGATCTGAATTTAAGACCTAACAGACTTCAAGTTCCACAAGTCTTCTATTCAAGACGCCTCAATAGTCAGGTCAGAACAAATCCTCAAACGCAAATTTCTGATGACTATGATTCTTACTTGTACTGTGTAAGTGAAATGTAACTCTTCACATCAGAAATGGCTCAGAACCAGCCTCCTCTAACAAGGTAACTCAATAACCCGGTCCAGTAACTCTTTCCTCGAGGAGCGGGGTATTCCCTTCTAAGTTCAAGTGCGACCAACTCAAGAGGAGGGGGTAGAGAAAAGAATGGACGGTAGCCAGTGTAGCTACCTATCCCGGGATGCCTGACCAGTGTAGCCAAGTCATCCAGCTGCAGACTTCTTGCTAATATACATACTCCGACAGGTTTTATTTTTTTTTTACTTGGACCTGTCTGATTTTTTTGGAGTTCTTGCATTTTTTCTTTTTTTCTTTTTTGAAACTATAAACAAGGTGCAGCATGTACATCAGGAGTTTTTCCTCTTGAGCTAGTAAACTATCCCTCTTTTGAAGCATTATTGCAACCCACAGCGTCCTGTCCTCAGACGTCAACACCACCATACTAGGTTGAGATGCACTACCCTCCCTAGAGGAGGACGGATGTTTCCACCCGTGTGCTACTCCAAGCTAAAGGATTCTACCTCCTCACCACCTCATCAATGAAGAGCTACGTGCATAGTGCTTGTACAAGTTAGGTCATTATCTAAAAGAATCCTGCGTATGCACGAGATATTCTACTTAGACTAATCAAGATGACATGTGAACATAGACTTGCAGACTCAAAGAATTAAGTCACTTGACCTGAGAAATCTTAACTCCAGTTCATATAAGGTTCCTCTGAAATTAGGTGGATTAAGGTCAAATCAAGTCCAACCTCAATATCTACTCATAACTTGGGGCAAAACCCACTAGCTTTTCACTTTGCATATGCAAGATATGCAGATGAGACATGCTATGAATGAAATGCAAGACTTCTTTTTTTTTGGAAAATGCAAGATAATATGCAAGAGTAAATAAGAAGCCTTTTTGTTTTATTTTTCTGGTATACAATAATTTTTTTATTATTTACAACAATTTTTAGTTGATACAATTTGTACATAGTATACATGATTTTTTTGGTATACATCCTATTTTACAAAAGTATGTTTTACAAGAATTTTACAACTTTTTATACAAGTATTATACAATAGTACATATTATACAAGTATACAAAATTTTAATTTTTTTTTAATTTTTACAAAAGTTTTACAAGTATTATACAACAAGTATAAAAAAAATTTTGTTTTTTTCGATTTTTACCCACCCATAATTATTGTAAAATATATACAAAAATACGCGAAAATACGCGAAAGTACGAGCTATGGGTAAAGTATATATGTAATATATATACACGCCCCCCTATACTTAGCGTGTGCTATGTCCTCAGAGTACGAAAGCGACTAAAAAGACATAGCTCGGGCTAAGCGTAGGAGAGCTAAAATAACAAAAAGTATAGAAGTCGTCCCGCCCCCCTATACTTAGGTTCTGGCAGCCTAAGTGTAGAAGAAGATCAGAAATGGGGCGGACGAGGAAAAGAGGGGAAATGGATGAATATATACATGACGGGCATCGGTCCCCCCTATACTTAGGCTCTCTTCAGCCTAAGTATAGGACAGGAGGGATTATGAGGACCGATGTGATCTGGAGGATGTACACTGCATAGTGAAAGACTCGGGTCACTCTCCCCCCTATACTTAGGATCTGGTTATCCTAAGTGTAGTCATGAGATGGTATGAAATCGGGGCTCGTGATTCGAATCACTGGGGAGGGAGGGAGAGAATGTATGTACAAGAAAGAGTGAGAATATACAAGGATTAAGAAGGTTTGTGACGAACCTTCTTGCGGACGCGAGGAGGTGGATAATATACATATGTATCGCTGTCGGAATCGTCCTCAGATGAATAATAGTGAGGTGTAGGGATCGTCCAACGAGGGTCGACACATGGCTGCTTGCTTAGATAAGGCTTAAGAACAGCCGAACTGAGCTCACTCATAAAAATCATCTTATCTGGACCCGATGAGGATTCCTCTGATAATTCCTTCTCCGGAATGTTGAAGGAAATTTTCTTAGTCGGTTTTCTAGAACCTGAATCATTGAGAGGGAGATGAGAGCGACGCGCCTTGAGAGGTTCGGGGGAACATCTCGAGGAATCAATTCTCGACTTCCTCTCACTAGATAGCCGACTAGAAGAGGGAACAACCGTGTTTTATGTGGAGTCAATTTATTCTTGGTTGTTTCCTTTGAAGGTCTAGGATGTGGTGCGGTGCTGACCATGAGTTCCTCATCAGACGAGTCACCATATAGATTAGCATATTCCTGAAGGGTCAACACGCGTCTCGAGAAAGTGCTAGTGATCTCAGTTGGCTTGGCATTATTGGGCTCTTGTGTCGGATCATCAAAACGGTCAAGACAATCAGAGAAAATCATGTCCGACTCAATGTCAGCTTCTGGTCGTGAGTCCTCCTTAGAAGATGTCATGGTGGTGGTGCAAGCAGTTGATGAAGTGGAGGTGTGGGGAGTCTCTGAACCAACATTCGTCTGGACAATCGGTCTCTCAAGTGTAGTAGAGAGGTGGGACTCATCTTCCTCTCGATGGTCACGACTGTCAGCGGATGTGCGGGTCACCTTAGAGTAAAGTTTATCAAAGAATGGATGAGGTCGAAGCGCTCCCAATGCTGTAAAATCGATTTCCCGAGTCTCGCAATCTATAGTCGCCTTAGCCAAGGCTAAGAACGGCTTCCCGAGAATAATCGGAGACTGGGAAAACTCTCCTCGGTGCTCAATGTCAATGATCGTGAAGTCCACCTGGAGTAGAGCACCTTGGAAAGTAATGATGACTGAAATGTTTCCTCTCGGCCGTTTGATGGTTCGATCAGCCAGCTGAACGATCTCTCTCGACTTCCTAAGTGGCCTGAGTTTGAGCTTGTCAAACACAGAGGTCGGAAGGATATTTATTGGTGAGTCATCATCGATTCTTGCATGGGTAAAGATGGTGTCTTTGATTTCACATTCAACTCGGGGCAACCGCTTCACTCTGCGGCTTTTGATCCTTCTCCCCATCACCAAGGAGGTGGCCATAGACACTATATGTCTTTCAGTCCTTGTCCTCTTATTGCCCGACCTCTTGGGCATCAATTTACTTCTCACAAATCGTTTGAGGTCGGGGAAGTGATCTATGGCCTTTATTAAGGGAAGTTTGAAAATCAATTCTTCATCGAGTGCTTCCCTTAAGGTAGGATCCAACTTTTTTAAATCATTTTCAATTTTTATGTGAGTTTTTGGTTTTTCAATTTTTTGGTATTTTTGGATAGATGAATGATCAGACTCTGTATTGGAAGGCATGGGGTTAGTAGAAGAGGGAGATTGAATGGACTCCAGTTGTACAGACGGTGTAGGTTCCCTGATGCCTGCTCGGTTTTCAACCTCAAAATTACTCATATCCTTTTCCACTTTCATTCCCAAGCTGGCAGAAATTGAGTTCAATATTTCCATGACATTTTTCAAGTTGTTACCAAATGATTCATTTTTCTCAATAAGTCTGGAAATGTCATCCTCTACAAAATTCTCATGACAAATCATGGGAGAGTTCTGCTCAAGTGGAGGACACTGCTGAGATATTGGGGTCTCATACTCAACATACCTAGATTCTGGCATGTAATTTCGGGTCGAGTATGGACCATCTAGATGGCAAATATTAGTCGGAGCCTCATATGATGAAACAGGGACTGATAAGTCTAGCTCATGAGTCCAATCTTGTGAGTGTATAGGCTCTCCGAAAGAAGGTTGGTTAATGGAAGCTTGATCACTAAAGTCAATCAATTCTGGGAAATCATGATGTATAAGCCTCTCCATTCGGGTTGTTTGATTGATCAAGTTTTGCCCTAAGGTCAAGTCGGGATGTTTAAATGTAACTGGTGGTATGGTCCCTACTTGAGGTGAGAATGAATAATGTGGGGGCATATAATTTTGCCAATCATCTATCTCAGCAGTGGCTTGCTCTTCATTTGATTCTTTAATTCCTGCAAGCTCTCGAGAATAAGTACAGTCAGCCCAAGATGGAAGTGGATCCGGAATGTCAGAATATGGAGTAGGTGAGAAATGCGAAGAAGTGGAGAAGTCAGTCGGAGTTCTGACTTCATGATCGGGTTGAGGGAGAGCCGACCACGGGTAAGGGTCTCCCGTGGATGGCGGAGGAGAAAGCGAAGATGAACGGTATATGGTCGATGAGTAGTGACCAGAGGTCACAGGGTATGGGGACCAATATCCCGACATCTTTGAAGAGGAAAGGATGATTGTAAGCAGATGGAGGTAGAAAATGTGCAATTACACAGGATAACACACACAGAAAGACTCAAAGACAAACACAAGAGCAAACCCCGAGTTCACACTCAACACGGTGAAGGACCCGAAACCGAGTCCGATTAATCTTGTTGATTTTAAGTGTGATTTTCAAGCAAGATAGCAAGGATTACGCGGCCTATAGGGAAGTCGGCTAAGAGCCGGATGCGTCTTCCATGTTTAACCTGTCACCTAAGATACCACCGGTCCTTCCTTTCTTCGCTCCTATCCCAAGTCGATGGATTCAAAGACCACACCCCTATCTACCTGCAAGCAGGCGGAGGCTGACAAGGCCGGAACTTCACCCCGGGGGGTTACTGGCAGCTTGTCGTAAAGTACCGCAATTTCGCCCCTATCTACCTGAGACAGGCGGAGGCTACTTGGTACTAGTCAGTGAATCTGAAATTATTCGACTTGTGATATTTGCTAAGATCAGTTGGAACGTGATATAGAAGGCGGGGATTTGGGCTCTGCCTTAAGGTGTTCACACACACTCAAGTACCCTCACTCAGCCTGAAAACAAGGTCGGGGTTACTCTCCTGCAAACAATGGTTAATTTTAGTTATTTTTTTTGGTCCAATTCAATTAGCAGTCCCAATTTTAGAGATTAGTTATCACTGATATTAATCTACACAAGCAATCACGTCTACCGTCCAGTCCCAATTCCTTTATCCTAGGTTAGAAAACCGAGAGAGAGAATCGGAAAAAAGCCGATGCGATCGAGAAAACGATGATGAATGCTTGAGTAAGAAGACTTACAGTGCCTCCAGCTCTCTACAATGCAGAATACAGTACTGAATTGAAATTTTACACTATATGCAAATGCAAACGAGAAAAACCGCTCCTAGACAGGCAGTTCTATTAGCGAGTGAAGCACAGGTTGATTTGACTAGTTCTGCGATCTAGGTGTGTCTTTTAAGTGTATTGTGTGGTCCTAATAATTTACGAGCACAAGCAAATCCTAGAGTAGCTCGAGGAGCCGCTAGTGCAAGCCTAGTCTAAAATTCAATCCACACAGCACACGGGGACACAGTTCCACTATGTTTACACTCGCGAGAACCCAAACGGGAACCGCTGTAAATGCAGACAATTTTTACAAGTTTAAAAAAATGAAAAATCCTTCTGGCGTCTCAACAGCCGACTTGATCCACGAATAGTCGGCCTCCGATGCACTTCGAGATGCGTCGACTTCAAGAAAGCGGCTCCAAGTCCACCGGGCCCTCGCACAAAAAGATAAAAACGTTAGAGAGATAAAATAAATTAAAAAAAGAAATAGAAAAATAATTGAAAAAAAAGGATAATTACAAGATGGACCGGGGATCAGACTACCCGAGTGTGTGGAAAACCTAAATCTAATTTTCTAAAGCGATCCTAAGCCGTTTGCCTCCCGGCAACGGCGCCATTTGACGAGGCGAAAATCTACCCTTGTTAATGTTGTCTAGTAGACTAGTGCGTTGCAGTCGGATAGATCCGCGTCGATCAAAAATTACCGCACGGTTCGATTAAATCGTCGAATGAAATTAACGCGCGGTTGATGTTTATTTAGCCTGGGCAAGCCCCAGGGTCGACTCAAGGAGGCAAAGGAACAACTCAGAATCAGATGAGATGTATTAGATTACGGTTTTCCAAGTGGTATTTTTTTGGTATTTTTGGGTTTAAAATGCATACACGAAAAATGCAAACTTTTTTGAGATTTTTATATAATTGTTCGTGCAAATAATATGCAAAAATTATGAAAAATTTACTGGAGGATAAAAATGATGAAATGAAGCTACACTAATTTTTTTTAGAATTTTTTGAGACTTTATTATTTTTTTATGAATTTTTTACTGAAAACAGAACGACTGTGGGTATTTAAATTCTAATAAATCCACGAAGTTAATTATCCAGAGATTGATTTATCTCAAATAGATATTTCAATAAAGAATCCAGAAAAGTTGAAATTTCGTAAAAATCTTATTCGTGGAATTAATTAAAAATCAAATACAGATATCACTCTACAATTTATTTTATGCACTAAACAACTCCGAATTGGAAGAAATTTGGATAGTACTTAAAGCACACTTAAAGGCATCATTCATAATTTTTTTACAATTTTTGGAGCAACAAATAGGACTGTGCAAATTTCAGAGCAAAAATGGGTAAAATATCTTTGATTTTCAGTCTCTGATTTTTAATAAAACATCTAAGGCCCACAAAAATATAAATAAATAGCTGAAAGATAAAGAATTAGTTGTGCTACAACATGCTATTTTTTTGATTAAAAAATTGATGCAAAAAGAATATCCAAATTAATGCTCAAAGCTAGGGGTGTCAATGCAAATAGAAATTGAAACACACACACTCAAACTGTGCCTAAGGGCACTTCTGTAAATATCTAAACAAGCAAGGACATCAATGAAAATTTCACAAAATATAAAAAAAAGGACCTTTTCTTCTCCCCCACGCAGGACACGGCTAGGGCACAAGGGGTAAGGACGGCGGGCCTTGGAGGAGATGGCGTAAGGGCGGCGCCGCGCACGTCGCGCGGGGGCGTTGGAGGTGTGAGGCCGTGGCGGAGCCGCAGCCTGGAGCTGGGGGGTGCGCTCGCAGGCGCGACGAGGTGGCGGGCCGCGCGCGGCCGGTGGCGCGCGATGGGACGCGGCGGCGAGGAGGGGCGGCGATGGCGACCTGCGGGAGCGCGAGTGGCGGTCGCGGCTTGGTGAAGAACGCGCACGCGTGAGAGGGCGGCGCGGCCTGGAGCGGGGCGCGGGCGGCCACGCGCGGTTGCTGCTGCGCGGTGGAGAACGACGGGCTGGGGACACGGCTGGGCGCGCGGGAGATGCGACCTGGCTGGGTTGAGCGCGCACGGGGGCTCGCGCACGGCGCGCGCTGGCGCGGGCGGAGGGCGGCCAACGCGACGGAGGGACGGCCTGGAGCGGCAGGGACGGTGGCGCGAGCCGCTGGGGATGGCTGCGCAGGCGTCGAGCGGAAGTGCAGGATTGGGCGGCGGCCTGTTGTTGGAGTTTTGGCCACCGTTGGCTCTGAAGGACACGTGGCTGACGGCCACACGCGGGGAGGTCGGCTGCTGGGGTGAGGAGGTGGCGCCGCCACTGGAAGGCGGCCGTGGGCGGCGCGGCTTGCAGGAGGGGTCGAGGAGCGGCGGCCTCGCCCAAGGGGACGGCAGAAGCTCCTGTTTAATTTTTTTGTTTTTTTTTCTTTTGCAAATTTTTTTGATGTAATTTTTTTACTTTTTGTTGTGAACAAGAAAATAGATGTGGAAAGAAAAATAGTGGTGATGGTGATTGTGGTGATATGTTTTGGTGATGAACAATATGAACAAATAATGTTTAACTAAAAAATTTGAAATGACAAGGGAAAAAGAGAGGACTTACCTGTGATTCGCCAAAGATGGAGCCACGGAGTGCGGCTTCCGGTTGTTGTCGCCTCGATTCGATCTGACGAAAAATCGAAGAAGCTCATTTGTGATCTGAAGTGATACACAACGACACGAGGAGGAGTCCTCGTGGATCTCGCCTTGAAAACCGTCGTTGCTCAACCGAAAGATGTTGAAGCTGTCACCGACAACACCCGGGGCCTGGTGGTCTCTCCCTCTCAATTGAAGAAATGGCGGATGAGGAAAAATGGTGGATGATGATGTGAATATAAAGAGGAAGAGGGAGTTGGAAAAGAGATGGAGAGAGTGGAGAGAATGGTGGAAGAAGTGGGGAAGATGGTGGCTTGGAGTGGGGAGTAAGAAAAGAAGAGGTAAAAGGGAGATTAAATAAACAAAATAATAAAATAAAATAATAGGCTACTTAAAATAATTAAAATAGTAATGATAAAATAATAATAATAAATCCGAAAATAATAAAATAAATTCGAAAATAAAGAAAATATGGGGTAACATGTGGCGGCTCCAGGAGCTGCCACATGTCGCTCCTAGAAAAATCAAAAAATTAAATGTAAACAAAAATCAAAAAGAAATAATAAAAGGGATTAAATCAAAAAGTGGTCAACACTAAAGTTGCTCATCTCGACGAGATCTACAACTTTCGTGAAGGGCCGAAAATCAAACGAGATCATCTGTACAAAAACGTATTTTTGGGTGGTACTTTATAGATATAAAATACCGCATTTTATCTTTTGTGATTTTTTTGTCATTTTTAATTAAGAGAAAAATCAAAATAAAAATAGAGAAAATATGAGGAAAATATTTACAACTTAATCTAATTTTTTTGGATTTTTAATAATTAAGAAAATAAAATGGTAAAATACAGGGGCAAAATGGTCATTATGTACAATGTACAAAAGGGGCTCAAAACCCAAGTTTTGCATACGAGCTCCGATTTGAATGAAATTGGTCTTGTTTCGAAGGTCTCTGAATGTATATTACTTTAAAAGTGAGTAGACCTAATTCGGAGGTCGTATGAGAGAGATATGTGCGTTTTAAGGTCTAAGGTCTTCAAACTTGGGTTGGAGTTTTATTGGGTGTTTTTACAAGTTAGTATTTTTTAGATATTTTTCTTTAATTAGTGTTAGTAATATATACACTATAGATTTGGTTTTATTGGATTTGGAGTTAGTATAAAATATATACAAATAGGTGAAATATGGAGAATAAACCGGTGATTTTTACAAGTGAAATTGGCTTCTTATTTTATGCAAATGTGAATGCTTAAATGCAGATATTATACTTGCATGCATGAATGCTAAATTTACAATAAAAAGGGAAATGTGCATCTATTTACTCGGGAACAAGACTCTATTTTCAACTTTTAGAGTGATGAATCACAGATTCATCACCAAGCTATAGAAGCCTCCTGCCAAATCTGAGAGACCACGGGGCAAGAGAAAAAGAGATGCTCCACAGATTCAATCGCATCATTACAAATTAGGCACCTGTCCGAAATGATGCCAAGGAGCCTGGCGCATCGATCTCGCGTCATCAACCTCTTCCTCCTGAGCAACCACAGGAAGAACTCAATTCTCTCAGGAAGCCTGAGAGCCCAAATAGTTGCACAGTCCCTGATCAACAGCTCCGAGTTAGCCAGCGACAACCTGGAGATGGCCCCATAGGCCCCTTTAACCGAGAACAGCCCCTCCTTCCAGCACCAATGATCCCTTCCCCCGCAAGGAGCTCCCACCTCCCTCACGGCGTCAAGCAGGTCCAAGAATTCATCAAATCTCTGATCGGAGAAGTTAGCGGAGAAGGTTGGGCACCAGGTCCCATCAGCCTAGCAATCTGCCACCGAGCAAAGCTTCTCCTCCGCCAGGGCATACAAACGGGGGAAACAAGAGAAAAGAGCCCCCGCCCCCGACCAATCATCCGCCCAAAAAGAGAAGGCCTCCCCCCCCCAAGGATCGGCCTAAAGAGGGCCAAGTTCTTCACGAAGGTCTTCACCATGCCCCGCCAGAAGGGCGTCACGGCGGCGAGATTACCCGGCTGCGAAGGTGGCGCCCCCTCTTCACGTCATAGATCTTACGAACCACCGTGCAAACGAGATCATCCCCCGGGCCCCATACCCTGCTAGCCCACTTAAGCAAAAGCGCCTCATTCATCTGCTCGAGCGATTTCACCCCCAGACCACCAAGATTCTTTCTGTGTGTGATATCTTCCCACCCCACCAGATGGATCCCACCACGTCCAGTCATATGGTTTCCCCACAAGAAGGTGCGCATCCGCTTCTCCAGCCTCGCACGAATCCCCTTAGGCATCTTGCGAAGTGAAAGAAAATAAATTGGGATGGAAGAAAGGACGGCCTTCAACAGGACCAGTCTACCCCCCCCCCTCTCAAAAGTGCGGCGGCCTTCTACCCCGTCAGTCTCATCTCAACCTTCTCCACCACCCTCAGCCAATCACGGAGCCTTGTTCTCCCCAGAGCCAGAGGCATGCCTAAGTAATCAATAGGCAAGGAAGCGTGGCCAGAACCCAAGGCCACCACCAGCCCATCTGCAATATACTCCGCATGCCCGAAAGGGACGAACACAGATTTGTTGTCATTCTTAACCAAACCAGACAACTCGACGAAAATCTCAAGCATCGTAGCCATGCCATTTGCCTCCTCAATACCCCCTTCAATGAGGAATAAGGTATCGTCTGCGTATTGGATGACCGGAACCTGCACCCCCTCCCTTGAGTAGCCGCCAGAGAAGCCACGGCTGACAACATGAGACGCCATATCAGACAACACATCAGCCGCAACGATGAAGAGCATTGGTGCAGGGGGCACCCCTAATGCACCCCCTTACGAGGTTGGATCCAACCCCCCTCCGGCCTACCATTGATCATGACCGAAAACGACGCGGTGGTGACACAGCGCCTCATCCAAGAAATCCATTTGTCCGGGAAACCCTTCCTCCGCAGCACCGACCACAGAAATCTCCAGTCGAGGCTATCGTACGCCTTTGCAAAATCCACCTTCCATAGGACACCGCTCGTGCCCCTCCTCCGCCAATCCGCAATGATTTCAGAGGCAAGAGTGATGCAGTCAGATATCTGTCGCCCTAGAACGAAGGCAGATTGGACCGGCGATACAATGTTCCCAAGAACGACAACCAGTCTAGCGGCAAGGACCTTTGCCGTGATCAAGTAAAGGGCGTTTGAAATAGCAATAGGACGAAAGTCCCGATAGATGTCGGCGCCGAAGACTTGGGCAGCAACATGATGAGTGCGCGGTTAATACGGTCAAAACCCCTATTCCCCTGGAAGAACTCCAAAACCACCTCGAGCACCTACTGACCAACGAGGTCCCAAAAGTCTTTGTAAAACGAAACCGGGAAACCATCAGGACCAGGCGCAGCGTCGTCATTCAAGTCCCAGACAGCATCCTTGAGTTCCTCCAAGGTAGCATCACGGAGAAGATCATCCCAGGAAGGCGTCGTCACAGTCCTAGTATCCCGGCCCAACCATTTCCACCTCCGGGGAAGAGTTGCAGAAGACACGTTCTTGAAGTAATTTGCAATAGCTCTGCTCATGTCTTTATTCCCTTCCACGCTGACCCCATCGACAACGATGGAACGCAAGGCATTGGTTCTGCGTCTCCCACTAGCAATACGATGGAAGAAGGACGTATTCGCGTCCCCTCCCGAAGCCAAATGTTTCTCGATCTCTGCCTCCACTCCGTGACACGCTTCTTTTCCTCCACGGCTACCTTCCTCTGAGCCGTCGCACGAGCCTCCAATTCCGAAGGCGCAAGATCCCTGGTGTCCTCTAGCGTGTCCAGTTTTCGAATGGCCTCCTCCGCGTTCCTCGTAGCCGCGCACCTGGCAGCCCTCGTCTCCCTTTTGAAAGCCGCCAACCTGACCTGCAGGGAGGAAAGCTTTTGGACAAACCTAGAGGCGGCGGAACCCGAGGTCACCACCTTCGACCAGTGAGAGGTGACGATCTCCCTGAAACCGTCCTCCAACAGCCAGCATTTCTCGTACCTAAAAAGGCCCCTCTGCGCTGGGGCAACCCCAGAGCACCACAAGATTGGATTATGATCAGAACACGACCGCGGTTTGGCTTCCACTGATGGCAAAGGAAAAGCCTCCAAAACCTTATTAGAAACGAAAAATCGGTCGAGACGCGAGCACGCTTTAGAGTTCCTCCAAGTATACGCGACGTCCCCGGCATCTATCACCTCGAGGCCGAGCAGGTCGATAGTGTCAGCGAACTCAGTGGAGCCCATGTCCTGGTCCTGGCCCCCCCACCCCCGGGCCTGACTGCAGTAAGAAGGGTGACGTTGAAGTCACCCCCAACCACCCACGGGGTCCTACCGACCGCCCTACCAGCCTCCAGAAGATCCTCCCATAACTCTCCCCGCAAACCACCATCACAGGGACCATACACACATGAAACGGCCAGCTGAGAGGACGAGGACGTACCGGCCAAGATCACCGACAGGACGTGCCGACCACGAGTTATCAAGATAAAAGACCAGGTCGGCGAGCGCCACGCCACAAGCATCCCTCCTGAAGACCCCATAGCGTCCAAAGCTCTAAACTGTTCCAAAGCACCCGCGCCAAAAGATCTCCATACATCTCCCGCCACAGAGTGCAGCTTTGTTTCCTGAAGCAAGATGATGTCGCATTCCCATTCGCTGAATCTAGAGCCCATGGTTCTCCACTTATCCGGATCCCCGAGGCCACGGACGTTCCAAGATAAGATTTTCATTTGGATCCTTCTACAAAACCCTGAACTTGGGCAACACCAGCGGCCTCCGCCACACTAAGCTTGAACGGAGAGCAAGGTTGTGCCTCCGGCCTTGACACCCTAGCTTTGTTCCTTCTTCTATACCTTTTCCCGCTCCTTCTGTCGCTAGGCCCTGCCTCAGATACAGGTGCAGGAATGCCCTCATCCATGGGAGCCCCCTCCTGGCTGATCTCCGAGATTGAGGCGGCCGAGACGGTGGAAAGCTGGGGCCGAGGTCTTCCCTCCGCAAGCAGCTTGTGGAAGAGGGGGAGTGATAACATCTGAGGAGCACCCGCCAAAGCGTCGTGAAAGCCCTCCGAAGGAAAGATCCGCGACGAAGAGCCCGAGACAGTAACGGTCTGCACCAACCTCAAAGGGTCCGTGATCGCCCTACCGACAACCGGATCCGAAAAATCCCACGTGCCCGTCTGAGCACCCGGCAATGAACCCGGGTCCGCGAGCGGATCCGCGTAGACAGGTCCAGCACCCGGGCCCAAGTCCACCTCCGTAAAGAAAGTCGTCGAAGACGGACCCAAAAGCCTCTCGCCTACGTCACCCTACAGAGGGAACATTCTTGATGATAGGTACAGCGGTTGAGGTGAGTTCACGAAGCGCCGCGTGCCAGGAGTCGTTTGCGCCCTTCCCTCGAAAGGTCCCCTTGGGAACCCAACCGCCAATGCTGAGCCCGAAGCGTCCCCTGGCCTTCCGCCTACCGCCGACCTCGGAGCCTCCAGCGGAGGCGAAGGATCATCGACCACAAGCTCTATCGTGTAGGAGTAACATCCCACGTTCATCTCCGTGAACATACTTCGCCCCCCGACCTTGTCGAGGAAGCTCTTGGTGCACTCGAACAGGATTTTCGTTTCCTCCACCGGGATGCCCGGTCTGAGACCATCATCAAGGACTTCCCGAACAATGCCCCACCGACTCAAGGCCCTCCGCAAGCAAAAAGTCGAGCGAGAGAGGAAGGGGACGCCCTTCACCATAGCTAAGCAAACCTCCACCTCACTGCAGGAGCCATCAGCGAAGCGTAACCTCCTCCAGCATACACTACCGACATCCCCATTGCGTAGCAAATGTTCCTTCTGAAACTCCGATAAGCCGCGAACATAGCACCTTCTTGCATCTAACTTAACTATATCCCCCGTGAACTGCGGGCCAAGGAACCCAGCCAAATGCGATGATAGCACGTCCAGGTCGATAACGTCCCTTACCGCATGACCGAGAATCGCATGCATGCCCGAAGAACTGATGAATCCCGTATTCATCCTGCTAAGAACTCCGTATTAAAATCCCTGCTTAAACAAACCAATAAAAATCACCTCTAAAACTCTATTTTTATCATGTGCAATATTGTGTATAATTAACCTTTAATTATTTGTATTTAATTGTCCTTATTTTTCTGTAATTATTTTATCACTCAAAAACCCCTAAAAATTAGGTAGATAAGTTGTCTATAATTCACTGACCTTTAAAACCACTAAAAAATGCAAAAACAACTCAAAACCACAAAATCGGTGTTTTTATCCCCTTAAAAATACCCCCAAAAATAGCTTTTGTACAGATGACCTCTTTTGGCTTTTTGACCAACATGAAAGTTGTAGATCTCGTCGAGACGAACAACTTTCATGTTTTGACTTTTTCCAAATTCGGCCTCTAACTATTTCTTTTACATTTTTCTTTGTTTTTATTTCTGAATTATTCTGATTGGGCCACGTGGCGCCCCCTGGGCCGCCCACGTGGCCCGCTCTCCTTCCCGCCACCCGGCGGCCTCTTGGGTCGTTAGATCTTCCAATCCCGCCCTCATCAGCACCGTCCATCACCCACTTTATCTTTGACCATCAGATCAAGCCATCAGATCTAATCTCGACCTCTCCTTAGCGCCTCTACAACAACCGTTCGATCCGCTTCTTATCCCACGCCCATCCTTGCGCCACGTCGCCCTTCTGTCCATTACCGTTGGATCTCACCCATCTCTTCATCACGACCGCTCATCATCGCTCACATCTCAACCGTCCGCTCAGATGACAGGATCTGATCATAGCCGACCTCTCGCGCCCGCATCCTAACCGTTGGATCAATGATCCAACGGTCAGAAAGTTATCTTCCTCCTCCGTAACGCACCTTCCCCCCCGACCGTTTCATTCGCAAACCCATCACCCCCTTCCTTTTTTGGCCGCCATCTCCGGTTACCTCTCCCTCTCATAACGCCTCTACCTCGAAGCCCTTCCCTCCGTCTCCCTCGCGCGACTTCCATAACCCTCTGCCATCACCTCCATCGCCATTAAAACCCCACTCAAAAACGCCTTCCTACCCACGTAACCGATGTGCTCTCCCGCCTATATAACCCACTTCCCCCGCCACCATAGCCTTTATCCACCATTTGGGAGCTTCGGCCCGAGCCCCTGGCTCTCCGGTGACAGCGGAGGAGCCCTTGCAAGGGGGCGTCGACGGCCGAAGCCCCGGTGTGATCCGTGGCCTCCGGCCACGTCGCGGCAGCCAATGGCGAGCCGCCGAGCACCGGGGAGAAGTCGGCCCTGTTGTGCGACGACCAGGGCTTCCATTGAAGCCCAGCCCAGACTTCCTCCTCCGCCCACTCCTCGCTCCGGCGAGGAGATCTTTTTCTCCATTTTATTCCGCCACCCTCAGATGCCGTCACCATCCTCCGACCAGCTCAATAGCTTCGCCACGCCACCTGCATCCTCGCCGACCCCCTTCCCCTTCTCCAGAACCACCTCCGCACCGACCCCCTTCTTCACCTGCTCCGCCGGCGAAGAACCCTCCGGCCATCGCCTCCCGTCGCTCCACGGCCGCCCACTCACCTCACGACCACTCACACACTTCACGCTTCGGCTATACTAACGTTGCAGGTCCAATCTCTTCAGTAGTCGGAGATCGCAACTCCCCGCCGACCTCGAATTTCTTCTCCGACAACCTTGCGTCGACGGGGATCTCCAGACCACTTTGGAGCTTCGCGGTGGCTCCAGCACTTCCGCCAGGCCCCATGCAGCCTTCACCGATCTCCAGGCAAGCAGAAGGAGCTCGGTGGAGCTTTCCAGGGCTCGCCGGAGACCCGCCTTCTCCGGTGGGCCAAGGCGGAAGACGAGAGTACAGATACCGTTCGATCGAATGGATCGAACGGTTGTGATAACGCCACGTGGTGGACCCGAGCCTTCGTCCAGACCTATAGGCTCGGGTCCTCCAAGCCTATTGCCGAACCTCCAGCTAACACCACGTGGCCCGAAGCAGCAGGTGTGACCCGAGCCTAGTCCCTCACGTGCGGAGCACGTGAGGTGCTGGGTAAATTGCTAGAAAGACCCGGACGTTTATGGAATTACAATTTGGTCCCCAGGCACGTGCCTCACGTGCGTGCCTGGGTATTTTACAGGGAAGCCCTCCAAAGTTTGAAGATTTACAAAAAGGCCCCCGCGCATATGGGAAAATTTCATCCAGGCTCAGGCGGTTTTTGGTATTTGCATTTAGGTCCCTCCAGGGACCTAAATGCAATATTTATCCTTTATTTTTCTTGCATTTTTATTACATTTATGCCCTTGCACTGTTTTTAGCATAACTTGAGCATCGTAGGTCCAAATTGCATGATTTTAGTGTCGTTTTGATCCTTATTTTGTCCTCTACAATCTAGCATACTTATTTGTCTCATTTGACAATGTTTTAAATTAAGTGAATTTTTATGTCAAAAATGGGACCTAACTCTACTTGTTTTGCTTGATTTCATGACCGATTTTTAATGATGTGTTCAAAATGGCTCTAACCTCATTCTATATTGTGTTGTTCATATTTTAGGGTATAATTGTAGCATTTGATTCATCATGCATATTCTATTGCATTATTTGCACATGCATCACTTTAACTCGCATAAAAATGTCTAAAAAAAATGCATGCATCATGGCATTACCTTGTAAATAGCTTAGTGCTTCATGATTTGCATATGGACCTGAAAATGAGATTAATTGACATTGAACTTCACGAATCAAAATTCAAAAGCTATAATTAAGCAGCTGTATCCCTGTGTTCGACCTTGGTACACTTACCAAGTATAAATATTCCACAGCATTCAAAGTCTGTGGTTTTTGCTGAACAAAATTCGCCTCCTGTGCTACAGCGTTATTTATATCTATTAAAGAGGCGAATTTTACATTCATCAAATGGCGCCGTTGCCGGGGATACGGCTCTGTTTAATTTTTGAATTTTGATTTTTTTTAATTAATTCAATAATTTCTAGGTCCTCATTCCATGCATCATTTAGTTGCATATTATTTTGCGGATTTAATTTCTCTGGTTTTCTAACGTTTATCTTTTGTGGCAGGGCCCATGGTGATCGAGGACGCTTGATCCTCATGGAGGCGTGAAGTCAAATACTTCCGCTGAAGAGGCCGCGAAAGAACCTGTGAAGGATTTGGGAGATTTCAACAGTCAAAAAAAAATTGCATTGCATTTTGTAAAAAAAAAAAAATTTGCATCTGCATATTTCTTTTTCAGTCTTGCATATTGTATTCAAAAAAAAAATCCCCCCCCCCGCACACACACACACACACACCTACACTGCACATATTCACCCTCACCCGCCCCCTGAATATCTCTCTCTCTCTCTGTGTGTGTATCTATTCTTCACGAACCCCCTCACCCTTGTATCATAGACCCCCCCCCTAACGCAGACCTTACTTAGGCTATTTGTAGCCTAAGTATAGGGGGGACCTGCCTGCTCTTCCTTCCCTCATCCCGTCTTCTTGTACTTAGGGCAATTTTGGCCTAAGTATAGGGGAACTCTCCTCCTCAGTTCCGCTATATCTCCTTGTACTTGAACCGAGCCTTGGCTTCATGGCACTTGTGCTATGAGGACATAGCAAATTTTAAGTATAGGGGGGTATACCGTATATTATTGTATATTACTTTAGCCTTAGCTCGCGTTTTAAAAACTTTTTAAATTTTATTTTTTTTTCGGGCTGGGTTTTGGTAAACTAGTGAACTGAGTAAAAACCTGTAAAAATTAAAATTTGAGGGTTTAATTTTTGTGAATATTTCTGTATTAAAAAAAAATTCTTGGAGGTTGACTCTGACTACTAGGTTTAGTAGGCATTTTCAGTGAGGGAACCTCGGTCTCCCTTAGCAGAGTGGGTGGTTTAGAGGACATCGCATACGGCCCCGTCCTCAAGTAACACGGGCCTCGGCCCGTACTTACACCCATACTGGCTGAAAGTGAATACTTTTATTTGAGCCTGGGCCAGTCATTGTCTCTCCGAGGAATTAAAAAAAAAATATTAAAACCCATAAAAATTTGCAAAAGATAAAAATCACACAAAAATTCACTAACCCGTGGAGTTGGTGTATTCCTGACACAATCACACTCACGCAAGGCTTGAGGATTTTTGAGGACACTGGATCTCTGGGATCTTGAGAGTCTGAGTTAACATGCCTTAGTCATTAGGGTTTTCCTGACTTAAATATCCACACTCCTCTGGTTTGAAAGATTTGAGTGCTATATTGCACTCTTAATCTCTACCTTCAAGAAAATATGATCAGCACAGTCACTTCCACAACTACATGATTGATGAGCTGAGATGAGATATCACTTGAGGAACTAGGACCACGGATTTAAGTTTAGACCTGATCTGATGATATTCGAGGATGGGATAAAGTTAATGAAGGCTTCAGAAAACCTGAGTGTCAGCAAAAACCCTAGCCAGTATGTGAACAAGATTCATATGCTATCTCTTGATATTTGCCTAAAAGTGCCAGGGTGTGATGAAACTTAAAAGAACTTGTTGATCAGTGTGCGCCAATCTCTTGGTAAAAGCAGTGGAGCTAGCCAACAAAAGAAATGAAATGTCAAAGAAAAGCTCTAAATCCAAAGTCAAAAATTCCAAATGAGCTTCCACCAAAGGCAAGCGCTCCCAAATATTTTCAAGTGTCCACTTGGACCAAGCGCTAATTAGGACTAAGGAGTCGGGCTGACACCACAAAAAGGGCCCTGCATCGTAAGCGATACAAGTCTGGGTGTCGAAGGTATCTTAGATACTCAGAAAAGACACACCCCGGTGTATTTCCAGAAAAACAAGTGCAGACGACTCCAAATTCTCTTGACGGACACATTGATCAACAAAATAAAATATATTTGTGTTGAGTAAAAGGCACTCGAGAGGCCCCTTGTTCCAATGTGAGGGTGAGAAAAATATACACAATCCCATGTACCTCCATCAACTGGCCGTCCATCTACATTTTAAAGTCTGACAAACTAGAGAGATGGTTGACTGAAGCAAGAGTAGACTTCTTCCCTAGTATTGAGGATTAGGTCTAGAGGAGAGTCTTTGGGACTGGAACCTTGGGTGATACATCGACTCGGCTCTCATGAAATGCAGTACACTAAATGTCATATCCTTATGTTATATGTACAAAAAGAGAGTCTGATAATCAGAGAAGTTGGATTCCTTCTGACTAAGGCTTGGATAAACCCAGAATTTTAGGATCACTTAGGTCAAGGGTCTTCGAAAAATCAAGCCTTGTATTTTTCACGCGCACTGTCAGGAATTAATCCAACTCCTTCATTCTTTAGATGCTCGAGGACGAGCATGGTTTAAGTATAGGGGTATGATGAATCCCGTATTCATCCTGCTAAGAACTCCGTATTAAAATCCCTGCTTAAACAAACCAATAAAAATCACCTCTAAAACTCTATTTTTATCATGTGCAATATTGTGTATAATTAACCTTTAATTATTTGTATTTAATTGTCCTTATTTTTCTGTAATTATTTTATCACTCAAAAACCCCTAAAAATTAGGTAGATAAGTTGTCTATAATTCACTGACCTTTAAAACCACCAAAAAATGCAAAAACAACTCAAAACCACAAAATCGGTGTTTTTATCCCCTTAAAAATACCCCCAAAAATAGCTTTTGTACAGATGACCTCTTTTGGCTTTTTGACCAACATGAAAGTTGTAGATCTCGTCGAGACGAACAACTTTCATGTTTTGACTTTTTCCAAATTCGGCCTCTAACTATTTCTTTTACATTTTTCTTTGTTTTTATTTCTGAATTATTCTGATTGGGCCACGTGGCGCCCCCTGGGCCGCCCACGTGGCCCGCTCTCCTTCCCGCCACCCGGCGGCCTCTTGGGCCGTTAGATCTTCCAATCCCGCCCTCATCAGCACCGTCCATCACCCACTTTATCTTTGACCATCAGATCAAGCCATCAGATCTAATCTCGACCTCTCCTTAGCGCCTCTACAACAACCGTTCGATCCGCTTCTTATCCCACGCCCATCCATGCGCCACGTCGCCCTTCTGTCCATTACCGTTGGATCTCACCCATCTCTTCATCACGACCGCTCATCATCGCTCACATCTCAACCGTCCGCTCAGATGACAGGATCTGATCATAGCCGACCTCTCGCGCCCGCATCCTAACCGTTGGATCAATGATCCAACGGTCAGAAAGTTATCTTCCTCCTCCGTAACGCACCTTCCCCCCCGACCGTTTCATTCGCAAACCCATCACCCCCTTCCTTTTTTGGCCGCCATCTCCGGTTACCTCTCCCTCTCATAACGCCTCTACCTCGAAGCCCTTCCCTCCGTCTCCCTCGCGCGACTTCCATAACCCTCTGCCATCACCTCCATCGCCATTAAAACCCCACTCAAAAACGCCTTCCTACCCACGTAACCGATGTGCTCTCCCGCCTATATAACCCACTTCCCCCGCCACCATAGCCTTTATCCACCATTTGGGAGCTTCGGCCCGAGCCCCTGGCTCTCCGGTGACAGCGGAGGAGCCCTTGCAAGGGGGCGTCGACGGCCGAAGCCCCGGTGTGATCCGTGGCCTCCGGCCACGTCGCGGCAGCCAATGGCGAGCCGCCGAGCACCGGGGAGAAGTCGGCCCTGTTGTGCGACGACCAGGGCTTCCATTGAAGCCCAGCCCAGACTTCCTCCTCCGCCCACTCCTCGCTCCGGCGAGGAGATCTTTTTCTCCATTTTATTCCGCCACCCTCAGATGCCGTCACCATCCTCCGACCAGCTCAATAGCTTCGCCACGCCACCTGCATCCTCGCCGACCCCCTTCCCCTTCTCCAGAACCACCTCCGCACCGACCCCCTTCTTCACCTGCTCCGCCGGCGAAGAACCCTCCGGCCATCGCCTCCCGTCGCTCCACGGCCGCCCACTCACCTCACGACCACTCACACACTTCACGCTTCGGCTATACTAACGTTGCAGGTCCAATCTCTTCAGTAGTCGGAGATCGCAACTCCCCGCCGACCTCGAATTTCTTCTCCGACAACCTTGCGTCGACGGGGAGCTCCAGACCACTTTGGAGCTTCGCGGTGGCTCCAGCACTTCCGCCAGGCCCCATGCAGCCTTCACCGATCTCCAGGCAAGCAGAAGGAGCTCGGTGGAGCTTTCCAGGGCTCGCCGGAGACCCGCCTTCTCCGGTGGGCCAAGGCGGAAGACGAGAGTACAGATACCGTTCGATCGAATGGATCGAACGGTTGTGATAACGCCACGTGGTGGACCCGAGCCTTCGTCCAGACCTATAGGCTCGGGTCCTCCAAGCCTATTGCCGAACCTCCAACTAACACCACGTGGCCCGAAGCAGCAGGTGTGACCCGAGCCTAGTCCCTCACGTGCGGAGCACGTGAGGTGCTGGGTAAATTGCTAGAAAGACCCGGACGTTTATGGAATTACAATTTGGTCCCCAGGCACGTGCCTCACGTGCGTGCCTGGGTATTTTACAGGGAAGCTCTCCAAAGTTTGAAGATTTACAAAAAGGCCCCCGCGCATATGGGAAAATTTCATCCAGGCTCAGGCGGTTTTTGGTATTTGCATTTAGGTCCCTCCAGGGACCTAAATGCAATATTTATCCTTTATTTTTCTTGCATTTTTATTACATTTATGCCCTTGCACTGTTTTTAGCATAACTTGAGCATCGTAGGTCCAAATTGCATGATTTTAGTGTCGTTTTGATCCTTATTTTGTCCTCTACAATCTAGCATACTTATTTGTCTCATTTGACAATGTTTTAAATTAAGTGAATTTTTATGTCAAAAATGGGACCTAACTCTACTTGTTTTGCTTGATTTCATGACCGATTTTTAATGATGTGTTCAAAATGGCTCTAACCTCATTCTATATTGTGTTGTTCATATTTTAGGGTATAATTGTAGCATTTGATTCATCATGCATATTCTATTGCATTATTTGCACATGCATCACTTTAACTCGCATAAAAATGTCTAAAAAAAATGCATGCATCATGGCATTACCTTGTAAATAGCTTAGTGCTTCATGATTTGCATATGGACCTGAAAATGAGATTAATTGACATTGAACTTCACGAATCAAAATTCAAAAGCTATAATTAAGCAGCTGTATCCCTGTGTTCGACATTGGTACACTTACCAAGTATAAATATTCCACAGCATTCAAAGTCTGTGGTTTTTGCTGAACAAAATTCGCCTCCTGTGCTACAGCGTTATTTATATCTATTAAAGAGGCGAATTTTACATTCATCAAATGGCGCCGTTGCCGGGGATACGGCTCTGTTTAATTTTTGAATTTTGATTTTTTTTAATTAATTCAATAATTTCTAGGTCCTCATTCCATGCATCATTTAGTTGCATATTATTTTGCGGATTTAATTTCTCTGGTTTTCTAACGTTTATCTTTTGTGGCAGGGCCCATGGTGATCGAGGACGCTTGATCCTCATGGAGGCGTGAAGTCAAATACTTCCGCTGAAGAGGCCGCGAAAGAACCTGTGAAGGATTTGGGAGATTTCAACAGTCAAAAAAAAAATTGCATTGCATTTTGTAAAAAAAAAAAATTTGCATCTGCATATTTCTTTTTCAGTCTTGCATATTGTATTCAAAAAAAAAATCCCCCCCGCACACACACACACACACACACCTACACTGCACATATTCACCCTCACCCGCCCCCTGAATATCTCTCTCTCTCTCTGTGTGTGTATCTATTCTTCACGAACCCCCTCACCCTTGTATCATAGACCCCCCCCTAACGCAGACCTTACTTAGGCTATTTGTAGCCTAAGTATAGGGGGGACCTGCCTGCTCTTCCTTCCCTCATCCCGTCTTCTTGTACTTAGGGCAATTTTGGCCTAAGTATAGGGGAACTCTCCTCCTCAGTTCCGCTATATCTCCCTGTACTTGAACCGAGCCTTGGCTTCATGGCACTTGTGCTATGAGGACATAGCAAATTTTAAGTATAGGGGGGTATACCGTATATTATTGTATATTACTTTAGCCTTAGCTCGCGTTTTAAAAACTTTTTAAATTTTATTTTTTTTTCGGGCTGGGTTTTGGTAAACTAGTGAACTGAGTAAAAACCTGTAAAAATTAAAATTTGAGGGTTTAATTTTTGTGAATATTTCTGTATTAAAAAAAATTCTTGGAGGTTGACTCTGACTACTAGGTTTAGTAGGCATTTTCAGTGAGGGAACCTCGGTCTCCCTTAGCAGAGTGGGTGGTTTAGAGGACATCGCATACGGCCCCGTCCTCAAGTAACACGGGCCTCGGCCCGTACTTACACCCATACTGGCTGAAAGTGAATACTTTTATTTGAGCCTGGGCCAGTCATTGTCTCTCCGAGGAATTAAAAAAAAAATATTAAAACCCATAAAAATTTGCAAAAGATAAAAATCACACAAAAATTCACTAACCCGTGGAGTTGGTGTATTCCTGACACAATCACACTCACGCAAGGCTTGAGGATTTTTGAGGACACTGGATCTCTGGGATCTTGAGAGTCTGAGTTAACATGCCTTAGTCATTAGGGTTTTCCTGACTTAAATATCCACACTCCTCTGGTTTGAAAGATTTGAGTGCTATATTGCACTCTTAATCTCTACCTTCAAGAAAATATGATCAGCACAGTCACTTCCACAACTACATGATTGATGAGCTGAGATGAGATATCACTTGAGGAACTAGGACCATGGATTTAAGTTTAGACCTGATCTGATGATATTCGAGGATGGGATAAAGTTAATGAAGGCTTCAGAAAACCTGAGTGTCAGCAAAAACCCTAGCCAGTATGTGAACAAGATTCATATGCTATCTCTTGATATTTGCCTAAAAGTGCCAGGGTGTGATGAAACTTAAAAGAACTTGTTGATCAGTGTGCGCCAATCTCTTGGTAAAAGCAGTGGAGCTAGCCAACAAAAGAAATGAAATGTCAAAGAAAAGCTCTAAATCCAAAGTCAAAAATTCCAAATGAGCTTCCACCAAAGGCGAGCGCTCCCAAATATTTTCAAGTGTCCACTTGGACCAAGCGCTAATTAGGACTAAGGAGTCGGGCTGACACCACAAAAAGGGCCCTGCATCGTAAGCGATACAAGTCTGGGTGTCGAAGGTATCTTAGATACTCAGAAAAGACACACCCCGGTGTATTCCCAGAAAAACAAGTGCAGACGACTCCAAATTCTCTTGACGGACACATTGATCAACAAAATAAAATATATTTGTGTTGAGTAAAAGGCACTCGAGAGGCCCCTTGTTCCAATGTGAGGGTGAGAAAAATATACACAATCCCATGTACCTCCATCAACTGGTCGTCCATCTACATTTTAAAGTCTGACAAACTAAAGAGATGGTTGACTGAAGCAAGAGTAGACTTCTTCCCTAGTATTGAGGATTAGGTCTAGAGGAGAGTCTTTGGGACTAGAACCTTGGGTGATACATCGACTCGGCTCTCATGAAATGCAGTACACTAAATGTCATATCCTTATGTTATATGTACAAAAAGAGAGTCTGATAATCAGAGAAGTTGGATTCCTTCTGACTAAGGCTTGGATAAACCCAGAATTTTAGGATCACTTAGGTCAAGGGTCTTCGAAAAATCAAGCCTTGTATTTTTCACGCGCACTGTCAGGAACTAATCCAACTCCTTCATTCTTTAGATGCTCGAGGACGAGCATGGTTTAAGTATAGGGGTATGATGAATCCCGTATTCATCCTGCTAAGAACTCCGTATTAAAATCCCTGCTTAAACAAACCAATAAAAATCACCTCTAAAACTCTATTTTTATCATGTGCAATATTGTGTATAATTAACCTTTAATTATTTGTATTTAATTGTCCTTATTTTTCTGTAATTATTTTATCACTCAAAAACCCCTAAAAATTAGGTAGATAAGTTGTCTATAATTCACTGACCTTTAAAACCACTAAAAAATGCAAAAACAACTCAAAACCACAAAATCGGTGTTTTTATCCCCTTAAAAATACCCCCAAAAATAGCTTTTGTACAGATGACCTCTTTTGGCTTTTTGACCAACATGAAAGTTGTAGATCTCGTCGAGACGAACAACTTTCATGTTTTGACTTTTTCCAAATTCGGCCTCTAACTATTTCTTTTACATTTTTCTTTGTTTTTATTTCTGAATTATTCTGATTGGGCCACGTGGCGCCCCCTGGGCCGCCCACGTGGCCCGCTCTCCTTCCCGCCACCCGGCGGCCTCTTGGGCCGTTAGATCTTCCAATCCCGCCCTCATCAGCACCGTCCATCACCCACTTTATCTTTGACCATCAGATCAAGCCATCAGATCTAATCTCGACCTCTCCTTAGCGCCTCTACAACAACCGTTCGATCCGCTTCTTATCCCACGCCCATCCTTGCGCCACGTCGCCCTTCTGTCCATTACCGTTGGATCTCACCCATCTCTTCATCACGACCGCTCATCATCGCTCACATCTCAACCGTCCGCTCAGATGACAGGATCTGATCATAGCCGACCTCTCGCGCCCGCATCCTAACCGTTGGATCAATGATCCAACGGTCAGAAAGTTATCTTCCTCCTCCGTAACGCACCTTCCCCCCCGACCGTTTCATTCGCAAACCCATCACCCCCTTCCTTTGTTGGCCGCCATCTCCGGTTACCTCTCTCTCATAACGCCTCTACCTCGAAGCCCTTCCCTCCGTCTCCCTCGCGCGACTTCCATAACCCTCTGCCATCACCTCCATCGCCATTAAAACCCCACTCAAAAACGCCTTCCTACCCACGTAACCGATGTGCTCTCCCGCCTATATAACCCACTTCCCCCGCCACCATAGCCTTTATCCACCATTTGGGAGCTTCGGCCCGAGCCCCTGGCTCTCCGGTGACAGCGGAGGAGCCCTTGCAAGGGGGCGTCGACGGCCGAAGCCCCGGTGTGATCCGTGGCCTCCGGCCACGTCGCGGCAGCCAATGGCGAGCCGCCGAGCACCGGGGAGAAGTCGGCTCTGTTGTGCGACGACCAGGGCTTCCATTGAAGCCCAGCCCAGACTTCCTCCTCCGCCCACTCCTCGCTCCGGCGAGGAGATCTTTTTCTCCATTTTATTCCGCCACCCTCAGATGCCGTCACCATCCTCCGACCAGCTCAATAGCTTCGCCACGCCACCTGCATCCTCGCCGACCCCCTTCCCCTTCTCCAGAACCACCTCCGCACCGACCCCCTTCTTCACCTGCTCCGCCGGCGAAGAACCCTCCGGCCATCGCCTCCCGTCGCTCCACGGCCGCCCACTCACCTCACGACCACTTTCACACTTCACGCTTCGGCTATACTATCGTTGCAGGTCCAATCTCTTCAGTAGTCGGAGATCGCAACTCCCCGCCGACCTCGAATTTCTTCTCCGACAACCTTGCGTCGACGGGGAGCTCCAGACCACTTTGGAGCTTCGCGGTGGCTCCAGCACTTCCGCCAGGCCCCATGCAGCCTTCACCGATCTCCAGGCAAGCAGAAGGAGCTCGGTGGAGCTTTCCAGGGCTCGCCGGAGACCCGCCTTCTCCGGTGGGCCAAGGCGGAAGACGAGAGTACAGATACCGTTCGATCGAATGGATCGAACGGTTGTGATAACGCCACGTGGTGGACCCGAGCCTTCGTCCAGACCTATAGGCTCGGGTCCTCCAAGCCTATTGCCGAACCTCCAGCTAACACCACGTGGCCCGAAGCAGCAGGTGTGACCCGAGCCTAGTCCCTCACGTGCGGAGCACGTGAGGTGCTGGGTAAATTGCTAGAAAGACCCGGACGTTTATGGAATTACAATTTGGTCCCCAGGCACGTGCCTCACGTGCGTGCATGGGTATTTTACAGGGAAGCCCTCCAAAGTTTGAAGATTTACAAAAAGGCCCCCGCGCATATGGGAAAATTTCATCCAGGCTCAGGCGGTTTTTGGTATTTGCATTTAGGTCCCTCCAGGGACCTAAATGCAATATTTATCCTTTATTTTTCTTGCATTTTTATTACATTTATGCCCTTGCACTATTTTTAGCATAACTTGAGCATCGTAGGTCCAAATTGCATGATTTTAGTGTCGTTTTGATCCTTATTTTGTCCTCTACAATCTAGCATACTTATTTGTCTCATTTGACAATGTACAAATTAAGTGAATTTTTATGTCAAAAATGGGACCTAACTCTACTTGTTTTGCTTGATTTCATGACCGATTTTTAATGATGTGTTCAAAATGGCTCTAACCTCATTCTATATTGTGTTGTTCATATTTTAGGGTATAATTGTAGCATTTGATTCATCGTGCATATTCTATTGCATTATTTGCACATGCATCACTTTAACTCGCATAAAAATGTCTAAAAAAAATGCATGCATCATGGCATTACCTTGTAAATAGCTTAGTGCTTCATGATTTGCATATGGACCTGAAAATGAGATTAATTGACATTGAACTTCACGAATCAAAATTCAAAAGCTATAATTAAGCAGCTGTATCCCTGTGTTCGACCTTGGTACACTTACCAAGTATAAATATTCCACAGCATTCAAAGTCTGTGGTTTTTGCTGAACAAAATTCGCCTCCTGTGCTACAGCGTTATTTATATCTATTAAAGAGGCGAATTTTACATTCATCAAGAACGCACAGTATTCCTACCCTTTAAAGCTTGTTGATCTCCGCCAAACCCATCGAGCGCAGAAGTGACTCCCACATGGTTTGTCGCAGCACCCCCCCCCCCCCCCCGTGCTTCCTTCCTCACCACATCCGCAAACGATGGCCCCCCATGATAAACAACTGCAGTACTTCCACTCGAGCAGCCACCAACGGTAGACGCCTGTCACCCGGTAGGCATCGCCTCCTTTGCTGTAAGGAACGCCATGCATGTTGCTTGACGATGTCCCACCCTAATGCACGAGTAACACCTAGGGGGTAAGTGGCAGGAGGTGGCAAGATGCCCCCTGTCCCCGCAGCGGAAGCACCGCCGCCCCGGTTTCTTATGAGAAACGAACCTCCACCCCCCATCTTTTTCGTTACGGGACTTCTCCTCGAACACGCAACCACGCCTGTCATCCTCCCCGGAACGGAGAATCGCCTTCCCCTTGTCCAACGCCATCTTCCTTGTTCTGTCAACTTCCACCTCTACCCCTCCTTCCCAAACCACTCCTCCTCCCCCATGCTACCCCACCTTCTCCTTCAATCTTCCTCCAGTATCGCGATCTCCCCATGCAGCTCTCTCCGACGCACCTGCACCGACCTCCCGACCCTAATCGTCGGTAGCCCCCTTCGCAGACGCTCTCTCACTTGCCTTCACTCTCCAACAGCGCTCCATCAAAGACGGTGGTTATCTGGCCTTCCTGAATATAGGGAAATGGCCTAGGTTAGTACAGAAATGATGTGGTTGAAACATGTTCTTACAGATCTATATGTAGAAGTCCCACTTCCAATGGCTCTGGAATGTGATAATCAAGCTGATATATTGATTGCCAATAATCCAGCATTTCATGAACGAACCAAGCACATTGAGGTTGATTGTCACTATATACGAGATATGATTCAGAAGGGTTTTATTTCTACATCTCATGTTAGCTCAGGGGACCAAACTGCAGATATCTTTACCAAGACGTTACTTAGAGTGCCATTCCAGAAGTGCTCGTCCAAGCTGAGCATGATCAATATCTATGCTCCATCTTCAGGGGGAATGTAGAGATATAATTTATGTTATTTGTATTCATATTTTCTATATTCTTATGGACTCTTGATGTAATTTACCCATAAGCTACTCCCCTACATAAGAGAGCTTAGGGTTTATGGAATAAACAACTCTTTTGTTTTACCAACAATTCAATGTTAAAGAAACAGGGAGGGCTAGAGGAGTTTGATTGCGAAGAGGATAACTCGTATTTGTTTGATATTGAAGTGTACCAAATGAAGAGGCAAAGAGGCTTTCACTCCCAGGAGGATTCCATGTTATTTGAATTGGGTAGGATTTCAGCAGTTGCATCATGTTGTGATAACAAGTACAACATTGGGGGGCAAGGGATCAAGTATAAGAGGTCTGAGAATGAATGGTGTTTTTTATGCGAAGGTTGAGGAAAAAGAGACACAACTAAGTATATAGAAGTTTGAGGGATGGATAGTGCACTTACAACAAGAAAGCTAACTTAGTTTTGTTTTCAACAATATCAATAAAAACGAACAAAGATAAACTGAAAGTTGCATTTGATCTATAGTCGTTGACTTCGACCTTATTAGTAGTGGGCTCTTAAAGAAGTAGAAGCAAGTAGGAAAAGCATACTTCTGAGCTCAATCTGGGTGTAGATACATTAGTCTAGTTGAGCTCTTTCTGATCGAACATGTACCTCAAGCTCCCACTGCAACAAGCTCTAAGTTATGTCGTTTCGGCCAACATATCGGTAACCAGCTGAAGCGAAAATTTGACCAAAATTCAACCAAAATTTTGTTGATATTTCGGTCATATCGAGGACCAACCCTTCTATCGGCAACAGCAAGGCCTTAAATATTGGTTATTTTGTGATGATTTAGGCCACTCATTAAAACCAAATTTCTACTGAATTTCGACAAAATGTGATGCTGTGGCAAGAAACAAATTGTAGTTGCTATTTCAAGTGCTAAATCTACATACAGAGCCATGGAACAAAATAACCCTCAGATGATGCGGCCCAGGTCTAACCTGATCAATGTTGTCAAAAGCCCTCCAGGCGCTCGCATAGGTACCCGGGCAAGGTGAGGCGAGGCCCTATCGCCTTGCCTCCCTCAAGGCGAAGTGTTTTGCCATAGGCGTCGCTCAAGAGAGCTCTTGTTTTGAGGTTGGCGCTCAAGGCGAGCGTTTGAGGCGAAAATAGGGATTTTTGCCCACTTTTTGTTCTTTTTATCCATGTTTAGGTTTTTATATTAGACATATATATTAGTTCTAAGTATCATTAACACATGTACACACACATATATATGTAATTTACACACACCCTTCTTGTACATATATGTATTAATGTATACATGTACATTCATGTTTTAATTCTATTGCGAATACTTTTGACTCAAAAAAGTATATATTCTTCTACATTTACATGCATATATATATTAGTTTGAAGTACTATAAGTACATTTACATATACATATAAATAGACAAAAAAACACGTGTATAAATAAAAATGCAGACACACACATGTATACATAGGGATGAACGCACACATATACATAGACATATACACATGTATACAAACATCTACGCATAAAGATACACATACATGTGAATATACACACAAATAAAAATATTTAATAGATATACATGCATATGCAACTAAATACATACATTACACATACACATAATAATAAATAGTGGATTGATCATAAATGTAATTTGGTGATAGCATTGAATGTAACATTTAGATATACACGTGTACATATACATATATACATTTATACACATATATATACATACACATATACACACGTACACATACACATGTATATACATGCATGTAAACACACCCACAAATGCATTGGATTGATCTTAGATTGAAATATAAGTCATATATACATATATTTACAATCACACATACATACATACATGTGTGTATGTGTGCATATTATTATTTTTTTGAGTAAAAGTACGGGGGAGCCCTCCCGAGGCGGGAGTCACCACACCAAAGCATTCATTAATAAAGTAGGTGTACATTAGTTTGTTAACCATAAATTGTACAAAACATTACAGTGGGCTACAACATTCTCAGAGTAAAACCGCTGCCCCTTGAAGATTGTATCATTCCTACCAAGCCAAATAGCCCACAGAGCGGCAAAAGGCTTGGAGACATCATCGGAAGACCCATGGCCGACCCGACGAATCGACCGCCAAAACTGATCAGCATCAAAGGCCCGGACCCACGTGAGCCCCAATGCCTCCCAAACCCCTGCGGACGACCTGCAACCAAAGAAGATGTGGTCTGCATCCTCCAATTCGTCCTCGCATCTGTCACACTTTAGATCCGTCCCACCCAGCAGTCTGCCTCTTCTCACTTTGTCACAAATACGACCTCTCCTCATACACCAAAGGAAGACCTTAACCCGCGTAGGAATCTTAGCTGCCCAAATCATCTTCACGTCAGCACACAGCTCTTCATCACGCTCCACCAAAGCCGCAGTAACCTTCCGATATGCCGCCTTCACCGAGAACTTACCACCAGTCCACTCAAAACGGTCCGGGTCCCCCGACAGCTCCCCGACAGGGGGAATCTCAGACAACATCCTCAAACACTCCTCCAACCTCTGATCTGAGAGATCCGCAAGGAACCTCGGCGCCCACGTCCCAGCTTCGACGACCTCCGCCACCCGCGCTCCCCTATCAACGGCCAACGCCATCAACCGAGGGAAGCGGGAAGCCAAGGCCCCATCCCCCGTCCAGTCATCCATTTAAAAACGGAAACGGAGCCCATCCCCCAAAATCGGCCTAAGAAGCGGCCGTAGCACCGGAAGCGCGGCACGGATCCCACTCCACAAGGAAGACTCATGACACTTCCTCTCTGCCACCAACTCCCCAGTAACACCATAAATCTTTCTCAACGATGCAAGACCGGTGAATCGGACGAACCCCAAATGCGCACCACCCACTTGGCTAAAAGAGCTTTGTTCATAGATTCCACGTCCCTAACGCCAAGGCCCCCCTCTGCAACAGGAACAACCAGGTCCTTCCAAGCCACCAGGTGCAACCCCCTCTTTGTCTGCCTTCCATCAGACCAGGAAAAGGATCTCATCAAGGTCTCAATCCTCCTTCTAACACCAACAGGCAATAATCTCGTTGAAAAGAAAAAAGTCGGGATGGCCGAAAGAACATGCTTCAACAAAGTAAGCTTCCCACCCCTGTACAGGGTGACAGCCTTCCAACCTTCCAGCCGCTCCTCCATTCTGCGCAGTACACAATCCCAATCGGACTTCCTCAGCCTGCCCTCGACCAGAGGCAATCCCAGATAGGTAATCGGCAGTCTCCCCAAGGGCATCCTACCCACTCCGCCAACCTGATGCTCTCCTCGCCACCCAAATCCATTGGAACCAGGACCGACTTCTGCCTGTTAATCTGCAACCCAGAGAGGCACCCAAAAACATCCACCAGCACAGCTGCATTGCGGTTCTGCTCCTCCGTCCCTCCCAGGAATATCAGCGTGTCATCCGCATATTGCAACACCGGGACTGAGATGTCCCCCATTCGGAAGACCTCGCACCAGTTTTCTTCCACTGCCCGCTCAAACAAAACCGCAAGACAATCTGCAACCAACACAAAAAGCAGGGGAGCAAGGGGGCAGCCCTGCCGCACCCCCCTCTGCGGTTGGAACCACCCACCCTCAGGCCTCCCATTTACCAGCACCAAGCAAGAGCTAGTGGTGACGCATCTCTTAACCCAAGCAATCCAATCTTCCGGGAAACCCCTTTTCTGCATAGTTAACCAAAGGAATCGCCAACTGAAACAGTCATAAGCCTTGGCGTAGTCAATCTTCCAAACTGCCCCTCTTTTTTGGGACCTCTTCCACTCACGACAAATCTTCGAAGCGGTCACGATTCCATCCGCCATAGACCGACCTGGAATGAAGGCGGATTGGGCCGGCAAACCACCGAGGATAGGACCCCTCTAAGTCTGCTCGCCAACACCTTGGCGACAATATGATAAATGCCATTGGAGATAGATATCGGCCTGTAGTCCCCCACCCCCACTGGCACTGGGGTATCTTTCTTCGGCAGTAAAAAAATCAAAGCCCTGTTAACTTTCTCAAAACCCATGTTGCCACCCCTGAACTCAGACAGAACCTCCAAGATGTCCCCCTTCAGCAGATCCCAGAACTCCCTGTAGAATGATATGGAGAAGCCATCCGGACCCGGAGCCCCGTCCGCATTCAGCGCCCAAACCGCCCTGCGCACCTCATCCTCCATGAATTCGGCCACTAACGAATCAGCCTGGGTACCACTCAAGGGCCTCACCCCCAGACCCGACCAACCCCAGCCATCTTCCACCAGCACCCTCCTCGAGGCACTCACAAAATGACCTCGCAAGGCGATCCCTATCTCCCTTTCGCCTGAAACTGTTTGGCCCCCTACCTCCATCTCATGCAAGAAGCTCCTTCTCCTCCTCCCGGATGCTACAGAATGGAAGAACCGCGTGTTGGCGTCCCCTTCCCTTAGCCACTTCTGCCTGGCCCTCTGTTGCCAGTGAACCTCCTCTTTTCTGTCCTCCCGAAGAACAGTCTCTAGCCACATTTCCCTCTCCTCCACCTCCTCCGGAGACAGCTCCCGATCATCATCAAGCCCGTCTAACCTGCTGATCCCAGCCTCTGCCTCTGCCCTGACGGCTCGTCGCCTCCTGGCGACATCCTTCCCATAACTCAGCAGCAACCGCCTCAGTGACTCTAGCTTGGCCGCAAACCACGACACTACCGAGCCTGTCACCGCCACACTCCGCCAATGTTCGTGCACCAGGTCCCGGAAACCATTCTCCAACAGCCACTTCTTCTCAAAACGAAAGGAGAACCGAGCCAAGCGCTCCTCGCCAGAAGACCATAGAACAGGAGTGTGATCCGATATAGTCCTCGGAAGAGCCCAAGCCCTCTCCAAAGGGAATACCTCCCCTGCCTCCACCGACATCAGGAATCTGTCGAGTCTGGACCTCGCCCTCACGTTCCTCCAAGTGTACTTGCACCCAGCCGCATCCACAACAGACAAACCCATAGACCGAACCACCTGCCTCATATATGCTAATCCAGGATCAGAGCCACCGCTCCCCCCCGGCCTGTCGTCCGGTAGCAACGTGACATTGAAGTCGCCACAGATGATCCAAATACCGTCGCCAGCCTCAGG
The DNA here is from genome assembly GCA_037367405.1 of Ottelia alismoides. Taxonomy (NCBI): domain Eukaryota; kingdom Viridiplantae; phylum Streptophyta; class Magnoliopsida; order Alismatales; family Hydrocharitaceae; genus Ottelia; species Ottelia alismoides. The sequence continues at coordinate 152,808 of JAZKJV010000558.1, read as the reverse complement.
CTCAATACTCTCCAGATCCCTGGCCAAGCTACCATCCTACCGCCGACACGGGCCATATACATTAGTAACGCACAGACAGATTCCATCCGCCTTCCGCCGCAGCCGAACAGACAAAGTGAACTGGGAGGCAGACATCCCCAGCAACTCGAAAGAATCAGATCGCCAACCGGAGAGTAACCCCCCTGAAGCCCCAGCAGCCCCCTTGTCCGCCAACGAGAAACCCCCCCTACTCATCTCCCGCCGCAACTGGTCATCCAAAGACTGCAACTTAGTTTCCTGAAGGAAGAAAATATCTGCACCAGCCCCTCTCAGCAGATTCTGCACCCCGAGCCTCTTTTTGGGCAGGCCCAGGCCCCTCACATTCAATGATAGCAGCTTCATCTAGCAACCAAAGCTTCCCTCTTCCTTGGGGGAATAACCCCCAAGCGTCGTGCCATATCCCTATCGAGAGCCGCAAAAAGGTTCCGCACCGCCAACGGGCTGGCCGCCCTCACGCTCACAACCTCAGCATCTGCCCCCAATGCCAGAGATGCCCTTAGAGCAGTCGTCGCCTCCTTTTCAGCCCTCCTCCTTTTCCCTCTCCCCCTTTCATACGCCACACCAAAACGCGGCGGCAACTCCCCGCCCAAAAGCTGCAGAGATCCTCCCACCTGCCCCACCCCAGCCGGATCGACCACACCCCCAGCTGGAACCTCCCCACCCAACGCACCCTCAGACGAACCCGCCACCCCAACCACAGCATATTATATGTGTGCATATTATATAAATTCGTGCATGATTTATTTATTTGTGTATATGGCGTATTGCTTTTCACAGGAGAGCGCCTAGGTGATCACCTAGCACCTTGGAGCACCTATCGCCTTTAACAACACTGATCCCGATTGACCTAGCCATTGACACACCTCTTCCCATGCAGTTGCTATGTGACAATTAGGTTGCATTGTTTATTGCCAACAAGCCTACCTTCTATGAAAGAACCAAACACATCGAGGTTATTTACCACTACACAAGAGGCATGCTATAGAAGGGCTTCCTCTCTACATCCCATGTCAGCTCAATGGAGCAAACTGTGGACATATTTATTAAGGCTCTAGTTAGGGGACCATTATAGAAGTGTTCTTCCAAACTGAGCATAAAGATATCTATGCTTCAGCTTGGTGTTATAGGAAATAGTATTTCTATTATTTGTTATTTCCTTTCTACGTAATTTCCCCTTCAGTTTTTTGCTCTATATAGTTTCTCTTATATATACATTACAAAAAAGCCATATGGCCTCAGAATAAATAATTCATTTCTTTTCATAGTTTTGGAATGGGGAACGCATCTTCATTTTCTCTTTAAAAATGATGCTGCTGGAGATGGTATTGAATAGGAGAGGTTGTGGTGATGTTCTTGTTGTCATCATTGAGGCATGCGACATTGCAACAACGAGATCCTTTCATAGCTTCAGCACCATCTTCATGCATTCTCCGTCACTTGGGGTTCCCAAAGAAGAACCCATTACCTTTGTTGCCATTGAAGATCATCTCTGACCTCGTGTACTTGGCCACGAAGAAAATGTTATGGGATGGTCTCATGAAAATGCTTGCCACGAGAATGCGACAAGATCGACTTCCATTTAGTGGGGATATACCTAAAGTCTTTTGTTCTTTTTCAATTGGCAGGAGGAGGGCACTACCCCACCCCCACCCCCTCCATAATAAGGCTTCGGATAACCTCCATTCGATCTCTTCATGCAAGACCTCTATATTCGTTATATATATGGCACTTGATCGTTAGAACTTGTCACATGAACATTGAAAAATATTACTTGAATCAACTCATATCAGTGCATCAGATCTCCAATCAAATATACAAAAGAGACAATAAAAATTCAAGAACAAGGACAAAATATTGAAACGATCACAAATCATGAAAATGATCAATGCATGGATCATCTATTTGCTCTGATATCGTGTAGAAATATATAAAATAGAATGTGGAATTAAATACAATGAAAACTTTATTTATGCGGAACCCTACTCTTTAAGGAGTATAATGAAACAACGGTAAAAGTCACCAAGAATTAGGTTTTTTATACGATTTTCTCAATGAGTACATGAGGTGTAGGGCTCTAGATATAGCTCTACCAACATAATCGAGTTCATCTCATCCATGTGGAACTAAGCAATTGCCACATAATTAGCCCAATTCACAATTCTCTCAACATAGAGCAGGGTAGGTCATTTCCATCTTTGACACCTTGTGTAACAACCCAACCCCAAACATAGTGCCATACCTAAAACTCACGAAGTGTGGGTGTGGTTTATAAGTGGTGGGGATTACTACTTGACAACTTGGCTTAAGCATTTTGGGTGGTTGTCAATGGGTCCAATTGGGCCCGAACCCAACAAGTTGTAAGGGCCAGTTTTCCTCGATAACGGACCGGGGACCTAAGCCCGGGACGTTACAAATGGTATCAGAGCTAAATTTTCCCTCTGACCGTGGAAAGGGCTACCCGAGAGGTGGAGCCACCCCTACAAAGAGGTTGGAGGAAATGGCTACCCGGAGCGTGCAGCCGCCACTGTCACTGGGAATGAGTGATGGGCCATGTCGCAACGAGGACGTTGCGAATATAAGTAGGAGAGGATGTAACAACCCAACCCCAAACATAGTGCCATACCTAAAACTCACGAAGTGTGGGTGTGGTTTATAAGTGGTGGGGATTACTACTTGACAACTTGGGCTTAAGCATTTTGGGTGGTTGTCAACGGTTTCATCTGGGCCCGTACTCAACAAGTTGTCAGTGCCAGTTTTCCTCAATAACGGACCGGGGAGCTAAGCCCTGGACGTTACACCTTGTCACCTCCCCTATCTTTTTGATGTGGTGGATAACAAAGACTCTTTTGATAAGGATGGAGTTTGACATAAAAAAATACGCAAGGTCAAGAACCGAAAGTAAAGGAGAGAAAGGTTTTGATGCTAAGAAGAGTAGCACCCATGTGAACCTGATTCACATTTATGACCTACACACTGCTAAGTATTTAAAATAAATCCGACCATGCATTTACATAGTTTGATGAAGGAACTGCATTTTCGTGATAAAGAAAAAGCTCAGCTTTATTTGAAAAAAGTTCCACTGATCTTACCTGGCATAACACGCAAAGCTCTAACTTCAACAGTTACAAAATCTGGATTTGCTACAACCATGGGAATTTTCTTTTGAACACCTTTCTCAAGTATTTTCTCAAGATCCTCAAATTCAACAGAGAGTGACCCACCAGAAGGAAGACCAATGGCTTCAGTACCGTGAGCCAAAATAAAATCAGCATCTTCTATATTTGCAACAACTTTTAAACCTAAGCCCTATGCAAATTGCAATACACAAATTGGTAACAAAAAAAAGCTAATAAGTATTATAAGAAACATACACAGACACGGCATTGTAGCAGCTAATGGAAATAGGCAGAAAGCATGCAAGATAAAGAAGTAGGAAACACTTTGCGCTTGCTAGTCATGTAATATTAAATGAGTTTTCTGCAATGCCATTTGGCAAATGCAGATTATGTTTCAAATTATTGACTGACCCAGATTAATTAGTTAAAAACTGCAGAAAGCATGAACGTCAGGCATGACCTTGACAAACAAAACTCCTGTTTAAACTTTAAAGTTTCCATATTTTGAATCTCGGTATTCTTTATTTCATTATCATATTGACCATATAACTAGCATGTCCATTCGAAAAAAATATAAAGCTCAAATTAATAGGTGTGATAAAGCAGTTACAGATATGGATAGCAATAAGGAGAAATAACATTTTTATTGTGACAATCATATACTAAAAAAACGATTAGTGATGCTACTTTGGTATTCGTCGTATTCAAGAAACTGTAAAATGTAGGATTAGAAATTTGAGTCAACCTCCTAAAGAAAAACCAAACAGGTTATCCATACATCAAGTGATATTGCTCCACGTTCATTCCATGTCATGTGAATGCATGATCTTCCTAGGGAAGCAAACCATGGATAATCCCGCCTGCAAAAAAAATTATAAGACAACCTTGAGTTGTACAATTTCAATTTTAATGCATGTGATTATATATCACGTTAATTACTAAGCCATGATATATGCCAAATGCTACAAGTCAATATCAATCTCATTTCAAATGCAAATGTTATGCTTGTTGAACTTTTGAACCAATCAATCAACCTTGTTTGTTATGACAACCATGTCAAGTACAAGAATAAAAATTATTCATCCTTGTACTCTTTGCAAAAGACACTAATAAAGTTTAGCTAGGTACTTTTGTATCTCTCTTTCGCTGTAAAATGACTGTTTTCAACGCAGTTTCCAATGGTGTGTGCTACTCATATTTAATGGTTCACTGACCCCTATAACTGAAGGGATTTGTATACTTATAGTATTTATGTATATAATCTTCATAATTGCAAAGTCCGGTCATCTGGATCTGTTTCCACTTTCCACAATATTCTAGTCTTCTAGAATTTTATCTGCATAGCATCAACAGGCCCATGTTGCATGGCAAGAAATCATCAATATTGGCCCTTAAAACTAGAAATTTCAGTAATCACACAGGATGTTGACCTAGAAACCAAACCGGAAGTGTCAAAATGAGTTGGACCTTCAAATCAACCTAATTAGACTGCATATGATATCATCAAATCTTTGATATGGGGCTGGGCTAAAAGCAAGTTTGGACCAGAATATGTACATCCTTTATTTATGCACAAGCATGGACACTGACCTACATAATTACATACAGATACTGTTTACAAACACAAAATACATGAGCCTACATGTAAATGTGCATATAAGCAAACAATATATGAATATATAAAGGCATGCATAATGCATATCATATATAAAGTCATACATCATGCATACTTACACCCCATACAAATGCGTGTTTGTAATTAGCATTATTGCAGATATTCATGTAGATGCATGTATATCGACAGAGTTGACATCTGTAGTTCAAGACTCAAGTGGTTGACCAAGTAGGACAAGATAGTGGATTCTTTTCTAGCTTTTCATTGTATATTTTTGTAGCAGATATAATATTATCTTCTATGAAATTCACACAGGCCATTATGACATATTAATCTTCAAAAGGTTTCTTTAAAAAGCTAGTCACCATGCCATTCTTGCACTGTAATTTTCAATTTACAAGATACGAGGTGTTTATGGCTATCAAGTGCAATGTCACTCAAAGCCTAACTTTCAAGGAGACAAAATGTAACACAGGTAATTAACATCAAGCTGCTGACCTTTCAAGACATTGATGTGTTAGTTCCCCACTTGTGATGGCACCAACAAAAAGAGAAGAATCAAATCCTAAACTCTTCACCTTGTCCATTGTCACCGCTGCACGCCTAGAAGAATTACTTATTATTAGCAGCTGTGCGCCCTTGCTTGCAAGTTTCTCTACTGCCCTCGGAAAAGAATATCAGGAATATATCATTATATCAAATACAAAAAAAATGCATTGAAAATCTAATGTGGCTTCATTAACGAAGTATAAATACACATACAAGCAGAAATGGAGCCAGGGTAAGGCTGCTTCCCATCATGCAGAACTCCAAATTGATCTAACAACCAAACCTGCAGAGAAATCATGTAATAGAAAGAAGTTGAGAAAATTCAGGAGCAAAGTATGAAAGAAAGCATGTAACTTTGACATTGTGAAATCTAATTCAGAACATTGGCATCTTCAAGTTTTGGAATATAATTCCTCCATGAGAGTGCATTTGAAGGAATAAGTTTTGATCAGAAAGAACACATCTCGTATTCCATTTTTTTTTCATGTTTGGTACGTTGGCAGAGCCACGTCAAGCAATAAATTCAAAACTGAAATTAATTGTATATGATTTGGGTGCAAATAAGTACATTCCTAGTCATACTGATATATAAATAACTATAACAGATGCCAAAATAAATGATATAAGTGGGTTGATGGTCTTATTCCACCTCAAAACTGTAATGGACCATCATAATCTTGTGCTTATGCCGATATAAGGAGGTCCAAGGAATGGGATTAGAAATTTCATTAAGGTTCGTAAAATTAGGCTTACTAAAGCCACCTCAATGTAGCATCTTCCTACAAATATGTCAAGGGCAAAAAACAAAAAAATGCATCTTTATGCTGGAATTGTGCAAGAGAAATGAAAAGACGCATCTTTATATTGAAATCGAACGGAAAGCGCGACGGAGATCAGACCTTGAAGCGACCCAATTCCGCGAGACTCCGAAGGCCGTCGAGGGAGCGGAAGCCCGTGGAAGTAGAGAGCGACGGATTGGGGGAGAATGAGCAAGCAGGGTTCATTGTACCGTCCAATTCAGGCCACGGATTAGGAAGGGGAAGATGCAGGTGGATACCTGGATTGGGACGGGGAAGATTGTGGTGGAGATGGAAGGCGAGAACTGAGACCTTAGCAGTGGAGAAACAGGAGAATTGTTTACTTCGGAGGAGCAGAGGATGGAAAATTGTTGGAGGTGAAGCGAGCAGATCCTGCTGTAAAGAAGAAGACTGCTGTAAACCTCGCACGAAATCAGGATTTTTTATACTTGTGCTCTCGGTAGGTGAAACTCCTACCAAAGTTTTTCATGGTTTCGTTTTTATCATGGGAAGAAAATAAGGGTGTGTTTGGTTCGTAGGTTATCCAGGGGTGGATAATCCGGTTTTGTGTTTGTGTGTTTGGTTGGTGAGTTAAGGGTTGGGAGGGTTTGTGTGATGTGATTGTATTAGAATTTGAAAAAGTTGGTAGTTATTATGGTATGATTGTATTGAAATTTGAGAAAGTGGGTGGTTGTTGTGATGTGATTGTATTGAAGTTTTGAATAGTGAGTAGAAGTTGAGTATTTTATGATTTTTAGATGATATGATGGTATAATATATATTTTTTTGTTGGAAAGAGAGTGGACCCCACTAGTGGGTTGGAAATATGGGTTTTGGGGGTAACCCACCTAAAGTGGGGGGTAACCCCCAACCAAACGCATCCTAAGAGTGCGTTTGGTTTGTGGGTTATCCAGGGGTGGATAACCCGATTTTGTGTTTGTGTATTTGGTTGGTGGGTTAAGGGTTGAGATGGTTTGTGTGATGTGATTGTATTGGAATTTGAAAAAGTTGGTAGTTATTATGATATGATTGTATTGAAATTTGAAAAAGTGGGTGGTTGTTGTGATGTGATTGTATTGGAGTTTGGAATAGTGAGTATAAGTTGAGTATTTTATAATTTTTAGATGATATGATGGTATAATATATAATTTTTTTGATGGGAAGGGAGTGTTCCCCACTAGTGGGTTAAAAGTGAGGATTTTGAGGGGTTACCCACCCAAAGTGGGGGGTAACCCCCCAACCAAACGGGGTCTAAGGGTTTTTCTACACTTGTGCCCCACAGATTCTGCATCGTCGACATCTTCATCTTCCCCAGACTTTACATCTCCTCCAGCCTTTTCATCTTCCATGACTTACACATGCTAGATATGTATATTACGTCTCCCATGGGAGCCTATTTTTTCTCCCTCCATGAAAACAGATCTCTATGACTTACGTCTTCCATGACTTACACAATCTCTCTTGAGAACTCTATCCGCATATCACCTTTTTCTCTCGGGCAATGTTTTGAAAATCGGAACCGACTCATATGATCTTTGGTTATCTATTTCAAACTTCTAAACAGCTACACTAACACAATCTTTTGCATATATTGGATTTAAATGTAATTAAACTATTATCATATTATAGAGCAACTAGTTCAAATAATATATATATATATGATATGTATGATATTTGATGATGTATATGAAAAATATTTTATGTATAGTGTGAAATATATATATATACATAGTATCTATGTATTTTATCTATATTTTGAGTATATTTAATTGTATATTATATATATTATTTCATTTCGGCTTGACTAACCGGTTCAACCGTTTTTTTTCACCGATCCGATTTAATCCGATTTACATAATGATAACATCATCATCCGGTTGAACCGGTTTGATTACATGATTCAACCCGATCCGACCATTCTGGTAAGGTTTCCGGTTCGGTTTTAAAAACATTGCTCTCAGGCCATGTTTGTTTGGAAAATAAGCACTATACAAGGGGTCAATTTTCCGTCTGGCGTGATTCTCAAGAGTACGACTATTCCCATCTATATTTCATTATTTCATCGGATTCCTATATTTACTCACCTTACCTACTTTTATTCTACTTTATTATCATTATTACTATCTTTCCAACCGAACAGAGAATATGTCATTATTCTCCTTATTTCTCATCCTTATTCATGCTTATTTCCGAATCGAACGTCCATTCAAAGCTTTGAGGTCAGGCGATAGTACGATGTTGATGATAGTGAGGACAAAAGCAAAGCAAGAAGAAAGACGACGAATAGTGGAAGAAGAGACATTCACTCACAGCAGAGACGCATTGCTGTCGACGCTGCTGGAAGTGGCGACGTCACAGAGAGGATTTTCTCATTCAATGGTTGCAACCAAATGTTGCGACGTTTGCGGCGTCGCATGAGTAGAGGCAACAATGTAGCGTGGTGAGAGTGTGGTGGTTGGACGGCTTTAGGTGAGCAGACCTTATCTTCCATGACCAAACGTTCCTTTGTAGAACCATGAAATAAAATAACATCTAAAAGGAGTATACTACGGAGATGGGATTGACAAGATCTTTATCTTTGGCGAGCACTCGATTTAACTCGAAATAGCGGTCACAAGGACTTTTCTTTATTTGAATACACCTTCTAATTTGATTTATAAGCTGCTTTGGCTTCATTGCTAACGCATTCTGAAGATCAATGCTTCTAAAGTTAAGTGATTCGAGTGTATATATTGGTAGATATCGAACCATTGATTTATAGATTTATTGGGACTACCCTCGAGGAGAGCTAACTTACCTACTCCACCGTTATTTTTCTTAACACCTGTGGGAATTTAGATCACTATACAACACAATGTTCTCATTCAAATTTCGACTCAATTCGGGATTTATATCCCATCTATCAATCTCATCAAATTTTAACGGTCTCAGAATTGTTAAAATCGACCTATTTTTTATGGATATGTTAGGAATGTCTATTTCACACGAAATTTGCTTCATAACATATTGTCATCTAGTTAACTAAATCCCCCCATGTGTTTCATATTATGGCTTAAAAAATACAAAAATAAGAGTGTGTAGTCAAGTTGACTCCCTCTTGGGGGTAGTCAGGCTCCTTTAGAATGATGATTATGTTGGGCTTCTACATAAAAAAATATATTATTATTATCATTATTATTATTTTTATATTATTATTATTATTTAAAGGGTAACTCATGATGTAAAAGGATGCATCCCATTAAAAGATTGCCTTTGATATGATAGTTACTTTAATGGAGAGGCAACCATTCATGTGTATAAATACATGGCAAGGGATCCCCTCTCCGTCAACCAAGTGTGTCTGAGGATCCATTACTCAAGTATTTTAGACAATGTTGATAAGGAGAAGGAAACTCGATTTGTCCCGCTTCCTTTCCGCTTCGAGTCTTCGTCTTGTCGCGATGGCCTCCAATTAATACTCTAATTATTTAGTATAGAACTATATTTTGAATTAGTATTATAAATCTATTAGATTCTACATCCATGTAGGTATCAATATGCCTTTAGTCTTAAGCGCATGTAATACTCATACTTTCTATATTTTACTTCAACTGTATTTTTATATTTTAACTTGGAGATTCTTAAAGTCTATTAAATTTGGTTAGTTTTATGATGTCAGCTATGTTGATCCCATAAAATAAACGATGAATTTACCATTAAGGATCTCATCATGCGCTTATTTCCAATGGATGAAGTCCAAACCTGAGCCAAATAATCATCCGACAAAATTAAATATTCTCATGTACTGATTTGTATTTTTTTTCATCCACAGAACAAGAAGTCTTTAAATGAGATATCAAATCGGGGCAACCTTAACCTTATTACCAATATTCCCTTATTTGCATGGATGCAATGTAGATATAAGAATGTATGTCCAAATTTTTACACTTTCCTTGAAATTATAAGATGTTTATGTCACATATATTGCTTGAAGAGGAGTGATCCTATGAGAGCAAAAAGTTGTGAGAGCATTAGAAGAGTGATTATGGATAACTAGATTTTGTCTTCTTTCTCCTGGTTGAATCTAGTGGTCCAGAATCACTCCTCTCGTGCTCTCACAGCTTTTTGCTCTCACATGATCACTCCTCTTACTTGAAATTACAAAGAAGAGGCTTCCCTCCCATCAACATTATTTGATCATGCAGAGTTGATTGGACGTAAATCGTTTAAGAGCTTATGATGGAGATTTCTGCATAAATCACTAATCATATATCCCTAATTAAACCTTGATTCGGGTTGCACAGAAGCCTTCTGATAGTTGAACACGCCCAATTCTTACGTATTGAAGAAATATACCGGTTCCAGTAGTCGAAGCATCAATGGTTAAGCTTTGGCAACAGGAACACAAAGTTTGACGACTTATACGCGCTCAACGGGAGAAGAAGAAATTCAATTAAATAGATCCGACTAGATGATGGCACCTAAATAGGAAATATGGATGAAATTGAAGGCTCCTTTTATAAGCACTTTGCCTAGCGATTTTGTAGAAATAACGATGTTGATACTTCTGCAAGGATATTCGAGGATGAAGAGAAGATTACAGATAATGAGCTACAATTCATTGAATATATTCCCACGTACGAAGAAATACATAATGTCTTTCTCAAAATGGCTTCGCTTAGGAGCCCATGCCCCGACAGCTACCATGCTTTGTTCTATCAAAGAAACTGGTCGCTACTAGGTGAAGAAATCAATCGAACTATTCAATCTGTCTTTCCAATCATGAAGGATTAATACGAACATAAACACAACTTGTGTTGCTCTTATACCAAAGAAAATAAATGCGGAGTCTCCCTAGGATTTTCGACCAATCAATCTTTACCAACACTATATACAAAGCCATAGCGAAGCTGCTAGCAACTAAATTAAAACCAATACTTCAACGAGTCATCTCACCAAATCAATGTGCTTTCTTGAGTGGTGGGAGTGTTACAGATAACGCCATTGCAGCCTTAGAGATAATCAATAGCATGAAATCCAGGAATTCGAAGACTAAGCACATGGCTATTAAAATTGATATGGAGAAAGCCTTCAACCAGATGGAATGGCACTTTATCCTAGATATATTGAGACATATGTATATCCCTGCGAGGTTAGTGTTGGAATTAACGGTATTGGGATAGTTTGATGCAATTTGATGGTCAATATCAAGTTGTATTGATGTATCTCAATTCCTGGAATTCAATGTTTCAACCCTGTGGGATGCTGTTTAGTCCCACATCGTGGAGAGAGAAAACTGGGACTTGGTTTAGTTTCTCTTATCACTATTAACCTGGATTCATACATTTGATAATCTGTTCTGTAAATCTGTGGTCGTATGGATTTTTGTATGTATGCTGTTGACGTTTTTCTCAACAATTAGTTAACCTTGTCAGCTCCTGCATCACCACATGCACCTTGAGTTGATCATCAACGGTACACACATGCGCAAAATCCACCCGATGAGGAGCTTACACCAAGGGTGTCCTTTATCCCCTTTTTGTTCATTCTAGGCATTGAACTGTTATCAATGACTACGGATATAGGCCTTTATACGCATGCCATATCAGGATGTACCGTCCACCAAACTAAGGTAGTCTCTCATCTCATCTAAGCAAATGATACAATGGTATTTGGTAAAGCTACCGTATAGGAAGTGAAGACATCATTCTGTTGGGGATAATGAGGATGCAATCAACCCAAGATATATCCCCCTAAAACTGTCCTGCAGCAAAGATGGCACAACACAATATATGTTCCCCACACGGGAACTCAATGGTAACAATGACAAGCACAATCACAAGCAAGCAACCACACGAGACACGGATTTTTACGTGGAAACCCTTACTCAATGTGAGCAAGGGAAAAACCACGGGGCAAGACTGGCAACGTTTTCACTACGGTCAAAATGGAACCAAATGTTCTTCCCGGTTTTGTTGCCCACAAAACCGAGGTACAAACCACGAGCACAATAGGTAGTTCTTCACCAAGTAACTAACTACCCTAGGTATCTAACAATACCAAACAACATGCTCAAAACAAGGAGATGGAGTATCTTCCCTTGTGGGCTCCCGGATGAAGACCCAAACTTGGCTTCGGCTCCTTGAGGTCGTCCGTAACGACCTCCTCGATGCTCCTCTCGAGCTCGCCCAGCATTTCCTCTTTTCAACCCAAAACCGCAACCCTAGCAGCACCTTGATCGACTGGAGAAGACGAGCAAGGCCACCGGCTGCTCTCTCTCTCACTCTCGATCTCTCTCTTTCTCGTGGAGGAAGAAGATGGGTTCCGAAAAACCCCCTTGCCGCTGCTCTCTGAAAGTTGCTGGAATCGGGTGATGGAGGAACGAATGGGGGTGTACAAAATGAGGCTCTCGTCTCTCCTGGAATGGCCGATTGGGGCTGCCCAAATTTCAGGAAAAAATTCAATGATGCCCCTACCAAAAGGGCAAATTGTTGCTGCCCCCAAGTTGGAGCTGGAAATTGCTATTAAACCCAACAACCTCCCCCTCCAGCCCCAACGGGGAGGTGTTGTCCAATGATGGAGATCAAGAAGAGGTGACACCGCTCAGCTCTCTACAGAGCTGAAGCTTGTCACGAGTGACTGCCTTGGTCAACATGTCTGAGGGGTTCTCATCGGTGTGAATATTCTTCAACACGAGCTGCTTCTGTTCAATTGCATCCCTCAGCCAATGATATCTCACATCAATGTGTTTTGTCCGAGCATGGTGCATGGTACTCTTGCTCAAGTCTATAGCGCTCTGGCTATCACAAAACACGACTGGCTCACTGTCATCCAATCCAAACTCACCAAGAAAGCGTTGTAGCCACAACACTTCTTTCCCAGCCTCTGCTGCTGCAATGTATTCTGCCTCGGTAGTTGAGAGAGCAACACATTTCTGTAGTTTGGATTGCCATGATATGGCTCCCCCTGCAAATGTGAAAATGTAGCCTGAGGTAGACTTTATCTGGTCCATGTCACCTGCCATATCTGCATCAGTGTACCCATAAAGTTTGGAATCTGACCTCCCAAAAACAAGACACATACTTGAGGTCCCTCTCAAGTATCTCAAGATCCATTTCGCGGCCTCCCAATGGTCCTTCCCGGATTGGACATGAACCTGCTCACCACGCCCACTGCATGAGCTATGTCGGGTCTAGTGCAAACCATTGCGTACATGAGGCTCCCAACTGCTGACTGGTATGGGATCTTGGCCATCTCTGCTTTCTCCTCAGAAGTAGAAGGACATGACTCTTTGGTTAGCTTGAAATGAGAGGCTAAAGGCGTACTGACAGGCTTGGCATTCTTCATGTTGAACCGCTCCAACACGTATTCAACATAGCTCTCCTGTGACAACCACAGTCTGCGCTTCTTCCTGTCCCTTGTAATCTGCATCCCTAAGATGTGACTTGCCTTACCCAAATCTTTCATCTCAAACTCTTTGGATAATTCTCTCTTGAGCTTTGCAATCAGGTTGGAATCATGACCTACAATCAACATGTCATCCATATATATCAAAAGAATGACGAACCTGTCATTGGGAAGACGACGAACATATGCACATGGGTCCGATGTAGTTCTCTTGAAGCCTTGCTTTGCCATGAAAGCATCAAACTTCAAGTACCACTGTCTCGAGGCTTGCTTCAAGCCGTAGAGACTCTTTCTCAACCTGCAAACCATGTGCTCTTTCCCCTTCTCTTGAAATCCATGTGGTTGCTCCATGTAGATCTCTTCCTTCAAATCCCCGTGAAGAAACGTCGTCTTCACATCCATCTGCTCTAGCTCAAGGTCCATGCTAGCAACAAGTCCTAGCACCATTCTCACTGAATTCATCTTCACCACTGGGGAGAAGATCTCATCATAGTCCACTCCTTCCTTCTGGTTGAATCCTTTCACTACTAATCTGGTCTTGTACTTCACCTATTTGTCACTGTCATCTGACTTTAGCTTGTATACCCACTTGTTCTTCAAGGCTCTCTTCCCTTTAGGAAGCTCAACAAGGTCATAAGTGTGATTCTTTCTGAGAGATGGCATCTCTTCATTCATTGCATTCTGCCAATGACCCTTGTCTTTATGTATCTGCGCCTCCTCAAAGGTGTATGGCTCACATGCATCTGTGAGCATCACGTACCTGGAAGTGGGATAGTAGGATGATGGCTGGTGTGTCCTCTCAGATCTCCTGACCTGAGGCTCTGTTGCATCTGCATGTGGATGAGACTGCTCCCCCCGCTAGGTCCCCTGGACCTGCATCAACGGGGTCTGCATCTGGCTCATGCTGCTCTAGCTGCCCATGCTCTCCACCTGTACCCTGTACTGGAGAGGGATCTGTGTCCTCATCACTGTCATCATCCATGGAGATCTCATCTCCATCACCACTCTCAGTGGTGTCCTCAGCCAATGTTTGATTCTCATAAAAGATCACATCCATGTGTCTGGTGACTGTCTTCTTCCTTGGATCCCAAAGACGGTATCCAAACTCCTGATCTCCATAGCCAAGAAAAATACAAGCCACTGCCTTGTCATCCAACTTCTTCCGTTGCTCTTTGGGTACTAATGCATAGGCTTTGTATCCAAACACCCTCAAATGAGCATATGAGGGGTCCTTCCATGTCCAAACACGTTCTGGAATTTGAAAACCCAAAGGAACTGATGGAGATCAGTTTACCAAGTAACATGCGGTGCGAACCGCCTCAGCCCAAAAGGTCTTGGGCAACTTCGTTGTCTTCAACATACAACGGACTCTCTCAACAATGGTCTTGTTCATCCTCTCAGCTAGACCATTGTGTTGGGGTGTGCCTGGATCTGTCCTCTCATGCATGATGCCGTACTCTGCACAATAGCCCTGAAAGCTATGGGAGGTGTACTCTCCCCCATTGTCTGTGCGTAGACACTTCAACAATTTTCCTGTCTCGCGCTCAACCATGGCATGGAACTTCTTGAAGCAATCAAACACTTGATCCTTCGATCTTAGCACATACACCCACACCTTCCTAGATGCATCATCAATGAAGGTGACAAAATACATGTTGCTTCCCAAAGAGGATGTGTCCATAGGACCACAAACATCTGAGTGAACCAGCTGTAGAAGGTCTCCCTTCACCTTGGATCTGGCTCTGTATGGCGCACTCCTGCTCTTCCCAACCTCACATGCATCACAAGGAGACAAAGTGATGTCACTGTGGTAGGGGATCAACTCTCTCTTGCTAAGAAGCTGCAAGCCCTTCTAGCTCATGTGGCCAAGCCGACGGTGCCACAAATCTGAGTTATCTACTTCACTGGCATGCAAACTACCGTCCATGACCTTCACTCTAGTCATGTAGAGTGTGTGACACAAACTGCCTCTCGCCATGATGAGAGAACCCTTACTTATCTTGCACTTGTTGTCGCCGAACTTCATATGGTAGCCTTCACTATCTAGCTGTGAGCCAGATATAAGGCTAAGCCACACATTAGGAACATGCCTCACATCCTGGAGTGTCATTGAGCACCCAACATCCGTCTGGATCGAGATGGTGCCCATGCCAATGATCTTAGAGTAACTCTCGTTACCCATCAAGACTCTCCCATAATCACCCCTAGTGTAGGTGGTGAAGAACTCCCTGTGTGGAGTCACGTAATAGGAGGCGGCCGTGTCAACGACCCACTCCAAATCACTCCCTGCGTGCAAGCACTGGTCCTGGATGGTGAGAATCTCCTCATCTGCACTGTCATCTGCCACAACTGCGGCTACATTGACATCTTCCTTTTTCTGATCTTTCTTGGCTTCAGCTTGCTCTCTCTTCCAAACCCTGCAATCTCTCTTTCAGTGACCGGGCTTCTGGCAATGGTGACACTTTCCTCTGCCCTTGGACTTGTCTCTGGATTTCTGCCTCTCTTGTGACGCTCCTCTGCTGTTGGATCTTCCTCTCCTCTCAACTGCATACACATGTGAAGAAGAGGATGCCTCTCCCGAAGAGAAACGTCTAATCTCCTCATTGAGGAGACTTCCCTTGACCATAGCCATGGTCAACTTGCTATCCTTAGCAGAGTTGCTCATGGTGACTACTAGAGTCTCCCAACTGTCTGGCAAAGAACCCAACAAGAGAAGTGCCTGCAACTCGTCGTCCAGTACCAATCCCATGGAAGTCAACTAGTTGATTATGCTTTGGAAGTCATTCAGATGCTCTGCCACCTTGCATCCATCCTTGTATTTCAAATTCACAAGCTTTCTAATCAAGAAAGCATTGTTGGTTGCGGTCTTCTGATCATAGAGCTCGGACAACTTGTCCCATAGCTCCTTGGCATTCGTCTCCTCGGCAACATGATGGAACACCGATATATCAAGCCACTTCCGAATGGTACCAATGGCCTTTCGATTCAATTTTGTCCACTCGCCCGCGGACATATTCTCGGGCTTGGCGCTCTCACCTTCAACAGGATCGTGAAGGTCCTTGCAATACAAGATGTCTTCCATCTTGGCCTTCCAAATTTGCCAATTGCTGCTTGTGAGCTTGATCATTGTGCCTTCATCATCTTTGCCCATTTTTGCTCAAACCTGAGCTCTGATACCACTTGTTGGGGATAATGAGGATGCAATCAACCCAGGATATATCCCCCTAAAACTGTCCTGCAGCAAAGATGGCACAACACAATATATGTTCCCCACACGAGAACTCAATGGCAACAATGACAAGCACAATCACAAGCAAGCAAGCAACCACACGAGACACGGATTTTTACGTGGAAACCCTTACTCAATGTGAGCAAGGGAAAAACCACGGGGCAAGACCGGCAACGTTTTCACTACGGTCAAAATGGAGCCAAATGTTCTTCCCGGTTTTGTTGCCCACAAAACCGAGGTACAAACCACGAGCACAATAGGTAGTTCTTCACCAAGCAACTAACTACCTTAGGTATCTAACACTACCAAACAACATGCTCAAAACAAGGAGATGGAGTATCTTCCCTTGTGGGCTCCCGGATGGAGCCCCAAACTTGGCTTCGGCTCCTTGAGGTCGTCCGTAACGACCTCCTCGATGCTCCTCTCGAGCTCGCCCAGCACCTCCTCTTTTCAACCCAAAACCGCAACCCTAGCAGCACCTTGATCGACTGGAGAAGACGAGCAAGGCCACCGGATGCTCTCTCTCTCACTCTCGATCTCTCTCTCGTGGAGGAAGAAGATGGGTTCCGAAAAACCCCCTTGACGCTGCTCTCTGAAAGTTGCTGGAATAGGCTGATGGAGTAACGAATGGGGGTGTACAAAATGAGGCTCTCGTCTCTCCTGGAATGGTCGATTGGGGCTGCCCAAATTTCAGGAAAAATTTCAATGATGCCCCTACCAAAAGGGCAAATTGCTGCTGCCCCCAAGTTGGGGCTGGAAATTGTTATTAAACCCAACACATTCAAATACTTACAACATATGGGAAATTCTCATGACAGAAAGCTACCCTCAATAAAGGTACCCCTCTGCAGACTCAACAATCCATAAGGATGAAATATACTTAGGTTTCCCATTATTGCAGAACAGACCTTCAGCCCAGCCCACTGAGCACACTAATAAAATACGACGAAGCTGGTCGGATGGAAAGGTAAATCTCTTTCGTAAGCATGCACGACAATCCTAATATCCAACTCACTCACTTTCGTCCTACTCCATATCATGAGCACATCACTCCTTCACATGAGCTCTTTCAATGCCATAGACGATCTGGCAAGACACCTATGGTGGGGATTTCAGATGGGTCAAAGACATTGTTACGTTAAGGCATGGGACCAAATAACTATCCTCAAGAACTTAAGCAGACTAGGCATGAAGAAAGCAAAGGACACGAATAAGGCATTGATCTTAAAGCTTGCATGGAAACTATTGGAGACTGGTCGGATAGCCTTATGGAAGAATATTATACATGCGAAATACTATCCTAAGGAAGATTTTTGGGTAGGGAAACAAACATCAGTCTCCTCCCCATTGTGGAAGGCACTCATGCAGGTCAGGCCGCTACTCTTTTGCAACACCATCAAAGCTGGTGGGGAATGGCACCTCAACTCTCATATGGAGAGACAAATGGCTACCCCATTCTGATGAACCTATCAATCCTAAAAGGTAGGCAGGTCTAATGCCTAACAAGGTCTCTCAACTCATGGATGACAATGGCAAATAAAATGTCCTAGTGCTAAAAGATTTTCTGACCCAATGATAATACAACAAATACTCACAATCATCAAAAGACCGAGCCAACCTGACTCGCTCATATGGAAACCACATCCTACAAGAGCTTTCTCAATCAAATCAACCTACAAACAATTAGCCCAAGACAGAGGTAGAATGGATGCACATGCTCTGAGCAAAATAAAAGCCACAAGGATTTGCAAAATGTTGGATCCTCAGGCAAAACTTCTCATGTGGAAGCTGACCTCACAATGTTTGCCAACAGGTCCAAGGCTTGCGTAAAGAATCCAAGGGTATGACAGCACATGCCTCGTTTGCCAAGCCCAACCGAAAGACGAGGACCATCATTTTAGGATCTGCCCATAAGCATGTGTCGAGTGGTTTGGCGTTGGATGTCGTACAAAGCCTAATAACAACATGATCGAATTTAGTTTTGGATTACTCAAAGATCAAAATGCATAGTTCTTCCCCTCGCCTGCAAAATCATGCATCTCATAAGGCTAAAAAGATGTAGCTGTAAGCAAAAAGCCACACCTCTGAATCCAATCCTTATTATCCACAAGCTAAAAATTTGAGATCAACAAAGTGCCATGCAACATGACTCTAGCAAGCCTGACATACAAGATAGAATAGTCGCTTCAGCACATGCAAACTCATTTCAGGCATCAGAACAAAACCCTCAAAATAAA
This sequence comes from Ottelia alismoides, assembly GCA_037367405.1. Classification (NCBI taxonomy): domain Eukaryota; kingdom Viridiplantae; phylum Streptophyta; class Magnoliopsida; order Alismatales; family Hydrocharitaceae; genus Ottelia; species Ottelia alismoides. The sequence continues at coordinate 133,840 of JAZKJV010000558.1, read as the reverse complement.
AGTCCCGTTAGCGATGCATATGACACACACAAGGTTGCTTTTGACCTAGTCTGATCTAATAGTAGGGGCATCATCCAAACAAAATGTAGTCAGTTCACAACCTACAACCCAGAAGAAGCCGAAGTTCGAGTCATAATCGAGGGAATCAAAATGGGGAACGACTTCCATGATTTCCGCACAATCATGTATTCTAATTGCAAGACAGTAGCTGTAATGGTCAACCTACAACATGGACTATCAGAAGGATTGTAGAAGACTATCTTTGAGTTGTCCAGATCATCCAACCTTAAATTAACTTTCACCAAAAGGAATATAGTTACCATGGCTCATAACCTTGATGTACACTCGTTATGTAGTTGTGTAACTAGGTACCAGCTCTCTGTACACCATTCATTATAAGCAGATAATACATGACTTGCTTCCTCGAAAAAACATTAAAAACATAAAAACACCGAAGTTATCATTCAGGGAATAGACAAATAATATTTACCACATTATTTGACTTGAAACACAAGATTTTTAATTTATTTTCTAATCAATTTACTAATATCGTCATCATCTAAAACCGTCTCTCAACCCAACCGATACAACCTTCATAAAATGATCGTGAGAAATAACAAAAAATCTCGACATAACCAAGTTCAAATGGATTTACAAAACTAAAATACACGATAATCCATCTACACAGTTCTACAACCAAAAGTTATACTGGTCACCAAACCAGTTTTGAGATCCTGGGAGGATGAGCAGACAAGGGTTATACTGGTATACAGTTCTTCCAGGGTAGGGTTAGAGGGAGATGCCAAGTATATATTCAGCGAATTTTTTCAGAGAAATGTTTCAGAGAAGGAATGAGGGAGAACCCCTTCTGATGCCATGGAAAAAATGGATCGGTATGAAGAGGGCTTATTATATGAAAGGATCTTCTTGTACATTTAAAGAGAGCTCAGATGTTACAACAAATCACAAGACAATGATGGAAGTGGTGGGATTGATCAGGAAGTAGTAGGTAATGCAAAACAATGATGGAATAAGTGAATAATGAAATCACGCTTCATGACAAGTACTAACTTGGAAAAGAGCGGCAAAATTACCAAGTCTTCAAACTAATTCCACACTGCTAAACTAGCACAAAGGAAATCCGAAAGGTAAACATATAGTACAAAGAAAACTTTTTCCAAATATAAAACAAAAGATCGTGTCACATATTTATGCTGAAAAAACAGAACAATTGATAAATGTTGATTTAATCAAATTCACATTAAGCACAAGTATAATAATTTTCAGTATCACATTCTGGAAGGCGAAATCACCACAAACCTGAAAGAAATTGAACGAGGGAGTTTAAGAAGTCTACATGAAAATCAAAAACAATCTACCGCATAGCATTCAGAACGCAAATTCCATGGAGACAAACATATCCAATTCAAAACTAGACAGATCTAATGGCGACTGAACTTAACCATGATTACAGAAGTGGGTTAGATAAGCCACTACACTCCCGCCTATTATTTCTTCTGCCTTTAAATTAGGTCCTGGACAGACAAAAAAACCTAACTATGCTCCATGGAATTTACAGTAAGAAAGGAATGCGTCAAGAGACCGAATAATAGCATTTAAAAATTCTTGGCAAAAGAAAGAAACAAGCAACACATATCCAGAAATGGAAATCGAAAGAACTTCTGAGATAACATCAATTCAACAAGGAAAAAAGGAGATTGTTCCACATGTTCATATTGACCATCAATCGAGCCAAGTCCACTAGATGTCCAAAATTTCCAAAGGCGTAGGAAAAATAAGGCGTATGAGATCATTCCACATGTTCATATTGACTATCCTAGTCTTCAACAGACTGGAGAGACCACCTGCAGGCAGTAACGCAAAAGATATATAAAATTACAAGCAATATACAAATAAATAATAAAAACACCAACAAATTAACTATGACAATACCATTGCATCATTTAATAGCAAATTCATTATAGCGGCAAGTCCATAACAAGTCTAATTTATCCCTTCTAAAGGAGAAAAGGTGTATACATTCACTTGTTACACAAAAATTTACAGGAAGAAAATTCTGTAAGGAACCAGCAGGATTCGAGCAATCAGCAGATCTTGTATAAAAATAATCAATATTATAAATCTTCTATCTAAACATGAAACCATCATTAAGAGGTTTCTCCTCAGTTGCCTCGCGCATCGAAGCAGCACTTCATTACACACCTCCACAATCCCCCAAACTATGTAAACCACTAAATTTCAAGTTTAGAGTAAATCAAGTGTGCTTGTTTCTCGTCCATGCACCCTCATAAAATCCTATACAGACTAAACAAATTGTTACATTTTGAGCCTACGTAACAAACCAAGTGAGTGTCCTGATGAAGCCAAGGCCCAAACCTTTCTTCCCAAACTGCGCTATATCCAACTTGTGACAAAAGAACAGATGTTTCAAATAGAGTCTCCAGAGAACTAGATATATAGAGAGGAAGTCTTTTTTCATTCTTTCCCTGAGCTGCAGAGCTTACCGATAAGGAGATCTTAGAGAGAAGATATTCTTACAATTTTGTCTCGTGTTGAGCAAGTTTCTCATTCCAGAATCCAGTCTTGGCTCTTGTAATGCTTTTCTTAATCTTTAATAAAATTCTTAAGATGGGCACCTTAGGACCCCCCCCTTAAGAGAGATAAGGGTGATACCCCAAGATAGGGATCACCGCAATGTTAGTAACATGTTGACTTCCATTGTAGTAATGTATTTGGATTCAAAGCACTACGAGCTCTACACTTGGAGGATCTGCAAATTCCCCCTGCTTATACCAAAACTTTCCAAGGACCACCTCATGGAATCCAAGTTGAAAGAGAGAAATTGAACAGATATGGGTGTCCTCTATTGGAATGTACTATTAAACAAGAATTGGGAATATCCAAGAAAAACAACGGTAGAGTCGTTTATGAATGTCTACGTGGTGGACATGATTTGACCAAAGATGATGAAATCGTAAATTCACGGCCATTTATGCGTTGGAGAGACCATTTCATATTCTGATTAATGAAAAAATTACATAAGTTGGGCAATAGTAAAGTAAGAACCCTTGCGTGTTTAATTACATTATCAATGTAAAACCGTTACCTGCAATAAATCAATTCATTTCTAACACACTAGATGGCTCATAAGTGAGCAGAAGACCAACAACAGCCATCCTGCAAGTTGTCGTTGCCGTAAACATTTCTGATGGATCTCCAAAAGTTGCTCAAGGTGTCCTCCGTATCTCACACACCTCTAGAGAAAAAGCTACAAAATAGATGGTCAATGTCTTTTGCCTCCTCGTACATCGCGGACATAAAGAATCTCTCGTTCACATAAAGAATCCCTACGCACCTTAGTCAACACCGGTCCATGAGAGAACCAAAGAAAGACATTTCCTCGTTGCGGTATTTTGACCAAAATTAAAAGCGGTATAAGCCTTCTTAGCCAAAAAAACAACTGATTGGACATCTCTAACATATGCAAGATGCACTACCTTACTAGCAACTCCATAAAAAAGAGAAAATTCTCTCTAATTTATCACAAGATTTTGAACAAATTGGCGATTCTCTGGGCAAATCACCATGGCTATTCTCTGGGCGATCTGGCGTGGAAGGAATGACTTGTTGTTCTCGGGATAAAGGTTTTATGAAGATAACGTAGGGATTTTTGCAAAGAGGATGTTAGATGACTGGATGTTGTAGTGTTCTTTTTGGTGCGTCTTGGGGCTGTATTTTTTGTCCTTTTGTAGTTTCTCTTTTGTTTTATGAATAAATTTTGATGGGGCGGACACCACCGAGTGTTTCCCCCTACCTTGCAGACTTTCAAAAAAAAATTTAACTAACACTGAAGGACGCATGAAAGATTACTTGCTCTTGTATCTTTCCTGAAGGAGCGAGCAATAGCAAGCATAAAGCGACAATTGCAAATGAGAGTGAGCATGTAGCAACTACTTCAATTAACCACCACATTGCATGCTCCCAATTTTGATTTTACTTATCTCTGACTCTGTGTGTACTGCGTATATGGAAAAATCTCAAAACCTACAAGAAAATGCTACAAGGAGTAATGGAACTTTCAAGTTATTCATAGAAACATCTAAGTCCACCATGCATAAGCGGTGACATATTCGCATTAAAAGATGATGACCCATCTACTAGCATCTTTATTACTTTTAAAGTGAAAGGGGTTTTTCTCTCACCCAAAAAATCATACATTTCCTTTAAGAATAAAAAATAACAACAAATCCTTTTCCCACATTAAATAAGGCCGGCTACATGGATTCTTTGCCTCCATTCAGATCTATCTTGGGACATTTTCGATCTTAAATCAAAAAATCTAAGATCACATCATATAGTCTCATTCCAACACATCTTGAGCCTTCCCGCCCTCTCCTAATCGGCTCAACATCCCAAAACTCGCATCTCCTAACCAATGCATTAGTTGACCTCCTTTGCAAATGACCAAACCACCTTAGGCAGTTTTCTCGCGTCTTATCCTCCATCAGAGCAACACCAACGTTTATTCTGAATGCATCATTCTGTATCTGATCTTTACGTATGTGTGTGTGTCCGCATATCCATCTTAGCATTTTCATTGCTGCTACTATCATTCTCTGCATATGTCTATGGTTCGCAGGCCAACATTCAGATCCATAGAGCATAGCAAGTCTCGCATCGCTTTGTAGAACTTTCCTTAGATTTTCAAAGGAATTTTCTTATCACGGAGAACAGCAGAGGTTCCTCTCCACTTTAGCCGGTATGCATTTATTCTATTAGTAACATCTCCATCAATTTCCCCGTCATGTTACAAAAGAGATCCTAGGTATCTAAAAGAATCCCTCTTCGGAATGTTATCATCACCAATCGTCAGCTCAATTCTTTCATCATTGCTTCCATTATTGCTTCCTTGAAGAATACCAAAGAAAAATTAACCAATGAGCTCCTAATATCACTAGCCCTCACTCTTTGTACACATCTTCGATGGTCTAAATGACTCCATCTCTTCCAGTGTATTGATTATCTAAGTTGCATTTCAACACATGTGAGTCAATGACGCTATTCCCATCAATGCTTAACAAAGATCACAATTCATGGGGCATCTCTTCAACTGAATCAAATATTCAAGGTCAAAAGTCCTCGCTATAGATAGAAAAGAGTAGATGCACTTGAATACTCTGAACCAGCTTAATTATGAGTCAGAGAAGTAACAAAATTTATGGGTACCAAATTATGAACATGCCAACAAACTCAAACCCACGAGGGAAACAAAGGCAAAGACAAATGAAACAAGCGCTTTCACTTCACACCCACAAAAAAACAATAACGAAGGGCTGCAACTGACAAAAAATCTAAGCCATCCAATTGTTTGATCAACTACATTTAGGCACACAACGACAAGGCAATTGTTTAAAATGTGTATGTAGTAATTATAATCACAAAATGCGTATGTAGAGATGGCCTAACACATACAAAATTGAGATTTTTTGTTATAGGTCCCACAAAAACCATAACAACTTGTGAGGTCGATGATCGAGAAGAGAAAGGTGTTTTAAAAGGAAAGGATCCATTTGCACCATACGAAAACAAGGATGGAAGTAAGGTGAATATTAAGATGCTTCAACTCCAATTTAATATGAGTTTGCAAAGAAATTGACAAAAGTTTATAAAGGGTACTAAGGCGTAATTAAGCCATGTAGCGTTCAAGTAACTTAAATGTTTTGAACCGATTAACACGAGGCCTCGAATAAATATAGCAATGCCAGGCAAGCATATAGGGAGCAAGAGCATGGAAAAGAGATGGACGAACATGAAAATGGCCATAGTAAGATAAAAAAAGTAAGCAAAACTTTTTTTAGGAAATAAGCAGAACTTTGTTATTAAACCAATGGAAATTGAAAGGTTCGGGGCAGATAATGATCGAACATGGACAGAAAGAGCGTTTAGTGGCTTGACTGTATACATGGAAAGAATGAGTTGGTGCTTAATTTGATGTGGTAGAGATAATAAAAATATGCTTTATCCTTCAAAAAATAAAATTATGTGTTAGTTTAATCTGGTTGTAGTCAAGCACTGAGCAATTCAGGAGACGCCAATTGTTCTCCACCACTGTGTAATCTCATGAGAATGGTATGCAAAACTGAAGATAAAATTTTGTGATTCTTTACAAAAAATAGAATAGGATAAATAAATGATATGCCAAGCAAATACATTCATATGCATCATGGCACCGACCCATCCGTACTAGCACATAAAGTAGACAATCCAAAATAGATCGACAAGAATAGATTATAGTCCAACTCAAATATCCGAACTTTACTATAGGTCAGCAAATATCATCCTAATGAAACAAATTGCTAACCTCAGATGTTGCTCGGATACATGAAAACTCTCACTTTGCTTCCCTGGTAAATTAAAAGAGCAAATATTAAGAAAAAATCACATAAATAACAATTCTTGGAAATTTTTCTACGATGATAATTATGTATCGACCACATACCATCGAAATTGGCGGCAGGTTAGACTTGAACTTGGCGCGCACGATCCCTGTATTGCCATGGGCGCGGGTGACCTTTCCCCAGATGCATCTGTAGTGCGTATTGTCCTTCTTCGTTTTGGCCTTGTAGATGTACGCCAGCCTCTTCCCGCAGTACCACCTCACGTCCTCCCTCGTGTTCACGCCCTCGATCTGGATCAGCGACGTCTTCTCGTACTGGTTCGACTTTGATCTACCGAAAATTAAGTCCAAGATCGCAACTTTAGTGATTCCGACAAACAAAAATCGCTTGATATACGTTGGGATCTCGAAATCTCACCGTTTGTAACCGAGGATCGTGCCGCGGACATACAACCTGCAAAGGATCAAAAGCGTCAGATACAAAGTTGGGTCGGGCGAGAAGGGAGCATTGACGGTGGTAGTATTGATGGAGAACCTGACGCGCTCGCCCTGTCTCTTCTCCTTCACCATCTTCGCCGCCGCTGCTCTGCCGCTCGACGCTGGGGGTAGACGGTAGAAGCAGACTCTAGGTTAGGGTTTTGAAAGGTTTGTGGGTCGGAAGAGCTAAATAAGGACTGCTAATGTGGGGCTTTGAATGGGCCTGGAGTCTTGAAATTGGGTCACATGGGACATATTATTGGAAAATATGAAATGAGTGATTGATGATATTATATGCTCAAATATTAGATTTTATGGACTATGGTCTATCAATACACATCAGCCAGATGTTATTCCAATATGTTCAGCTCATATCCATTCATATCCTCCCTCCTAGCTGTTGGATCTTGATCTGTTGATATGAGTTGTGGTGACTTTATAACAATCTTGAAACTTTGCATGTATTAAGCATATATCGATCCTCTTCTATGTTCCATCCTAAGATGAGCTTCTTTCGCCCTTCTTCGCTATACAATCTCAATACAAGCTACTCAACTTGAATGAGTCCCTTTCATGGGAAGGTACTCTTGACACGACACATAATAGTGTGTCCAAGTAAGAGATCGTGGTTGATTAGATAGCCAAAGTATATACGATCGATTTTTGGATGTTATTGTTCTCCTAATCATCCCGTATATATACATCAATGAAATAACCCAACACAGGATGGGTTAGTCTCTATCTTTGTAGCGATGTGGATGATCATAATGTATACAAACACAAAACCCTTCACATGAAGATGAACACTGATGAATCCACGATTCATCATCTCAATATCTTGATCTTAGCAAAATCCCTTAGCAAATTCTCTAATAAATATTTATAAAATCAATAAATTAACAAAATGACTCTTGTAAATAAAACACACTAATTATTATATATTAAATTGTACAAAATAAAATAATAATAAAAGGCCACAAAAATAAAGGAGTTTCTCACCTGTAAATAGCCCAAAACTTCATGTATTTTTAATAATTTCATTTCAACTCTTTTTTGGCTAATTCTTTCTCTAACTTGTTCATAACAATGTATATAAAAATATAAAAATACAAAACAAATTTCACCTCAAATAAATGCTCCTAGATCCCAAAGAGAAAAAGCCATAAAGTCCAATTTTCAAACCAAATTCCTGAAACGTATGAACTCCAAATTCACCAAACTCACTTTTAAAGTTCAAGTTAGAAAAATATCTATCCAACGGAAGTGGTTTCATTAAAATCGGAACTTATTTGCAAAAGTTAGATTTGGGACCTAGATGTACATTGTACATTATGTATATATTCATTCTTTCTTTATTTTTTATTTTATCTTTCCTAATTACTAAAAATACAAAAAAAATTATTGTTGTGTTGTATGTTGATTTGTAGTATTTTATTGTATTTTTATGTTGTAAATATCTCTTATTAAAAAGATAAAAAAAATTACATATTAGAAAAGCAAACAAAAAAATATATATGTATATGTTGTATGTATTCCTTTGTTATTTTTTCTTTCTTTATATTTTTGTTGTATATAAAGTAGCCTACTTTATTTATTTATTTATTTATTTATTTATTTATTTTCCATTCTCTACAATAATCACTAATCCATCTCCATTATTCAACCATTTTTTCCAACTTCCCATTCAACTCCATTAATAATACAACTTCCCATTCAACTCCACCACCTTAATAACTTCTCATTCTTTCCTCTTTATATACATCCCATCCTCCTCAATTTTCCTTTGAACCATCTTTATGTGAAAAGAGCTTATTTCCCAGAGTTGAATCGGTGACAGCGACGCAACCGCGGTCGAGCGACGACGGCCCTCTCTCCGGTGAGATCCATTGACTTTTCAGCCAACATCGCAATCACATACGTGTGTTGCTCAAGCTCATCGCTCGCCGGCGATTTGAACGAAGATCGTGCTCTCGTGAGCACACCATAGGCGACCGTCTCCATCGTGAGTATTTTTCTCCATTCATTTTATCACCATTTGTTCTTTTTGCATTTTTTATATCACATCAAATTCACCACCCAAAATCCTTCATTTGTTTAGTTCATCATCATCATCACCACCAACCCATCTTATTATTATTATTTTTATCATATTCCCTATTTGAGAGAATTAAAAAAATTGAAAAACAAAAAAAAAATAAAAAAACCTTTATTACAACAAAAAAAATTTAAAAAAAAACACGGGCAGCAGGTTGTCGCCGCCCCCTCCATCCACGGGCAGCGGCGCCGCCCGCCGCCCTCCCATCCTCCGCCGCACTGCAGCGGCGTCGCCGACCCACACGCGTGGGCCCCAGCTTCCCTCCTCTGCGCGCCCGCGCGACCGCCCTCCACCTCGCGCGGCCGCCGTGCGCGACCGCCCCACCTTCAGTCGTACTCTGTTGTCAGCCTTCGCCGCCCTCTGCGGCGCTCACCGCGCACACCCCAGCGCAGCCCAAGCCTCCTCCTCGCAGCTTCGTGTGCGGCCACGCCGCCGTCGACCTCCCCTTGTTGGGTTAGACATGGGAGCCAACGAAGAAGAAGAAAGGTGATTTATTTTTTCTTCATTTTTTTATTGTGCAAATTGAATAAATATCTTGTATTATTTCAGTAATTGCAAAAAGGTCCCTGTACATACTTTGTTGTAAATATTGTTTTCTGAAATTGCACAGATACCCTTGTGTTCGCTTCTTAATTTGGACATCTGTATAATATCATTTTATTCAATAAAAAATATCATTCTATTGAGCAACTTAGTCTCTATCATCTAAATATTTATTTTGTATTTTTGTGAGTTATGGGTAATTACTTAAAATGTTTAACTGAAATTCTGCCTATTTACCCAATCAGTGCTCTTAAATTTATATCTCACACACTGTTGCTTTAAAAATTCCACAAAAATTACATACGATGCCTTGAAATGTAATTGAGATAGAACCCAAATTTCATCCAAAGTGGAGTTATATTGTGTCTGAAATAAATTGTAGAGTGATTTTAGTATTTGATTTTTATTTAAATCCACGTATATCATTTTTGTGAAATTTCAATCTTCTGGATGTCTTGTATAAATATCTATTTGTGATAATTCACAATCTGATTAATTTGCAATTGTGGATTTATTAGGAATTATTTACTCGTTGTCACTCTGTTTTCACTAAAAAATCTCTAAAAAATTCATATTTTGTCAAAAAAAATCCAAAAATATTACTGTAGCTTTATTGCATCATGTTTATGTTCCAGTAAATTTTTTCTTACTGTTTGTGTGCAAAATTGCGAAAAAAACATAAAAAAGTGTGCATTTTTATTTGTTACATTTTAACCCCCAAAAATACAAAAAAATGTGTTTGGTGTTCATATATGGATTAGGATTATATGAAAAACATGATTTACCTGAATTAAACTGATTTGATATTAAAATTAATTTGGCCTAGTTGTATGTTTTCTTATTGTCTTAATTCACCCGCATATCACATTTTGGCATCTATTTCACCTTTGTTTTTGCTTTAAAAAAACGAAAAAATCACATTTGAAAACCTATATCTTAATTTTAGGATTAATCCCAAAGTTGTTCCTTTGCCTCCCTGTGTTCAACCCCGGACTTGTCCCGGATATAGATAAGCCGAGATACTCTTCACGGAGATCTTATCTCGGTTCTGACTGATTCTCTAAGTACACGTACCACACCGAACACGAATTAAAACACGTATCTAGCGATTCGTCAAACACCCTTAAGCAATTGAAATCATGGGTATATCATAACCATGGATTTGTTTAATGCACTACGACACCTTTTACGGATCTTGATCCTTCCTACCGCTCGATCCTTGCTCCGCATACATGCTCTGCAGACATATGAGGAGATGGTGGCAAAATATCGTCGCCATAATGAATCTTTCAATTCGTTATTCGTCAAAGCGAAATAGCATGAACAATTTAACGATTGACAACCACTTTAGGAATTCAAATATTTACAATATTAAATATTTTGTTTGTGGGAAAACCTCTACTATTATTCATAAATAACGATCATAAAGCTATCATCTGTTCAAGTGTCCTCATAAAATGGTCCCTTTCAAAATAATAATGGACATAAGACATGTTAGACCCAAAGAATATATCAACCATTAAAAGTAAAAACCTGAATGTGTGTGTACGTGTGTGTGGATAATCTGTTAAATAATATTATCTGTATCAATTTGCATGATGCCCCCTCACGATAAATAAAGATTGGGTGCATAATATCACACGAATAAATAATCTCGAGCTACGTATAAATATTTGGAATATTTGTTGTGTGCTTAACTTATTGTACAATTATCACTTGTACCCTTTACCGTTTGATCTTCAGTGAGTTGTCTTATTTATAGATCCACCATCCCCATAGATGTTGGCTCTGGAAAAGTAGCAATTATGAGCAAATTGGGGATGAAATCCCCTTAAAAACCTTGCAGAAGTTGAAAATGATTGATCTGGATATTTAGTTGATCGATCAGGTGGATTTAGATGATCGATCAGAATTAGGTTGATTGATCATTGATCAAAATCGATCGATCATAATATAATTGTTATATCACCATTGGAATTTAATCGGCCGTGTATGACCGATCTATCAGTAAAGGTTGATTGATCAGTCAAGGTAAATTAACCAATCAGAAAATAATCGATCTGGCAAGGTTGCTGGTCAATAAGGGTTGATCGATTAGTTTGGGAAGGTTGATCGATCAACTTGACATTATGACTTGAAAGTCAAGGTCAAGGTCAAAGGTCTTGATATGCAAGATGCATGATACTCGTTGTTTTTGACAATGTAAGATAATTACAAAATACATGACTCAATAAAAGAAAAGACTATGTCTTATTCTTGAACTGGAGATCCTTTCATGATTTTGAGCGAGAATTCCTTAGCCTTGAACTCATTTGAGCTTCTTAATTTGTTCTTCACTTAAGCGTGAGCTCCTCAAGCTTGAATTTGTTCTTGGTATGGTAGCTTTCTTGCTCTTAACCTAGCTTCAAGCTAACTATACAAGTTTTGTCTATCTGCACAAGTTTTGTTTCCCATCAAAATGTGGATGCTCATGCATGAACTAACATGTAGGTTCCATCATCTAACCTCATCTAGTTTATTAAAAAATTCCTTTTCCAAATAAGCGTATATAATTGGTATTACATCATGTTCTTGTCGCCACTGTTTACATGTTAATGAATCCGAGATTCATTAACATTATATTGAGATCTTAGCCCTCTGGTTGAACCAAAACAACGAATAAACCCCCTAATGAAATGAAATTAACATTCTATACTATGTATATAACTAGTGCTAATTAATGCAAGTAAATATAGACTAAGATCATTTTATAAATAGTGTACATTTGTGACTTTGTGCTCTTTTTATTTTATTTGATCTCTAATCATCCCCTCATTCTACAACACACCGCAACAAGAATCACCTCTCGTTCTCTATATTCTTCATTCTACACTATATAAGAGAAAGTTCTAAGATCAGAATTGCTGAACACTAGAGCTATTTTGCCTCGCTCTGTAAGATTGCTTTACTTTTACCTCGTAATATTCATTGCATATTTATCTTTGATATCGAGGTCGTTAGATTTTACTTGATTATAAAGCAGTTGTAAGTTGTCTGGAATAACTTTTTGTGATAGTTGACTGCGTAATCAACTCAGGTTGTCATACAGTTGTGTTGCCACTAAGCAACTCGTGTTAGTGGAAGGCATGTGTGGATCAGGCTGAAAGCCTGAATCGGGAGACTCCGGACGTGGGTTTTACCCACGAGGGTTTCCATGTTATATACACGTGCACTTTGTGGTTGATTGCTTATACCGTGATTAAAAGTGTTACACAACAGTGTGCTTGTTTTTTAAATTATTGTGATTGCAACAATCCATGTTATACAATCTGATTCATCCGCACCCATCAACCAGTGTCATTGTCAGGAGGAACCAACACTGCACTACACATGGAATAGAAATGATATTGAAAATACCTTCTGCAAACACTTTTCCAGCACTTTGGTAAAACCAATGACGTGATTAGCTTTAATAAGATATTCAAAGATAACGAAAAGATTACAGATGAAGAAATTCCTCACGTTTCCCCAAAAGAGTCTACGACCCAATATTCTTGCAATGTTTATTAGCCTATTATATTATTTGTTGGTGCCAATGGGATGACATTTCTTTGACCCGTGTCTTCATGAACTGTAAACCTAATTTCAATATCATATTTGAATTTTTAAAAAGTAGTGATGTGGCAGTTGATCTTTAAGATTCACACTAACATGGTGTATTATCGAATGAATTAAAATGATCGTTTTATCATTCTATCCATTAAATTGAAATAATTTTCAAAGATCATGCACCACATTGTTACCATATTGTTACTTTTAAAAGTTCAGATTAGTTATGGAAATCATGTGTACAGTTAGGGATGAGCAAAAAATTGGGCCGGTTCGACCCAGCTTGTTGCCCAGCCCGAGTAAGCCCGCACCCTTCCCGAGCCCACGATAAAAATGGACGGGCCTGGGTATTTTTTTAAGCCCGAATGCCTTGTCGGCCGGGCTCGGGCTAGCTCGAACCCGAGCCCGAAGCCCGCGGGCCGGCCTGACTAAAAGCCCGGGTTGCAACCCGATGTTGATATTGATTTTTGTTTTTCTCTTAATTCATATAACTATATTATTTTGATTATGTTGCCATGCTGTGAATGGATTACAGAGATTAAAGTTTACATGAAAAATAAGTTTGGTGCGGAAATATTTTTTCAAAGCAAGTTCCGTCGATATTTGCACTGAGAAAAGTTTCAAATAACTATATTACCGATCTTGCTTGTTGACTTGTTTTTCAAAGCAAGATTATTTGCTAACAATCTTAATCAAATTAGATTTGGGATTTTTTTGATTTCCCAACAGTATCAATGGTGGGTAATGGAATCAATTCTTGATTTTTTGGGGTGAAAGTAGCTTTTAAAATTAGATTTGGTATTTTCAATATAAAATTGCCGGGCCAACCCGACCCATTTTCTAGCGGGCCGGATTCGGGCTTGGGCTGCAAGTGAAAATTTTGAGCGGACCTAGGCCCGACCCGTGGGCCCGATATATTTGACCGGGCTCGAGCTGGGCTGGGTTGGGCCCGACCCGGCCCGGCCCGATGCTCATCCCTATGCAGAAATGTTTTTTGGTATAATATAACCAAAAGGTTAAACGTAGGAGTTAAATGTTAAAGACTAGATGGATGTTTTGACTTGTAGTCCAGTTCATGGGTATTGGTATAATATACAAAAACTTTTTTGGTCTTCAGTGCAACTTTCACCAGATGCATTTAATAAACTAATACAAAGGACTACAAAAACCTGTGCGGATTCTGATTGCAGTAAAACCACGTTTTAAAACCAAATTATAACAAAAAGGATTTAAAATGCAAATATCAAAGCTTGAAAGTTTGAAATTTCAAATTGATTGATTAAATTAATTTAAATAGTGTGAAGTTATACATTACAATTATCACAACTTGAATATGTCATATCTATAAATATATATGCACATTAAATATATACATATTGATGCACACGTCATGTATAAAAATGATTCATGCATAAATACATACGTACACATACATGTGCGTGCTCGAACATACACATGAAGGTGTGTATGTGTGGCATAGGCATGTATACATATATACATGTGTGTGCGTGCCCCTGCATGATCCTTATATAAATATATGTGTATTGAAAGTATGCACACACAAATATACATATTTATTGTGTGTGTGAAGACACAAATACATGCATACGTGAGTGTTTAATGTGATTTTGTAGATAATCGAATCGTGTTCAATAGCTTACCTAATATTATCGGGATATTTGCACACATTTATAATCATGTATAATCGTGACTTACACTCAGGACTTTGAATAAGTGTGCCATCTTACACCCATAATCCTCTGTTACTTTAGTTCGTTAACTCAACTAGATGACTGAGTTAATCTAACCAATCTACGATCAGACAGTTGGGATTAACCAAAAATAAAAAAAAATCCTTTCTCCTTCCTCCTCCAATAGCTCCCCCTCCGACTCCTACCTCCGCTCCTCCTCTCGTCGCCACCTCCACCACCCTCTCTCCGAGCTTGCGGGCGGGCGGGGGGCTTCAATGGGACCTGGGAGGCTGGTCGATGGGGGGTCGGGGCAACGGTAGAGCTTCCATTGTGCACGGTTGGTAGGGAGGAACTTGTGGGTGGAGGTGGCGGGGGGCTTCGATGGGGGATGGGAGGCTAACCGGGATTCCAGGGGGTGGGGGAGTCGGGCTTCGGGGTTTCGACGGGGCTGCTTAGGCTGGAAGAAGGTGTTCGAGTGGGGGGAGGCTAGCCAGTGGGGGGTCGGACTTCCACTATGGGTAGGGAGGAGGGGGTGCTTCGAGGGGGCTGTCGCTGGAGGAGGGGGAGGGGGGGGGCTTTGACGTAGATGGAGGAGCTGGTTGGACGGGGTTGTATGGGCTGGAGGAGCTAGTTCGGTTGGGGAAGGCTGGGGGTTCGATGAGGTTGCCTGAGCTGGAGGAAGGTGGTCGATGAGAGTGGCGGGGAGGGGCTTCGGCGGGGGGATGCTTCGACGGGGGCTAATGTTGACGAGAGGATTAAGGGGGAAGGGGTTGCCTGAATGGAAGAGGAAGGGAAGTGGCCATTCATAAATAATAAGAATGTAAAGTGTATAAAATGGAAATATTTGACGGATATTGTCATATTTAATAGGAAAAGGTAAGATGAGGTTACTGGTGTAAGAATTAACATTACCTAGGGTCTTGGATGTAATTCGTGATTACATAGGATTACGAATGTAATTACGAAATTCACCAAGATTATGGATGTAAATATCCCAGTATTATTTTAAAATTATTTAGGCAGATTGTGGTTTACTTACAATGGTGTTAAATCCCTCGATTTTATGAGAGGATGAATTTAGTCTCTCCAACGGTTCTACCCACAAAATCTTGAGAATTTAAGATATATTATGATCATAGAAAGTGTTTTGAACTAAAATTGACCTTTTGATTTTTGACTTGTTAGGGATGATTATAGACTCGACTAATTATTCTCAACTACACTAAACTTTAAATAACATAATCAAAACTTCGATCATCTCGAACTTCAACTTGTCCTAATTTGATACATATTCTCGCGAAATCCTCATGCAATCGATCTACTTACGATACCGATCTATTTTACAATAACCGATGATACCCTTAACTCAATCTCCTTAGTACTCTTTGAACCGTGAATTCCTTCTACTTGTACATGTATGCCATCAAAAATAGGGGTTGAAAGTTTTTCATTTAATAGGCTATGAGGTCTCGATATTTCATCGATCAGTTTCAGAAGGGGATCAAAAGGTAGAAGTAGGCAAAGAACCTCAGCTCCTTGAGACGTAATTGAAGCTCTCCCTCTGATAACAAAGGCACGTACCTCGAAGGTTGCTTATCCACTCGATCTTCGTATCCAAATCCAACTTTCTTAAGTACCTCAGTTAGCTTCTGCTTCACCCATTCAATTACGAGGGAACTCAGCTGAGGAAGCGAGTCAGAGGATAAATTCAGCATCTCAGCTCTATCTGTAATTTAGCTACTCATCTTATCATATCATATGTAAATTCATTAGTTAAAATCGAGTAAACTACAAAAAAGTCCCTCAACTATACACCCGATTTCAATGACATATCTGAATTTTAAAAGGTAACAATGTGGTACTCGAACTTTCAAATTTGTCTCAATGTGGTCCTTGACTATTGAATTTTAAGTTAAAATGACGAAATAATAAACTAAATTTCTATGGTGAAGGATCACATTGAGACAAATTTGAAAGTTGAGGTACCACATTGTCACTTTTTAAAGTTCAGGTATGGCATTGAAATCAGGTGTACAGTTCAGGAACTTTTTTGTAATTTACTCTTTAAAATCTCACTCCATTTCTTGACTAAATCGAAAGATACTGCATAGGCACTTAAATGTTATGACAATCGTTGTCGTAATATAATATGATGGCTGTCACAGAGGGATCATATCATCAACTGTAACTAAGGTTACAATAGAGGTGATGCAATGCCTTTTTATTTTTTTTTTTTGAATTTGATTAAAATAATCCAGTTCTAAATCTTTGCTAAATATTTTACATATCAATGTAATTTCGCTCAAATCCAATGTTACTAGTTTTTTTTTAATCTTAAAGGTAAAGCCTTGGTATTTTTTTCGCTATTTATCTTAATGGTCAAAGCTTGCTCGGCATTTAAACAACTTAATTCTCATTAGAAAAAGATCAAGGCTTTAACGTGAAGAGCAAAACTTGGTGGATACGTAGAATATTTGATACTGATTCAATCTGCATGATTGTATTTTTAAATCGAATTCGAGAAAAAAAATAAAAAGAAAAATGCGTCACAACACCTTTGCAGTTCGATTACCACAAAAGATTCGGTTCATGTCACGGATGGAGTAATATTAACATACATATTGTATTTGTATTATGACCAGATCATTACTCTCTTATGTTCATATTCGTAATTACGGTTGATAATATCTAATATATATTATATTAATGTAGTTTAGTTATTTTTTATATAAAAAAAACCATTAACCATCCCATACTGCATTTATTTTCTTACCACTAGCAAGCACCAATCATATAAAATCTTATTTTACAGAGAGATTGACGGGAGAGGAACAAGTTGTGTCACCAATTTCTTTTGGTTGGCAAATCCAATTATTCGAAACACAACATCCACTTACTGAGAACCATGACATTACTACGCATTATTTTTTGGGCTCTCATGAGGAGCTCTACTACTTCAGATACCAAGAACCCAAAAGTATCAACATCGAAAGATATAAAAATATGTTGATTGTCAATACATGCCTTCTCATTCTTAACAACTTTAGCTGAGGTAGTTTTTTGTGCAGCGTATCTCACAATAAAATCACTCCTTATCAGGATCGTCAATGGAGAAACTCCAGTCCAATCAACATTTGCTTGTTTCCATCCATCCCATCCAAATATTAAAACATCTACTGGTCTGAGTGTCAATCTCCCCTCTTGTCGACCAGTCAAAAAGTTCACAGGTGATTCTTCCTTGAAAGCAACCCCGGAATGCATGAGTACATCATAAAGGACATCCCTAACAAGATCATGTCTATATTTAAAACCTAGGAGTTCACGACAATGAACTGCTTGCTCTCCAAAAGTGTCTAGGCATGATTTATGACATAGTGGACATGCCTCATCAGATGGAAATAAAGGAATCATAAGATGATATTTGATAATAGTACGATACTCAATGTGTGATATATGCATCCCAAGGTCATCAATATGAATATCAATAATGAAATCTAGAGCATGGTCAGCCTGTAAATAACGAAAAAATATATTTTATTTAACAATCATGTCAAACTCAACTTTCACGTCTTTAACAATTTTGATAAAAAGAGCTCATCAATGCATTCTAGGATTTAGGGGGGACGGTATACTTGTTAGGAAAACATGTAAGATCAAGAGATGGAAGTGTGACACGTAGGCACTCCAAAGCATATAGAAAATCATAATCAATACCATATCTGTTGTCTCGTAAAATGTGATTTTGGAGCACCCAAGATTGTGTTCTAAAAGTCACAAAAGCATATGAAGAAGCCTCAATAGCTAACTACGAACCTAAGCCACTAATCTGATGGATAGGGACTCCACCCGCCATTGAAGGTTGCTAAAGAAGGGACTTCCGCAAACTTCAATATCCTCAATAGCTTCACGTAGACCTTTATGAACCCACAAGCAACTCATTCCATGTATGCGTGTTGACATATCCTTAAATCAAACATGAACTTGGCTGAACCCATACAAGATCGTAAGAAAAGAATCTCACTTTGCGGATGATCCAACTATAGAACTAAATGCATTGAGTAAACAACTTTGGTCGTCCTCCCATAGCCAAGTATTCAACAAAGTCTCTGTCCTTACTCATTGCACCTCCAAGTAATCTCACTCCTAGCACAAGCCTCCTAATATTCGCGGGAAACAACCCTTTATTAATCTTCTGTCCATCACAGGAAGGTCAGAAAAACTCAGTTTTTTTATATTCAAAACAAGCCCCCTCTCTGGACCCATGTGTTGTATAATATCAAGCATCTTGGCCACCTTCAATGTGTCCCCGATGATGGTCCCATCATCAAGATACCATGCATGGAGAAGGAATTTACAATAGTATATGATCTCATGAATAAGTGGGTGCAATGCAGAGAGAAAAGAGAAGTGGGTATAGAGGATCACCTTGCTGCACTCCGATGGTTGACCATATATGATTGTCTCCAATATATGATCCGACAACTTGAGCATTTAGAAATTCTGTCCATGAAGAAATAGATAAACATCTCCATCTAACTTCATAGAACATCATAGATCTATCTATCATGTAGAAAGCAACAACGAAATCCACTATAAGTATATATAGAGAGAGAGAACCATTATCATGAAGCCTGCTCAAAAGCCTGTTGGTCATGTGTAAGATGGCTTTCACTTCTCCAAATACATCAACTCAAAACTGAAAGTCATTGAGATACTTAATCATATCTTTGTCCAATTCTGTCATAGCAACTTTGAATACCAAACGCCTCCAGATAGCACCCATAGCAATAGGACACAAGCTGTTGTCAGGTTCGAGTAGTGGAGTAAGTGGTACAAAGGCTACAAACTCAGTCAAACTTAAAGGGCATCTCCCACCTAGCCATAAATTAACCACCATAGCGATAGCATATAGGAGTTCAGTAACAACTGCAGATCCTTGCCAACAAAGAACATCTAAATGTGTTGAGCTCTCAGGTCATCTCTACGACATGATGTCCATTTAAGAAAAGATTTGATAGACAGTAAAATAACATCTGAATCGCTGTAAGAGGAGTCTCTTGTGCAACATATCTGACATGGAAGGAGGCTGCTTATACAGATGTTTGTCCTATAAGGTTTTCAAGGTGTCTTCATTATAAGGAGCCACTCCTGAAGAGCACAAGCCTTTATTCTTATTGTGAAGTGCCCATCTGACACTTTACGAAGGCACTGTCTAATGTTGGAGTTTTTATATTAATTATCTTACAAAGAGTTATTTTGAGTATGACATGAAGTCCTAGGCATACCATGTTTCAAAATATCACCCACCCACTAGGTGAAACCGTCTGTACCGCCCAAAGTAGTGAGTGAGCTCATAATAAGTCGTTATTGCAAAGACTTTCTATTATCAAATATTCTATCCCGCGTATTTATAGGCTTGAATACCTGCAGAGTGTAGTGGGGAAGAATTAGCAATCTCACCCAAGCAAGTATAGATCTCGGCCCAATGATAATTTGGTACAGAGCTGTCTTCAGAGCCCGAGAGAAAGCAAGACGATAACAGGAAGAAATGCTCTTAATTGCGATGAAAGAAGGTTTGAAAATACTATCAAGGAGTGTAGCATCAACGACCAACCCATATGTGGCATCAAGTACAATAGGTGGGAGGTGTCTCAAGATGCCAATAATGTTCCCTTTAACCATCTCGGTGGCATCTGTAACCCGAACAAGGCCATCGTCATGATGGCGAGCATGACTCACAATTTATATCTTCATGCACCTCTCGCACAACCACCGATCAAGAGCTCCCATGGTCCCTTCTAAAGCAAGATATGGTTAAAGATCATTCTTGATGGCATCTCGTATAACAGTACGATGCTCATTGCTGGAAAGATGTATCATATTGATACGAGAGATTAAGCGTGTAAAACCTTTGCTCCCTTCCTTAACATCCAGACAATAGTGAAAATTCTAAAATAGGCACAACAAGCCACTTGTCTGACGCGAGACAGACAAGGCCTCTATAGAAACGGAGGCCGTCTCGCTGAGAGACGAGGGCATCTCTCAGACGAGAGCCTCTGTAGAACTGGAGGCCGTCTCGAACGGGAGAAGAGATAGGATGTGAACGTAATGGAGTTGGAGCCGACGAGGAGGCGTGACAATCAGCACTGTTGGAGAGGGGAAGATGGGGTCACGTTAATCAATAGCCTATCACGATAAATTTCTATGCATATTTTTAATATAAAATTCCTTTTATACGGACAATTGACACACAATAAGTTATGAAGCTTCAAGTAACAACATCGATGTTTGAAATTAAAAGTTTACATTTAATTTGCATACGATTTTTTTAACTAAGTGCAACTTCCAGTACTTGTTATTGAATAGAATTGGGGGCATTTCCAATATCCTCGTGTTTTTTTGAGGATCTTCCAGCAATATAACCAGAAATACCAAATATTTGGGTCATTCTTCTCCTTTTTCCTCTCGCTCCTCGCGCGCTCTCTCTCTTTCTGACTTGCGATTAGGGTTTTTGCGAGATCGATTGAACCGGAGATGGAAGGGAAGGAGGAATCTCAGCTTCCCCACCTCGTCCTCGCCCACAAGATATTTCTCCTCAGCCATCCTGATGTCTCCGACATCGACAAGATCCGCCTCCTCGATGATGTCCACACAGCCCTCAGATCGGATAGTAATCATTAAAAATCCCATCTTTACGGCTGTTTTGTTAGATCCGACCCATTCTGACGCTCGATCGTCTTCCTCCAGGGATGGTGTTCCCCTACGAGTCGCTGGCGGCCAAGGGCGTGCTCGCGCTGGACGACGGGGCGAGGGACGAGATGAGGACGGCGAACAACGAAGAGCTCAAGAAACTCGACGAGAAGTAGGTGTTTTTGCTTCGTTTTTGGTGGCATTGGTGTCTTTTTTAACTATAAGCCCGAGTTTAGCGACTCGGGTAGTCGCTTTTTTCCACCAAAATATTTAAACCTTTCAAGATGACCCCTCAAGGGGAATTACATGAAAATATGAAAAATTGCATGTAAAAGTAACATTCCGTAAAGAGTAAACAACAAATGCCAACGTTTTGCCATGGAAGCACATCTTAAAGTAGACTTCAGATCAGCAACTTCTGTCAGCAGAGAACTGGTACCATTCATTGGTAAAGTAATGATTCAGCCTTTTACTTCCAACTTAATGTTCAGCATTAAGATAGTCGAAGTGGACCATCCTAATACGTCCCCGACAAATCCAAACAGTTCCTTTTATCCTCATCCAGATGGATTCAGCCTTGAGGCAGCCAGATCATTCCCCGACAAATTGGTTATTTTGTTCAGTACTTGAGATATCATAACAAAGATACCTTAAGCACCTCCCTAACCAAACATCTGAACCATAGATGCTTGAAATGTGAGAAAAGCAGCATTAAGAGAAACTAGCTTACATTTACTAATTTGGAGTCTGCGATCAGCTTCCATTTACTAATTTAGAATCCCCAGAAATCCCTTGAGTCTGCATACCATGACCTCAGACCAGACCTATTCTCCTTAGGTACACCAATCTAGGAATAAGAAGGAATTATAACTATGGTGCTCAATCAGCAAAATGAGAGCAGAGGTTAGTGCACTTAGCTGTTGTGCACTTCCTTCATCTTGTGCCAAGGATGTAGTCCAAACATTAGGAGGGAAACCAATATTTTTTTTAATCCCAGAGGGGGGAAACACGCTATGGAACCCGACCCAAATATATTAAAACATACAGAAAAGGACTTACAACAGCCATGCCTCGAGGAGAGTCTTCGCATGGAAAAGTACATTGTCGACATAGAAACGGTCAGAATTAAAGATAACCCTATTTCTAGTTAACCATATTGTCTAGGAAGGAACAACTCTGTTTTGGTGTGGGTCTTAGCTGCATGATTAGAGTCCCTGAATGTATCAAGGTTATGCAAATTCACCAAATTGACACCAATCTCTCTCCAAATCGTGGCAGTCTTCTTTTAATGAAAGAAAAGATGCATAACCATCTCATTCTCACTACCACATAAGGGACAAATTGGAGAAGTATCTAAAAAGATCCGGTTGCATCTCCCCATAGTCAAGATTCACGTTCGTCTCATCAGCCGCATAAAGATAGCAATACGGCATGGTAACTTTAATTCCCAAAATAGCATGCAGTCACGTAGGAGAGAGTTGGGTACCACAGCTGAAGGTTTGTCCAATACCCTATAAGCTCGTTTTACCGAAAAATCGCCATCCTTCCAAGTCCATCGGTCTCTTCCTCCCATCGGACCCTCTGATTGAGTTCCAAATTTTAAGAATATCAAATTTTAACAGAGTATTGTTAGAATATAACACAATTTCTGCCAATAAGAATATCAAATTTTAAGCCCCATTTTTTCAAAACCACAATTGAATAATCAGCAGCATCAATTCCCTTCCTAGAAAATATAGTGTAATAAAATTTTAAAAGAGAAATCTTTTCTTTAAAACAAAAAAGTAGAGGTGATTTAGCTTGCACACATCATCGAGGATGTGCGCACATCCATTGTAGTTTGCCAAGGACTTTGTCCATACATCATCTCCGCTCCAAGCAGAACAAACCATTCATCAAGAAGGTCAGCACCCTTCCTTCCACAATAGTGCCGGCTTCAAGCCCCTCTTTCTATATGGTAGGAAAATTTTAAAGAGACCAGCTTCATATCCTTTAAAGAAATATAGCACAACTTTATATCATCTCATAAAAAGCAAGAAAAAGTAGAGTTGACTTGCTTCCGTGTACTCATCCCAATGGATGTGTGCACTTCCATTGTAGCTCGTCAAGGACAACGTCCAGACATCAACTCTATTCCGGGAAAAATAAATCCATTCGACTTCATCAACTTTCCTCCTTTATTGCCAAACAAAATTCTGAAGTCATTTCCAAAAGCTTCCCAGAGAATTTCACTGGTAAGTATTCCCAAAAGGAGAAGTCTCCACATGATAAGCCAAAAAATTATAGTTAAAACCAAGGCAATAGAGTCCTTTAATCTGAATAGATGAAGTAAAACCAGGAAAATGACTTATCTTCTGTGCACATATCAAAGATTCAAAGACGTGTGCGCCTCCAAAATTAAAATGCCAAAGCATGTGCCAGACATCGAAAGTCCAATTCAGTATCCAAGAAATATCCATCGTAAAAGAAGTCCCAGCTTGATCATTGAAATCTTAAATCCTTTGAACTTGAAAACCCACCAGCCAAAATAGAAGGTGAAATCCCATCCTTTGAACATGAAAAACCATCAGCCAAAAAAGAAGATGTTTAGGTCTTTCTTGACCATATTGTTATAAATTTAGGTCTTTTGGGCAAGTCGGAGGTCCCCTTAAGACATTTTTTGCATCATTTTCAGAGGGCTAAATTAGTTATATGTGAATTACATTTGATTCTAAATCATACTTTTGGGATTATGGTAAACTTACAATCTGGTTCCTATATTTACTTGGCTTATGCCTCCATATCGACATAAATCTGGGATTGAGTTCTTCTTAAGGTAGTTTCTTAAATATGCTTGCTAGAAGTTTTTTTTTTGCGAATTGCAAAATTTCAAGGAGTACAAACAGCATCAGTTTTTACATATTACCCTCCCAGAAATCCCAATAAGAAGAAACAGTTTGGAATACATTTTCTACTTAACGCTCGTCCATATTTAGGCTACAGCAATCACATATTTCCTTTATAACCACAGCCAATTTCACAGCTAGATGCGAATGCCATCTATATATTACTGATTCATGTTTGTTTAATTGTACATAGGATTGCTGATGCAGAAGAAAATTTGGGTGAAAGTGAAATACGCGAAGCTCATCTTGCCAAGTCTTTGTACTTCATTCGGATCGGTGATAAGGTGAGAGTAGATTTTTTGTCCTTGTGAATTCATCTACTGAGGGTGTCTAATCTCAAATTGCCAATCCCAAATCAGGAAAAGGCACTGGAACAACTTAAAGTGACTGAAGGCAAAACAGTTGCGATCGGGCAAAAAATGGATCTTGTTTTTTACACCCTCCAACTTGGATTCTTCTACATGGATTTTTATCTCATCTCCAAGTCCATCGATAAAGCAAAGAAGTACTATGACTTTTTCTTGTGTATCCTTTTCCCCATTTTCTTTATACATAATGTTGATGAGATTAAAATATTTGCTTTTGCAGTTTATTCGAGGAGGGTGGTGATTGGGAGAGGAAGAACCGCCTCAAAGTTTATGAAGGCCTATATTGCATGGCAACCCGGAACTTCAAGAAGGCTGCTAAGCTTTTCCTGGATTCTATATCGACCTTCACGACCTATGAGCTTTTCCCATATGATACCTTCATTTTTTACACTGTCCTCACAAGCATCATATCCTTGGACAGAGTCTCTCTTAAACAGAAGGTATATGCTGGTTTATCTATTGGTCTTGTGACTGTTTTCTCATTCATCACACTGCTATAATGAAACATGACAGGTGGTTGATGCCCCAGAGATCTTGACTGTCATAGGGAAAATCCCACATCTTTCAGAGTTTTTGAATTGTCTATACGAGTGCCAGTATAAATCTTTCTTCATCGCATTCTGTAAGTCCTACTAATGCACTTTGTATTCTTCTTTGATCCTTGTTTTATTCATTCAAACAAGTCTCCATGTTATCTTGGATTTCATACCCCAATAAAAATGGTTGAGATCCTATGCCGCATAATCATCCTTGGTTTTTTAAATAAAAGGATCGTCATGTTTATTATTTTTTTCATTAATCAATATGATGACTAATCAAATAATCTGGGTAAACAGTTTATTGTTTATTTATTTTATGTTGTTTATATTTACTTCCACTTTACTCGAATGATATTTAATAGTTTTACTGCGAATTTCTAGAATTCGGGAGTAAAGAAGGAAATTCGTGCTTTAAAATCAATATATTCTAAAATGGACAAATATGTTTGACCTTTGTATTGCCAGAAATGCTAGGCCATTATATTTGGCCTCTGTATCTTGGCTACGATAATTATGTTCACTTGAACGAATTTAACAAATATTTTTAACTCTTGCTTTTCAAAAAAATTTTGAACTGATATCTTCCCATGTAACATATGAACCTTGGAGTTGGTTTGCTGTCGTACAAAGATTAATCTGATCCAGGAACCGCCATGTTCAACTCTTGTTTTTGAAAATGCTTGCTTTTTGGTGGAAGTTATCATTCTATCACGCCACTGGGGGAATTCTTGAAACATCCTAGTTTATCGCATTCTATATGTTATATTCAGAAATTTTAGGCTGAGCCTGTCCACATGTTCTCATTTGTTCTTTGCGTTTCCTCCTAGCTGGTTTGATGGAGCAGATAAAACTGGATCGCTATCTGCAACCACATTTTCGTTACTTTATGAGGGAAATCCGTGTCGTGGTTTATTCCCAGTTCCTGGAATCATACAAGAGTGTGACCATGGAGGCGATGGCCAATGCATTCGGCGTGAGCATAGATTTTATCGACCAGTAAGTATCACATATTCTATTTCCTAATCTACTGTATCCCTGTTTCTCATCATATAGTAACAACGATATTCGATCCTCTTCTTCTCAGGGAACTGTCCCGCTTTATAGCAGCTGGCAAGCTCCACTGCAAGATCGACAAGGTTGCAGGTGTTCTGGAAACAAACAGGCCGGATGCGAAGAACGCCCTCTATCAAGCAACCATCAAGCAAGGGGATTTCTTATTGAACAGGATCCAAAAGCTTTCACGTGTGATAGATCTGTAAACTTGGACATGATTCCTCGGCATGATTTTAGCTCCTTGGAGGCATGCTTTAGCCTGACATTTGATTTATATGTGCCGGTCAGTTGTTTTTACAGTGTAGACTGTATCATGTTCAGCTATTGCCGTGAAAATCTTTGATTATTGCTACATCTCTCTGTGTGGGGTGTTTGTTACAGGCTAGTCTACCATCGACACGGAGACAGTGATGAATGGTCTTGTCGATCGATAAGAACTTAATTTTTAGGGTGAAACAATCGGGTATGTGGATTGGCTTTTATGCGCCATTTGCAATCCCAAAGTTTCAGAGATTTAGTTGGCCGGTGAAGATTGGTTTAGCTGTAATATGTGAATTTCTCTTCGCTTATATAAGTTTGAGTGAGGCTGAGTCTAGTTCGTCAATCATCAAATCAGCTTCTTCCATTCGTGATTTCCATTAGTATAATCCTTGTAAGAAGTCTGGTAGGGAAATGATCGGCCATCAATTTCCAAACCAAAGGAAGAACTCAAAAAGTTCAACCGTTCAGGATCACTTTCTTTCTCATTTGATGACGGACTTTCATCACGTGTCCAACGGCTTTCTTTTCCTTTCCCCATCGATCGAGTCCTTACGGACATCTATGAGAGTAATTAGATACAATAGCTTGTACCTTATCAATTGACAGTGATAAAACAAAATTAGGATAAATATCGATTGCTATTATGTACAAAAAAATACAAATTGAAACCAATAGCTCTCGCGGTCCCGAATTCACAAAATAAGACTTATGGGCATTAAATAATTTGTATCCATAGATCATTTGACGTAACATAGATTATAAAAAAAAAGAGTTAATATCATTCCAATTGCTATAGAAAAGTAATAAGTATTTTTTGACATTATATGATATTTTGGGTTGGCAATTATTTCAAAAATTTACTACTAATTCCCCAATAAAACCACTCATTCCAAGCAATACAAGAGAGGCCATCGAGAAATCACTGAACAAGGTAAATAATTTTGGCACTGGGATGGATATTCCCCCCATTTCGTCAAGATAAACAAGATGTGTTCTATCACGACCTGTTTCCCCTAAGAAAAAAAGCGCAACACCAATAAATCCATGAGAGATTAGTTGTAAAACGGCTCCATTGAGCCCCACGTTGGTTATAAAACAAATTCCTATAATTATAGAACACATACGAGATACAAAGGAATAGGCTCGAATATATAGTTGGTTCGCAGTCAAGCTCATGTGAGCTAAGTGTCAAGGAGAGTTGGACGGACGAGGTCAGACATGACAATGCTTTAGTATGCCAATGCCGAAGCGGGGGAGTCTGAGCTAATTCCACGAGAAGATGCTTAGGTTGATGCTAACGAATCAATAGCTTGCCAGAAGGCAAAAGAGGTTCGTGCCATGTGTGAGCTAGGCTGAGGGCGGAAAGCTGCCTTTCTTCTTCGTCAGGCTTTCAAGGAATGGAATATTACCAAGCACCCTCCATGATTTCAGATAGTATTTATGGTTCAACCTTTTTCTCAGCAACATGCTTTCATTGTTTTCATGTGATCATAGGTGCTTTTTCTTGATCATATGTGGTATTCACCAATATCTTGGTCGTCTAACCAAGGAGCATCATGTTGGCTTTGAAGCAGCTGCATGGTACTGGCATTTTGTAGATGTTGTTCGATTATTCCTATTTATCTCAATACATTGGTGGGGAAGTTTATAAAAGAAGGAAGAATAAGTGGATTGGGGTTACATTCTCTCAAAAAGACGTGCTTTTCCAAAGAATGGCGGTCCCCCAATCTCCTCCCTTTTCCCCAAAATCCCTCGCATCCCTCCCTGGTAGATCATCAATCAATGCCTTTGCCTTTGTTCCTTTTTAACAGCTCTTTTTCTTCGATTATTCCGAGAATCAAGAAATTTCCTTGGCAGCTACGAAGCTGCGAAAGGAACCTTTTTCTTTGATTCTTACTTAGGATTAACTTGCGAATTTGTGACACCATAGTAGAATCATTACCGATGGCACGCTGTGCACTTGTGCGAAAAGACAATGCAAGCTTTGTTATGCCGAAACCTAAATGTGAAGTCAGAAACACTTTTAAATGCCACTTCTTCCCATCGCATCCGTCTTCAAGACGATATAGTCTTGGGGTTTTACTTTGGGGTGAATGAAAAATTTGTCCCTAAAGGTAGGTTTTAAGCTTTCAATCGTAGCACTAATTCGAGAAGGCTTGATATGAGAGGACATAGGAATTTTGGGCGGAGTCTAAACTAAGTTCTTGTCGAGATGATATGACTTCTTTAAGGTTGCACGAACAAGGGTTCTCTTTGTCGTGTTTATCATTGTATCGTGACGAATGTACATGTAATCTAATTAGAAAATTAAAGTTCAGAGGAATTTACTATGATGTGATCCAAACTTGTGGTTTCAGCAGGAATTATCAAGTTATCTGTTTGATCTAGGGATTTTCACGTGGATGCCCTCGTAATCTTTGCAGGGACGTGGGTAAAAAAAAACTTTCTAGGGTTTTTGGCAAAAGACGAAGAGAAGGTCACTAGTTTTAATATGAAATGTACAGGCGTATTTATGTGAAAATCACTTTATTTTTCCTAATTTATTTTTGTTTCTTGATACCGAAAAAGGGTAGTCTGGATTATGCTTGGGATAGTTTGATTTCAAATAAGTATAATGGCACATGGATGCATCCGGATATGGATTTATTTGTTTTTAATACAAATACAGACATTGATGAATATGAAAATTATGTTAATGATATATATATAATAATTGTAAAAATAATTTATACATTAGCTTGATTATACATGCATTAGATGATTGCACATGTACATATATATCATGTGTATTTTACTTAATGATAATATAAAATATTACGGTGAACTAGATTTATACATTGAAACGGGTATAAATGATACAGATTTTAGATATTTTTATCCGCATCCATTTTAGACACATGTACACAGCTGCCAAAATTTGTACAAATGGACAATGATGTCAAAATTTGTTCAAGATGGATATAGTAACAAATCAAATACTGAGCATGACAATAACAGGCTATACATTGACAAGACTTTAAAAGATATTTTCTTTAGTAAGTTTGTCTGATCAATGTTACCATCTAACATTCAGAAGGCACACGACACGACCAGGCTCATCAAATGTTTTAAATGGTTCAATGGGCTTATTAGACTCTAGATCAAGTTCAGATATTTATTACGTAATTAGGTTTTGATCATTCATTGGATCATCCAGTTCTCGATACAGTTCATTGAGTTCATAATTCATCTAATTAAAATGTGATTATCATCAACTGTTATGTTTCAACTGTGATCTAATTTGATGTGGGTTTGAGGAGAAAGCAAACAGCTGCTACTTACAAAAGCTTACAAAGTTCAACATCTGGTTCAAGTAAAAGCATATGAATGGGGCAGTTGGATGTCGCGAACCAGACAACTAAAGCTCAACTAAAAAGCCCTCAGAATCAGCCACCTCAAAAGCTTTTCATGACTAGATCATGTTTAAGGTAGTACAGCTCAAAACACACTTTACAGTAGATTACCACCATGAATGCTGCACTTATAAAACAGAAAACACCAGTCCTGTTCTAAACAATTCCATAAAGAACCTCTTCTTTACCCCCTCAAACAAAGACCACCAGATCAACCTGACAAATGCCCAAACTTGCCTAAAAGGTCAGACCTAAAAAGTCCTAACCCAACCGAGTTATGTCTTCTCTTTCTACAAATATATTGCATGCGAAGTCCTTGATTTAGAAGCAAGGAAAAACATGATGAGAAAATTTCGCCATGCAAGCTTTGGAGTTCCCCACAGACCAAGCAAGCATATATACCAAAACTTAAACAGGATAAAGAGAGGATGATGAGCAATATCAAATCACCCATCAATTGCAAACTTCTCTCTTCAAGCTTATAATACAAAGCATAAAGAAATAAGAGGAATCGAAAAAAGCAATTATAAACAAATGGATAGAGAGGGGATCACCTTTAACATGGGCATGCGATTGTATGACTTTAATTCCCGACTGCTTATCCTGCCCTCTACCTCACATGGCTATTCTACACCAGGCCGGGGAGTCTATAACAATGACCGACTATCGACAATATGGGTTGAATAAATTGGTGACCTCCATAACCTTTCCTTGCCATACAGCTTTCATCAATCTCATGGACGACCCAATGAAGGACTGCATGGGAACTCTGTGCATTCTGATTGTCTTCGTGGCCACTGCAACTTCCTCAGATCCATGTGGTGAGCTCATGTGATCCATGCCATTTAGTCTTGGATAAGTACCAGATGATTTTTTTCTCTATCAAAATCACCACTCCAACTATCTCTCATCTCTTCATTACAGTAGCTAGCAGCCTAGCAATGAGAATCAACTCCATGCGATAAAAGATAACTTCTCCACAAGCTTTTTTAGCATCTTTTTCTGGTACCTTAACAATCTGCCACCCATTCATACTGAAGAAAGCAGCTCCTGCTATTGGTTTTAGACGATTACAACTCAAAATGGAAAACCAAGAAACTTTCTATTGATTGTTTATGCAGGAACAAGACAGATGGAAATGGCAGTGCCTATACATGTTCCAGAAGCCAAGGCTTCAAGGAAGTTGACCACAGCTAAGTACCTTGATCATACTGACCAAATGACTTACTCAAAGACATACGTAGGTGTCCCAATCACGTTGACTCAATACAAGGATGTCCTGGGATCCACTTCCCGCTCAACTTCCATGCAAGGTGACCCCATCTACTGTATCTACCCCCCACCGCAGCCACCACCTACCTCAGTTCCTTCTCCTATCATCGACAATCAACCCCCTATGCCTTTACTCCCACCACTTCCACCGCCCATATACTCAACACCACCTATTTTCAACCCAAATCCACCTAACTGCATATCCACACCAAACCCACCTGAATATGTTCCGAGCCCACCAAGATATGAGCCCAATCCTCCCATCATCATTATCCCAGGTCCCCCAACTTACTTGACGAGTCCTGTAGCTTTTGTTCCAACACCACCACTGTTCCAACCTCCAATCGTATACCCTCCACCTACAGCACCACCCCCACCACCGATGGTTAGTATTGGCAACAACTTGTGGTGCATTGCAAAGCCTTCAGTTCCAGATCTCATTCTGCAAGAAGCGCTAGATTATGCTTGTGGCTCAATAGCAGACTGTAATGCTATCCAACCTGACCGGCCATGCTATGAACCAAATATAGTGATTGCACATGCTTCTTTTGCTTTCAATAGCTATTGGCAACGAACAAGAGAAAGTGGAGGTACTTGTGATTTTGGAGGAATTGCAACCCTAGTCCCTCAAGATCCAAGTAAGCCATAGTTATATATTATATTTAAATGCATCAAAAGCACATAGATCATAGTTGCAAACTTACAATCTTTAGTTAATATTGATAAACTATCTGGATACTACAGCAATTCGAACACCATCAGTAATACGTCTAAAATAAGCCTGTAAATCACCTAACCTATGATTTCTAAAAGTTTCTCCAACACACTTCCAACTTCTTTATACTACTTAATATTCATATCTCTAATGATCCATACACATCCTATTTATTAACCTTGACAGGCTTTGATGGATGTCACTTTATAAGCGCATAAACGGGGAAAATACATCACAGAAAGCTGGTTCAACTTGAAAACAAGAATACAAACTCTTTCTGCAAGGAGATCCCACGACACTTTTCACGACAAAGGTAAAATCAAAGACCTCCAATGAGGAGCTAGAATTTTGGGAAGTGAACCAAATCACTACTACGAGTTCTCTTCCTTGCTAGTATTACTTGTATATTTTTTTTGAAAAGGTTTCTCCTGCGTTTTGTAGCACTGATGTCAGGAAGCTACTTGTTGAGCTGACATGAAAAATTAATTTCAGCATACTTTTCTGCAATATTGTTACTTCTGACATCGTGTAGTTGTTTGTATATAGATAAAAAAGATAACCCCTTCTGTAACAAAAATTGAAATGCACTGCTCAAGGTTAGTAGTAATCCAGATTCACTTAAGAATCAAGCTAAATTACAGGGTCGGAAGTACAGCCAAATGCAACAGCTCCACAACTCACCCAGGAAGGCTAGACCACCCAAATGAAGGGCAACATGAAATCCTCCATCTAAAGAAAATCATACCACAGAACGGCTGCTAGATGCAACCTTTCTGAATCCCTCTAATATGTACTATGGGATATCTCTCCTCCCTGCAGGACTGCAGGACAAACCGAGTGTATCCCAATAGTAAATTCCACAATCAGCCCAAACACTGTGCAAAATGGCAAATGAAAAAGGACGATCAATTTCCAGTCTTCCAGACTTGAATTTTCAATGGGACAAACAAGATGACATGGCTAAGCCTTTCAAAGAAACACGAGAGGAAATTGTTCGTGTTCACACAATAGAGGTACTCTATTGATAAAAGTGTTCAAGACAGGCGTTATATGCATCCCGGTTATCATTGTGTTTGTAGACTGTGTTGCCGGAGAGTATACTCCAAGTAATTTCTTTGTTTTTTAATAAAAATTGGATAACCCAAAAATCTGGGTGGTCATCTTTTGGCTTCTAAAAAAACATGCAACCGTTCTCGCCATCATTTGCTCCCGTAAACCTCCTTGACCAACCTTGTAATATACTACTATTTCAGGTATTTTTATATTTGTGCCCCTGTCTGTCATTTTTTTGGCCCGTCTTTATCATAATTACTGCTGTTTGTATTTACACTTTTAACCCTACCTTACAATCCACTGGCCAAACGGTTATCTTTGACAAAGGAACATATTTTCACTGTTGCGCCCTTGCAAAACAGTGCAATAACGTTACAATTTATCGGCTAGATCTCTAGAGGAGGTCTATCCCACCGTTCTCTCAAAAAAAAGTGCAATAACACTTATGTCCGTACCTTTTTTGTATTTAAAATGCAACCCTCAATATAACTCTTGTATATGCACATTCATCCTCGTTTTCAACGGCCAGTTGTCAAACCTTAAAATTTAAAGGTCTAAGAATCCAAACATAATAAAAATTTCCATAAAACAACACCGAATATTATGGTTTTTGTTCTATGATCCCCTCTTTTCTCTCCCTCCTACCCCCTCTTATACCAACTTTCTCATTGGATGAGGGCAGCAGTTGTCGAAAGGTACAATTACAACAAAGGGGAAGAGCTTTCTAGAGAACTCTTGACACATCAGAGAGAAGCACAGCTCATCGCGATGCAGTAAAAAATAGTATAAAAAGGTGGGGTGTATTAGTATTGGGCTATGCACTGGGGGAGGGTGGAGTAAGAGTTCCTTTAGAAATGGAGATCCAAGCTGAGATCACAATAGAGGGGGCTTGGTGAAGCTCCTTCCCTCTTTGAGAATGATGTTCCTCCTGTTTACAAGCTTCATCCCATCTCTCATTCATCACAAGCTCCATCACTCCCCCTATGTCCATACCCATCAACCACCTCCTCAGATGTTGTGCTCCTCACCTCACTTGCAAGCATGATATGAGTAATGATATGAGTCGTGCTCCTCCTTTTTGTCAGTTTGCTAAATTCCTGACAACTCCCTCCGCCGCAACCATACCACAAGAATAAATGACCTCTAACAATATAGTTTTTATGAGGGGTGGGGAGGAGAAGGTAGGGCTAGATAAAAAATATAGAATGAGAGGAAGAATAAAGGCCAAAAATAAAGAGCATATAATCTAGAAATTATAAATATTGTTATTATATTTTAGTCTTTAGAGTTAAAGGTTTGACTGATGGTTCTCAATGTAAGAGTCAAATGTAAATACAAAAGTAATATGAGGTCAGAATGTAAATATGAAAATGATAGGGACACACGTGTTATTGCAAAAGCCTTGCAAGGGTATACGTGTAAAATACTTGGATTGGATCGCAGTTGTTATTGCAGTGTTTCACAAGGATATATATATATATATATATAGAGAGAGAGAGAGAGAGAGGTTGGAGAGCTTGTACTATGATGCATGTCACTTTACATGCACCAGTGCCACAATACCCATTTTTGATATTTTTTTGAAATGCAGTCATATGGGATTTAGATCACCATATATCATCATGATGTCATTCAAAAATCAACTTAATTCAAAACTTCTAACCCATCCATCAAGACTGCGAAATTGTAACAGTCTCAGAACTGCTGATATTTAGCCCTCCAGATCGACATGTTAGGAATGCCTGTTCTACACAAAATTTGAAACACATATTCCACTAATAATTCTAAGTAAATCCCCTGAAGTTTCATTTCAAAAAAATGAGCCTTTGTGGCACCGATGCATGTTAAGTTACATGCACCATGGTGCAAGCTCCCCGACCTCATATATATATGTATATGTATATATATAAAGAGGGTTGATCCTGTGAGAGTCAAAATTTGTGAGAGCATGAGAGCAATGATTCTGGACCACTAGATTATGTCACCTCTCTCCTCATTGATTGCAGGAGAGAGAAGAGCAGAATCTAGTGGTCCAGATTCACTGCTCTCATGCTCTCACAGTTTTTGGCTCTCACAGGACAGCTCTCTCTCTCTCTCTCTCTATATATATATATATATATATATATATATGTAACAACTACTTTCTTTAGACTGCCAAAATTTAGGATTTAAACAGTGGATTCAAACAACAGAGGTTAAGTGTAGGTGCACACAATTTATAGGGATCACAATGCAATAATGAAAAAGACAAGGACACGAGTTATGCAATAGTTTATAGAGGCACAAAATATAAAATCTCTTTATTTTAACATCGCTTTGAACTTGAAAACAAATAAATTGAGGACCCTACCTTCAACAAACACACATAAAACACAAAATAATATTCTTTACCTGGCAGCATCACCAATGCACCATCCCCTCTCAGGGATGAAGGGGCAGAAAATAGAGTTAACCTTTTTTAGACTCAATGGTGAGTATAACAATGCTATTTACCCTAGGCATCACCCTGTTTTCTGAACCCATAAATTCATTCTTGATGCAAACGTCAACCAAGTTCATTAGTTCCACAAATTATCACCAGTTCTATTCTGTTCAAAGTAATTTGTATTTAAAAATCCAATCCCAATCCAATAATGTGACATGGAATTAATCACTCTCTCGATAAACAGTCTAACAAACCTAAACACTAGAATGTTTCTTTGCAATATCGTCTATATCACAACAGGTGATCTATACCACATCATCACCAAGTCTATCTCTTCTGCTGATGCTGTTTGATTTTCATTGGTTATTTTTTTAAATAGTTATACTTTCATTTCTTATTAATGTTTATAAACTAAAGATATGTCTTTTAGGGAGGTGTGGCACCTTTCAGAAGAGGCATGTCTCTTAGATGGTATATGATCTCTATAAGGCCACCATCATGTGCAACGTAAGGGGTACAAACGAATAATATTAATTTTGGTTACTTTCAATTTAGTATGTCTCATCCTCTTTGAATTCTTTCTCCTCTTAAACATTCCATTTCCAATCCTCACCTCCTTTCTTCGTCTTCTCCCTCATTCAGCTTCCATGCTTCTCCCCCACCATATTTCCTTCCTTCTCACCTCCAAACCCCTCCCTCAGAAAATACGAGTTACATTAGATACCTTCAGTTTGATATCTCTCTACCTCCTCAAATTCTTTCTCCTTCAAACCAAGGAAGGAAATATCGATATCGATATCGTTTCGATACAATGTCGATACCGATATATCGCCGACATATCGTCGATATATCGACGCATATCGCCGAAACCCGGTATCCATTAGGCATTTTCTCCTGTCGATACCCGATATCGTCCATATCGGCGATATATCGGTGACCTGTCGATACCGATATATCGCCGATATATCGACGATATATCGCGATATGGCGATCCCTGCTTCAAACTCTCAACTCCAATCTCTCGCCCCTCCCTCCCCCCTTTTCTTCTTTCCCCTCAAGAATCTATTTCCCCTTCATCCCACTTCTTCCCTTCTAACCTCAAATCTTTCTCCCGTAAAAATCCAAACCACACCATCTGGAATCAAAGCCATGGACTGAGATTTTACAAAATTTCGGTTTCAATATGGGTTGGGTATCGAAATTCCCCAACATCTCAATTTCCCGGATTTCGACGACATGGGTCAAGATATCAATGATATTTCAACATATCGACCCATATTGGTCGAAATTCATGCTTTTTAGTATAAAATTTCTTGGATTTCGACCGATATAGATGGAATTTCACTAACACCTATGTATATCAATGATATTATCAACATGAGCTTGATTTTACTACTTATTTAGCGACTCCCAATACTGAAAATACGTAATGATTTATATATTTTGTTTCGAGTCGAGGGTGCTGCTCTTGCACCCCTGCAGGGGGAATGCACCTGCTCCCCCTAGACCCCCCATGCTCGTTGACGGGGCAACGAGACCTTCACCTGGTAGGGTGTCGTGCGACAGAGGCGATAGATACAACGATTCTTCAACTTGAAAAGCTTTACCCACTTTGGGTTTTAGCAATGGAGGTGAAACAACTCTATAGCTTCTAGATATCTGATAAAGCTTGTTTATTGATACCATTTGTCGTTTATTTTCATAAATAGATGCGTCTTTACTGAAGTCTAACTAATTCTGTAATTCACTATAATTTTGTACACGATAATTATTTCTAATACAGAGACATTATCACATTAATCATTATCTACATTTTAGAGTCAAATGTCTCATATATTTTTATGAACAAAAGACATGTTCTATGTGTTGTTAACTTAGTTCTTTCGATTTTCATTTCTAATATTTATCATCCAGCTCAACGATATGTCCGATATGACCGACATGTGCAATATAAGGTGTATGAGAGATATGTGTGATATAAGTGTACATTTGTAAGCTATTGTTGTATTAAAAACTTGGATGATATCCATTTCCAATATGTATCAATCAAGAATCATTATTAACAACGATATGACAGATATGACTGATATGTGCGATATAAGGGGTATAGATGAGCGATATGTGTGTATGTGTAAGTTATTTATTGTTATAATAACTTGGAAGAACTTAATTAGCGAAAAAGGGTAAAAAATGGCTTTTGTGAACCATTTTCTATATTTCCACCGAAACGATTGGAATTTCATCGAATTTTCGATTTGGATGGGGGACCTGAATAAAATCGAAATCGAGATTTCGAACCTTGATCAAAGCCACGCTCACATGTCCTTCCCACGATATGATGATCCTCACCCACACTGTCTAATTATTTTCCATATATGAGAACATTTTATCAGGCATTTTACATCTCTCTACCAACATTAGAATCCACCTTATATCGGCACCTTCTTTGAATCATCATTACCCATTTTTATTCCATTCCCTGATCTATTTTTTCATACACCGCTACTTTGCCTTCTATCCTCGACAACCTTATCCATGTCATTTTAATACCAATCACACATCAATCATTACAACCTAACCGTAAATCAATTCATTATATTCACCAACTACTTGACATCTAGCTTTCTACTGCATTAGGTCCCCACCTCCAACTTACCTCACCTTTCCATCCTCTAATAGGTGTTGATAAGTATAATGATTGAGATCAACACTGACCGACCATCTCCAAAACCTCCTCAACACCCTTAATAACATCACAAGAACCACCATATCCATAAACCACTGACACAAAGCATCACGGGTCACCATTGCTCCGAGAATACCAATGTCCATTTTCATCAAGCTTCTAGCCACTACCATTGAAGCTGTGTGATATGTAATCACCTTAATTGTGTAATCTCTCATTAGCTCCTTCGTTGTTTCCCTACGATGATGCCTTCTTTGACCTTGCAGTCCCCACGATCTCATCACCATTAATGTGAAACCGATAGCTCGTATACATCATAGTAATTTAAGATGAGGAGAATTGATGCAATCTGATTTTGATTAGTTAAATTTTTAGCTCTGTATTTTTATTTCTTTATTTCTATTTGTGAACCCAAGGGATGTCCTTTAGAAGTGCATTTTGGGGAAGGATTGTGCTATTCATGAAGAGACATGCCTTTTAAATGGTATTGGATTTCTATATAAGGCTACTATCATGTATAATGCAAGGGATATGATGGAATGATACGAAGTTCATTTACGTTTGATATTTGGTATCTCTCCACTCCCTTTTGTTTCTCCTTAAACCCTCTACTTCAATACTCTCCTTTCTTCGTGTCCCTAATGCAGTTTAGCGTGCACAATATCCCCCCCCCCCCCCCCCCAAATCCTCTCCTCTCTAAATATACGAGTTACATTAGATACCTTTTAGCTTGATATCCCTCTCCCCCTAATTCTAATCTCCCCTCATTTTTTCTCCCCCTTCATATAGCTTGACATGCTCTACAACCCCTCATCCCATTTCTTCGTTCTCACCCTTGAGTTTTTCCCTTTAAAAATCCATAATATTTTACCATTTGCTCTCCTTAGAAGACTGACAGAAGTTCCGATGCAAACTGGAGTCCCGCCAAGGAATATAAAAGCCATCTAATACCTCCCATGAAAAAGGCAATCAAAGAACAAATGATAAAACATCTCCCTCTGCACACCTGCATAATGGACACTTTAGTGAACCAATGGAGTCCAACTCTTCCTGTCAGCCTTGGACATAATCCATTCTATTTAGAATAATAATAAAATGGAGTTTCACTAATTGGTTACAAAATTGTTCCACATGCTACCTGCCCTTTCATCTTTTCTTGAGTAGAAGGGCGAAACACCTTTACCACTCTTTGAGATCCTATTCTCCCCCTTATATTTTTATTTCCATCATCTTACCATTTTAATTCATGAGAAGAGAACCTCCCTTCGATGGCACACTCTCCACTTTTATTTTCATTACCCTCATCTTGCAATTTTCATTCATGAGAAAAGAACAACCCACAATTTTTATGCTCTAGTCTTATCTCACAGTGCAATTGGTTAGGATGTTGGATCAATTGATGATCAGACTGCAATTCAACAATCCATGCAAATCTTGATGCTTGTTTGCCTAGATGCCTCGATGCATAAATAGAGTTTCTCTAGTTAGGTTATTTCAATACTTAGTTTAAACATAATTACCAAATTATTAATATGAGATCAAGAAAGTACTTAGATATGCAATATTCTATAGTTTTCAAATAAATTAATCTCACCTCATAAGAACTAGTTCTATTATTTTATGTTTTCTAATGAGAAATAAGGAACTGTGGATAAATTATCCAATCCATCTGACCTGATCTACTGCCAAAAACTCATTTTGGCCAGCCAAAAAATACAAATCCCCATGCTGATGCACACTACAGTTGCCTTGCCAAGGTGAGGAGGTTACATATTCTTAATTAACACTCCAAAAGTCCACTACCACCAACATTAGCACAACACATCTGTCTCTTTATACAAGCACACATAAATATGAATCTAAGGACAAATGCCCCATCCCAAGTGTTGGGCCAAAGTTGGCATTCAGCAGTAGTAACTTCTACCTTCCTTGTTGCAGTCATGAGTGCAATTAGCAGTTTTACAAACTTCTATTATAATAGAGAATGAACCAAACATCCCTTGAAAGAATGTAGTTCATCCAGCACTGAGAACTCTAAACTATGCAGAGTTCATCACCCTCTACCTCTTATAACTATATAAAATTTCTTGCACACATTCTAAGTTCTCTTACATACTAAACGGTGTTATTGGTGCCCGCTGTTGAGAGGATACCTAATACGTTGAAAATGAAAAAGGAGTTCTTAACATTCCCATTCAATGGTGTTTTGTGTTGGATGAAGCATGGTTTAAATCTTCATACCTAAAAACTCAACCATAAGTCTCTAGAGTGCTTCTCGAGAAATGCTTCTCGACAAGTTGAAAGCAAAGGAGTGCTTCTCGAGAAATGAAGCATCAAGAAGAACAATGGTCTCTCTAGTTCTGCAGATTTCATACCTAAAAACTCTCTAGAGTCATTAACTATGTCTAACAATAATTTAACTAAAAGAGAAACCTCAACCATAAGTCTAGGACTGCATCTGTGAGGCTCTCCAATCATTTAACACATCCAGTGACTACATCCATTCATCATTTTCACACCTAAGCACTTCTCCACTGTTTTTCAACAGGTTCAATGAACGCCTCTTCCAATAACCACCTTTTCACCTCAGGCACTTTAACTCTATACCTTATATTTCTGAAGTAGCCTTCACAATAAAACTTGTCACCATTTCGTTCAAATTAAGATGATTGCTCAGTAATAGTTACACTCGAACTTGGAGGTTTGCATCATTTTTTAGTGATGCTTTAGAAATTTAGAAGGATTTGAATGAATATTTAGAGAGGGCCTGCAGATCACATGAGGTGCGGGCATGACTCCTGAGTCCAGACATTCAGACGATGTTTAGTGGCTAAGCGTGTGATCTCAATTGTTCAATGGTAAAACTGGAGTTCCAAGAAAACAAATGCAACCACAAACAGCTTTAGATCACATAGGTAAATGGTTTAACTTGTGGTGGTGCCTTTTTTTGAAAACACTAAACAATCTAACTTCCTCCAGAATCAAAGTAAAATACGATCCACTTATATCACAATGCATGATTATGCAGCCCAAGCATTTTAAGAACTTTTAAAAACAAGGATAATGAGTTGGGAACTTCCAAAACAATAGCTGCTCTACAAAAAAATGCATGCATTTCATTTCTACTTCATCCAAAACCATTATGCTGGTGATGCAGTGATATTCACCCTCCAATTGAAGTTCCCTCAGTAATTCTGTCCAACAAACCACTTAACACTAATAGAAAACCCTTCACAGAGTATTATAAATTTTCCAGGGAAATTCCATAAGTTCACGGGCATCTGGAAATCTAAATAACTCAAAGTGACTAGCTCCAATAAAATTGTACAATATTGATACAGTATCTTCAGATTCAATTGTATGTTCCATCACAACCAGTTTCAATTTGCAGATAGATTGTATTTAATTACCATCACAGATCCGATTCATCAAAACATGAAACAATTAAAGTTTAAAACAAGTGCAAACACATTGATTAAAACTTTTGAGCGTCCATATCCTCATTTCTTTGAACCACCTTTATTTTTGGAGTCCCCAGTACTACCAGAAGCACCTTGCTCTGCTTTCTTTGCTGCCTTTTCTTGAAGCGCTTTTGCATCCCTTAAAAGCCAAATGATACAATATCAGTATATTTAAGACCAAAAAGCTCCCAAAAAAATCTAAAGAGGATTCACGAGGCCCAACCTCTCACGACGTTGTTCAGGTGTCAACCCGTCCTCCTTTCCGCCCTTGCCCTGAGGTTTCCTGGCCGCTGCCCTCTCGCGGTCACGTTCCCTCTGGTTGCCCCGTGATAATCCAAACCCCCGGTTAAAGGAAGCCAGCATAAGAAAAACCATTTATCCTCTTTCTCCAGAAAGTCGGTTTACTACATATATATTTTTTCTACATCATTTTCTGAAATAAACACTCATCTGTGCCCCAGGGGAAAACCTTGTTTTATTCAAGATATCAATGAAAATGAATAAATATACAGAAAACTATTTCAGTTAAATAATCCACACCACTATACACGTTTTTTATAATTAAAAAGAGTGCATTTTTATAAGGAAAATCAAATAACTAAATAATCAGATACAATTGCATATCAAAGTATGCCGATCGATGCAATTCAAGAGGAATCCGATAAAAAAACCCATACAATATTTCGGATAAAACTCTTTATACCCTCCTTTCTGCAATCTCTTTTCCGGAAAAAAAAGCGGAACTTTGAAATTTCAGACGAATCACCAATACCCGATCCCGAACAGTAACTGGAGTAAAAATACAACCTTCCAACTTGCACCTATGCGTACCAAAATCCCAACTTTTCCATCTCTTCCCCTTACGGGAAGAGAAAATCGAATATCGAATCTAAGCACTTGCTGATGCAATCAACAAATACCTCCCTTTGATCTAACCGACCCTGAAAATAGGAAAGGGAAAACATTGTTTTTTCGCCAGTCGATCATCTAGGGTTCGAGACGAGATCACAGTTCGATTCAAACAAAAATTAGAAAAGGGGAGCATAAACGAAACCCTAATCAAGGATATGAGTCATGTCGATTCGCACCGCACCGGCGAGCCAAGAGCGATCTCTTCGCTGTTCTTCTGATCGGACCGGAGAGATCGGGATAGACCGGAGACCTCTGCGAATCACCCGTAGGGCTATAACAGGGAAGATAAGAACCGTTGGATCGAGAACGGGCAAGTGCTCGTGGGAATAAATGGTGATCTGACGCCTGGGAATCGTTGGATCCAGAACAACGCCCGCCCCACCCTTTTGGTAAATGGTAATCCCCTGTATATATATATACTAGGGTGCATACCCGCGCTTCGCGGCGTGAGTATTTTTTCAAGATAATGTATAAGAACATATTGGAATCATAATATGTGAAGTATTAACATATTGCGAAGAAATACTAATGATATGGAAGGTATGCTTTCCAAATAGCATGCTTTATTTTCTTCACTTAAAGATAATGTTATATACAATAAATGGTAGACATCTAATCAAAATAAGTGTAAATAAAAGAATAATAGTTCAAATTGAAAAGGAGAGGAGGAGGTGTTTTGGTAGAAAAAAGTCTATCTGTTTTTTAATTAGTGTTAGTCACATTATAGTTGATATTTATTAGATTTATGATATCGTATGATTTTTAGAAAAACAAACTTTATTGTATTTTTATAAATTCTCTTACATATATCATATATATATTAGTAAAATTTTCATTTTCATTTTCATCTTATATTTAGATTTATAATATATATTACGAACATTTATAATACAAACATATATTCAGATAACAGATTCTATACATCCCACTGTTTAAATTTATTTATTTAAAAATTATGAATTTATAATTCTTTTAAAATTTTTTATGAGTTTTTATTTTATGTGTTTTTATGTTATTTTAGTTTAACCATACGTAAAAACTATTTATGTTTAATATATTTTTATCCATTTTACATCTAATATTTTCTATTTCATTTGGTTTTTATTTTATTTTTATATTATATTTGTTTATTAAGTTCTAATTTTGAAAAAAAATTAATATTCAAAAGTATTATAACATGTAAAAAATTTTATTATAGCTATCAAAATGCTCAAAAAATATGAAAGAAAATTATTTTTATGCCTTTATATATTTTTAGTAATTTTTATTTTGAAAAGTATTTTGGTTTGTTATTTCTAAAAATAACAAAACAAAATGATAAGTTAGACAAAATGAGGACTTATAGTAAATAGAACCTTAAAACACCAGATAAATTTTGAGGAAATA
Organism: Ottelia alismoides; assembly: GCA_037367405.1. Lineage (NCBI taxonomy): Eukaryota > Viridiplantae > Streptophyta > Magnoliopsida > Alismatales > Hydrocharitaceae > Ottelia > Ottelia alismoides. Next base: position 89,930 of record JAZKJV010000558.1, on the reverse strand, counting down.
AATAACTTATATAACACAAAAGAATAAATAATGAAAGAATTATAATAATTGATTCAAATCTATTTGAACTCATGTATTTACGAAACAATCCATAACTTAAACTATTTATTAAACTTTTTAATATTTAATACTTAAATATCGAATGTTATAAACATAAGTTAATTATCTATTATAGATGATTCAGAATTCATTATAATATATTAATCATGAGTTAATAATATATTATAAAAAATAATATTCATGCAATAGAATATTCAAAATTAGTTTATTCTGAAGGATTCATTTTATATAAAAAATAGTACTTTAAAATTATTACATATGAATGATATCAATAATATTTTTAAAAAAATGTATTTGATATCAATAATAGTTTTAAAAAATTGTATTTATTTTTTCCAAAATATTAAATTTAAAAGTAAAATAATACTTCTAAATGGATTTTTTAATACATATTATAAATATTTATAAAAGATATAAATAATATATACTTTGTCCTTTATTTAGTTAATATTAATATATTTTTTAAATTTGAAAGAGGAAATATATAAAAGGTGGATTGATTGAAAGATAGAAAGGGAGGGAGTAAGAGAATATATAGAGAGAGTGAGTGGGTAGAAAGAGAATGCAAAGAGAGAGAAGAAGAAAGAGGAAAAGGTTGATTGATTGAGAGATAGAAAGGGAGGGAGTGAGAGAATAGAGAGAGAGAGAGTGAGTGGGTAGAAAGAGAATGCAAAGAGAGAAAGAAAAAGAAAGAGGCGTGAGTGGAGAGAGAGGGAAAAGAGGGAAGAGTAAAGAGGATGAGTTTGGATGGAGAGAGAGGGAAACGGTGAATGGGTGTGGGGAAGTTGGGGGAGTGACACGTGTCATTGAAAGGGAGAGGTTGTGGGAAAACCCACTAATAGTAGTATTATATATATATATATATATATATATATATATATATGGGAAAAGGGAAGCTACATCGGGTGGTGCAGCCAACTAGCTACACCCGAGCATTTTTCTCATTGATTTTTGATTTTTTTAAAGAAAAACTATGAGGATTTACTTAGTTTATTGTGTGAAATATGTGTTTCAAATTTCATGCAAAAAAAAACATTCCTAACATGTCCATCTAGATAGGGTCAATTTCAATAATTCTGAGACCGTTAAAATGTGATAGTCTTGATGGAGATGATAGAAGTGTCGAATTTAGTTGAAATTCGCATGATATCATGGTGATATATGGTGATTTAAATCCCCCTAGGTTTCATTTCAAAAACGCAAAAAATCAATGAAAAAAAGAGTCGGGTGCAGCTAGTTAGCTACACCCCCGGGTGCAGCTTCCCCAAACCCTATATATATATATATAAAAGAAACAAGGATTTTTTTATTCATGTGAAAAAAAGGAAAAAAAAATCGGAAGGCAAAGAAAAAAAGGGAGGCAAAATTACGGTAAATTTGGGAGATTAAATCCTGATCTTTTAAAAAAGTTGGGAAATTTGGGGGGGGGGGGGAGTTAGAAACGAGAACATGTGTGGCTAACTAAGAGGAGGGAGGTCTGGATGTAATTGAAAATTGAAATCGAGTGCTTAATTTGGTTAATTGGAGGACAGAATTGGGATAAAATCGAAATGAAATTCTTTTTTACTTTGAACCTTCCTAAGTATTATGATTGGTCTTCTTAATTTTATTTTCCACTAATATATGCAATATATAATAACTTTAATGCAACAGTTGATACAATTACAACATATGACATCATTGTTGTATTTTTGATATCCTACTTCCAAATTGCCATGCTCGTCAACCAACTCGATTGCCCACTGTCATCTGAACTCTAGTAATCTTCACTTATCACCTCAAGAATTTTATATATTTGTTCACATAAAATTCCTTCTATATTATATTTTATTTTTGTACTATCAGATTTCGGGAATCTAATCTGAATTGCTATAGTATGGTGATATCATCATTATGTGGTTGTATTCTTCATTCAAATATTACTTATATAGTTATGTTTCTTTTTTTAAACCTGATTAAAAATATTGTTATTTGTAAATAAGAAAGAAATAATACATGATTAAATAAAAATCATATCTTGGATAGAATCAATTATTAATGGATTTAGTTTGAAGTTGCGACTCGCGAAGAGCGTAATTTAAGTAATTTTAGAAATATATACATTTAATTACTTTTTTTCAAAATTTAGTTTTTGAGTCAAAATTACTAAAATATATTTTTTCTATCTTATGAAGTTCAAGTTATTTATTATTCAATAACTTCATCATGTATTTTCTAAAACATGTTAAATGTATATAAAAAATGGTATTTGTATAACATGTATCCTAGTTTAGCCTAGTATTAATATAGCCACATGTATAAAATCCGGCTTTGTCACTGCCCATAACTTCAATGATATTTGTAATTCTATCATGATCCTTAGCACATCGCAACCTAGATCTTTTAATCTTACTAACTCTTATGCCATAAGGGCATATGAGTTAGATGGAGTTAGGTTATAAAGTTATATGAACTTATAAATATTATATATGCATATGACGTGTTAGATCATGATTTAAGGAGTCATATTGTAAGAATCTTGAAAAGATTATATGTGATAAAGGAAGGGAATTTAATAATAATGCATTAGGCAAGGTGAGAACCTGCTACCTTATGAGCCGTTCGATGTTGATATTTTGAACGATTTGTAATTAGTGTATGTTAGTTTTACTCATAGCACAAGCACAAAACTCATAAAATCATTTTTTTCATTTTAATCGGAAAAAGGCCTTGAACACAATAAGGAATCTATTTTTATTTTGCGTTGCCTAGGGTGTATAGAAGGTTATAGTAAGGTAGGTTAATTTTTTTAGACATATACATGATTTAATATTTTTTAAGGTGCTTATGAATATTGTATGTTTATACTACCTATATGATTATATTTATGGGTGTCTTCTTATGATTTTTATTTTTGAGAATTTGCTATTATTTTATCTATTTTTAGTATTCAAATTTTTATTTTCTTTTTATTTTAACTTTTTATTTATTTTAAAAAGATTTATTTAACTTTTACTAAACTTTTTTGTTCAGATAGTTTTTTGATTTGATCTTTAATGCATTTAATATTAATAAAGGTAACAAAAAGGAAATATTTTTTTCTTATATTGTTAATTTCAATTTAATATTTTTATATTTATTTATTGTTTAATTTTAAGATTGGTTTTATTTTGAAATAACTAAACCATATCAAAAAAAAACAAGGCACATACAAGATATTATTTATAGATATGTAACGAAGTACTACAACATTAAATATAGTAGAGTTTATGATCTAAGAAAGTAGGTGTATTAGTAAATAGGAGGAAGTATATGGATTTAGTTGTCACATAAGAAAACTTATGTTTTTTATTTTTTAAGATTTAATTTTATTAATTTTATCTAGTTATTAAACATGTTGTCAATATATATAATATACATAAATAATATTTTTGTCATAATTTCTTAATGAGTTTTAAAATTTTTAAACATTAAATTTAATATTTTTGAAAGTCTTATTTGTGGTACTAAGATGCTATTATTTTTTAAAAAAAAATTTGTATTTTTAATGAATATCGGAAGATTTTTAGGTTTTTATGTATATAAATACAAAATGTAATATTTTTATATGTTTTTAATATGAATATTATATAGCTACTATTCATTGCATTTTTCATAGTCTTAAATAGACTAATTATTATAATTCAGAAGAAAATTCCTAACAAGCACCTAAGAAAAAAAGAAAATGAGTACACAAAAATTCTAAAAACATAGAAAAAAGAGGTTATTTAATACAAGCCTTACAAAAAGTTTCAAGCAAAAATGTAAAGAAATGAAAGAATCATTCAAACTTTAAGTCTTAATGACTAAGCTGCAAGAAAAAGACTTGGAAATGATCTATTTTAAGTCCTTTAACACATATATGTAATTTGTAAAATATCAACGTCGAGTTTGTTGAGCGCCCCTCTAATGAGGGTCCTTCTTGGATTTTTGAGAGGCGAAAGATCCCGCGTGATATTTTCTCAATGAAAGGATTTTTTTAAACAAAGATTCATTGTATTCATTACAATAAAAAATATTTATACATAGCTTTGTGATATTCCAATGACCTTGAATGCCATTGTTCTTGCAAAAGTAGCAAGGTTGTGTGCATGAATCACATTCTGATGGGGTTGTGGTGATGGCGTAATTGCTTTTGGCGGGTGATGAATATGTGACTCATCACTCTAATTAGCTGAAAATAGAGCTTCATCCTGAGAAACTAGAAGCATTCATCTGTTAATATCATGAAATTTACTTTCATGCACTTGTAAACAATTTGCGTAAATTAGCATTCATTTCTGCATTCATATTCATCTGCATAATTTCACCTAATTTCATATATTTTCAAGTCCTGCTAACTCCAGTAGACATGAAATTGAATTCATGGTGTACATATCACTATACTTAATCATTGAAAAATCTTGAAAAATACTAACTTGTATATATTTGAAATAAACCCAAATTAATTTCAAGATAAAAAACACAAAGGCGGATATCTCTCTCATACAATGTCTAAATGTACTCTACTCACTTTTAAATTAATGTACATTTAATTATCTTCAAATTAAGATCAAATTCAAAAAAATCAGAGTCTATTTATGAAAATTAGATTTTGGAACCTAACTGTGCATTGTACATTTTTGTTGATTTTGACATATCATGTGCATATTTCACTCATTTTGATTTATTTTCTTTTCATATATTCATTTCATTTCATGCTTTAATATATTACATAAAAATCAAAATCCAAAAAATCATAAAAATATAGAAAAAGACAAGCTCTGGCCTAGCCTATCGATATGATCCACATGTAAATATTTCACTTATCTAATTTATTCTAACATTAAAGTGATCCACAAAAATTCAAAAAATCACATTTGAGTCAATTACATCATTTCACATCATAATTTATTTTTTCATGCATTACTCATTCATAGAAAATCAAATAAAAAATTGTAAAACTACAAAAAATATTATTTTATACACATAAGATACCACCAAAAAGAATACATCTTGCATAATGGCGTTATTTGCACTCGAGTCCTTTATAAACATTGTATATCTCATTTAGGGTAACATTTTCCCTGTCAGGCATTTTTGCATTTGAGGTCCTTTGTTATTTTAATTATATTTATTTCTACACACACACACACACACACACACACACACATATATATATATATTAGTCAAAGTCTAGTCAATGGTCCACAACCAACGTATGCCAGATGGCAATCACTCATTAGTCCCCCTACCCGGTCAACCCTTTCCTCCATTTCCTTCGTCCACCATGCTTCCTCTCTCCTTTCACCTAACTCTATCCCCAAACCCGAGACCCAAACTTCCCTGCTCTGCTCCCTCCCTTATTGATGAATCCCGTATTCATCATACTAAAATTGGTCATTTAGGCTCTGTCCCCCATCATCCACTTGCAATTAATCATTAATAGAGCATTATTAGCATTCATACATGTGTAGATAATATCTGCATAAATTGCATTAAAAATCCCTTGTGTAAATTGGCCCAAAAAGCCGCTAACTTCTCATATTTTTAGTTAATTCATCCTAACTCCGATTGACTCAAAACCACCTCCATTGTGTAGATATTACTAACCTTATTAAATAAAAAATACAAAAAAATTACTGACTCCAATAAGTGTCAAATAACCTCAAAGTCAAATTTCACATCTGACGGACTAAAACGAGCATATCTCCCTCATACAGTGTCCGATTTTGGTCTACTCACTTTTAAAGTACTCCATTTTTCAATACCTTCAAAACAAGACCAATTTCATAAAATTCGGAGCTCATATGTGAAAGTTGGGTTTTGGGCCTCTTTTGCGCATTTTAACTTCTTGCTAATTTTGATCTGAGATTTTATGTACTTAATTAACTCTTTTAATTTTGTTTCTTTTTCATTTATGTTCTTTGATGAAAGTTTTATTAAGCGACGTGAAAATCCAAATCCAGATCAAAACTGAAATCAAGGAAACTGACCAAGTCCGAGTGTCCGTTGTTGGTCTGTACAAAAGTTGTCCGTTTCTTACTTTTATTTTATTTTCCTAATTCCTTATCCTTTAAAAATACAAAAAAATTAGATTAATGTGTAAATAATTTTCTTCTTATTTATCGTATTTTTTCTAGATTTTTTATCCCCTTTAAAACCACCAAAAAAATTACAAATCTCAAAAATGCGGTTTTTCGTACACATGGAAAGCCACCAAAAATACCACTTCTCACAAGTGACCTCTTTTGCTCCCGGGTACTTCACGAAAGTTGTAGATCTCGTCGAGACGAGCAACTTTCGTGAAGGAAATTTTTTGATCCGAGGTCTCCTTCTCCTTCTTCTCCATCATTAAAGTTGAAATTTTTTTGGGGTGCCACATGGCAGCCCCTGGGCGTGCCACGTGGCACCCCACTCTTTCCTCTCTAACCAGCCACACCCGGGTCACGTGCCCAGCACGTGACCCCATCTTCTCCTTCCCCAGCCGTTGTCTTCTTCCCCATCTCCAACCGTTACCCCTCTCCACCACCCCCGCCGTTTCTCCTCCATGCACGACCATCATTACCCCCTCCTCGCACGTAACCGCCGTCCTCACCCTCCTATAAATCACCACCCCTCACCGACGTTTCGCTCATCCGCCATCTGCCTACAGTGCCGGTGACAGCGGCCTCATCGGCGTGATCCGCGGAGTCGACCTCCGTGTCGCCTCCCCGTCAGCACAGCTTCGAGGACGACCGCCTTTCCTCTGAGGCCACGACCAGGAAGAGAGCTCCGCTCCTCCGTCCGCAGGCGACTCCACCTTCATCGACATCCTTGGAGCTCGAAGCTCCACCTGCGACCTCGCCTCCTCCGCGCATAACGGAGCCCTGCTCCGCCGTCAACCACTCCGCAGCAGCTCGGCCGTGTGTCGGCCGAGCTCCGCTCGCCTCCGACCTCGCCTCCCGGACGCGCCTACGCCTCAGGCCCACCAGCTCGGCAGCACCACCGCCACGCAGCACCTTCCCTCCTCCGCGCCGCACCGCGCCGTCATCCCGTCAACCCCGCTGCCCTCGCGCCGTGTGTCGGCCGAGGGGCGGTGTCGCCGCCGTCCTCAAGTAACACGGGTACCCTTGGCGGGCGGCTGAAAATTAGAGAAGTTGGGTTCCTTTTGATTAAAGCTTGGTTGTCATGCTCGGGGACGAGCATGGTCTAAGTATAGGGGTATGATGAATCCCGTATTCATCATGCTAAAATTGGTCATTTAGGCTCTGTCCCCCATCATCCACTTGCAATTAATCATTAATAGAGCATTATTAGCATTCATACATGTGTAGATAATATCTGCATAAATTGCATTAAAAATCCCTTGTGTAAATTGGCCCAAAAAGCCGCTAACTTCTCATATTTTTAGTTAATTCATCCTAACTCCGATTGACTCAAAACCACCTCCATTGTGTAGATATTACTAACCTTATTAAATAAAAAATACAAAAAAATTACTGACTTCAATAAGTGTCAAATAACCTCAAAGTCAAATTTCACATCTGACGGACTAAAACGAGCATATCTCCCTCATACAGTGTCCGATTTTGGTCTACTCACTTTTAAAGTACTCCATTTTTCAATACCTTCAAAACAAGACCAATTTCATAAAATTCGGAGCTCATATGTGAAAGTTGGGTTTTGGGCCTCTTTTGCGCATTTTAACTTCTTGCTAATTTTGATCTGAGATTTTATGTACTTAATTAACTCTTTTAATTTTGTTTCTTTTTCATTTATGTTCTTTGATGAAAGTTTTATTAAGCGACGTGAAAATCCAAATCCAGATCAAAACTGAAATCATGGAAACTGACCAAGTCCGAGTGTCCGTTGTTGGTATGTACAAAAGTTGTCCGTTTCTTACTTTTATTTTATTTTCCTAATTCCTTATCCTTTAAAAATACAAAAAATTAGATTAATGTGTAAATAATTTTCTTCTTATTTATCGTATTTTTTTTAGATTTTTTATCCCCTTTAAAACCACCAAAAAAATTACAAATCTCAAAAATGCGGTTTTTCGTACACATGGAAAGCCACCAAAAATACCACTTCTCACAAGTGACCTCTTTTGCTCCCGGGTACTTCACGAAAGTTGTAGATCTCGTCGAGACGAGCAACTTTCGTGAAGGAAATTTTTTGATCCGAGGTCTCCTTCTCCTTCTTCTCCATCATTAAAGTTGAAATTTTTTTGGGGTGCCACGTGGCAGCCCCTGGGCGTGCCACGTGGCACCCCACTCTTTCCTCTCTAACCAGCCACACCTGGGTCACGTGCCCAGCACGTGACCCCATCTTCTCCTTCCCCAGCCATTGTCTTCTTCCCCATCTCCAACCGTTACCCCTCTCCACCACCCCCGCCGTTTCTCCTCCATGCACGGCCATCATTACCCCCTCCTCGCACGTAACCGCCGTCCTCACCCTCCTATAAATCACCACCCCTCACCGGCGTTTCGCTCATCCGCCATCTGCCTACAGTGCCGGTGACAGCGGCCGCATCGGCGTGATCCGCGGAGTCGACCTCCGTGTCGCCTCCCCGTCAGCACAGCTTCGAGGACGACCGCCTTTCCTCTGAGGCCACGACCAGGAAGAGAGCTCCGCTCCTCCGTCCGCAGGCGACTCCACCTTCATCGACATCCTTGGAGCTCGAAGCTCCACCTGCGACCTCGCCTCCTCCGCACATAACGGAGCCCTGCTCCGCCGTCAACCACTCCGCAGCAGCTCGGCCGTGTGTCGGCCGAGCTCCGCTCGCCTCCGACCTCGCCTCCCGGACGCGCCTACGCCCCAGGCCCACCAGCTCGGCAGCACCACCGCCACGCAGCACCTTCCCTCCTCCGCGCCGCACCGCGCCGTCATCCCGTCAACCCCGCCGCCCTCGCGCCGTGTGTCGGCCGAGGGGCGGTGTCGCCGCCTAGCGCCGCTCCCCGACGCGCCACCACCGCCACGCCAGCGCCTCCGCCTCGCGCGGAGGTCTCGCCGCCTCGACCGCGGAGGCCAGCTCCGCCCCGCTCCAGCTGCCGTCGGATCTGGGCTGGTAGCCCTTGATCCGACGGTCTAAGGTCCGCCACGTGGCACGCCCGGCCGAACCTCCGAGCCTCAGCCTCGGGATCTCCGAGCCTCCCCAGCTCCCGAACCTCTAGGCTCGCTACCCGAGCCTCCTGCCCCGACACCCGAGCCTCTGGCGCACGTGCGTAGCACGTGCGCAGTGGGAAAATTGCAGAACGCCCCCTGGCTTTTCCCGAATTTGCAGAAACACCCTCGCCAGGGGTTAAATTTCAGAAAATCCCCCAAGTTTTTGATAATTACAGATAAGTCCTTCTAGGGACCTCTTTGCAAAGAAATATTTATTTTATTTACATTTTAGTCCCTGAAATTTCATTTTGTCATATCTTCTCCATCTGGACTCCGATTTTAGCGTATAATATGTCGTTTTGAAGCTCTTTTCATGCTCTACCATTTAGCATAATTTGGGGACAGATTTGAGGCTGTGTATTGATCATTATTATTGAGTACAACTGTTGTCATTTGTAGGCTCATCTTGACATATCTGTGCCACAAGTAACTTGGAAAAATTGACGATTTATTTTACAGAGAATTGTTGGAGCTGGGATATTATTTGAGGACTTATTTTATGCAGGGACTTCGGAAAGGAAGATTGAAAATTTATTTCCCTTGTATTTCTCGAAGATAATGTTTATCGATTAAGGATTAATCTACAGGGAATTAAGAAGAAATTTTTATCAGAGCCCAGAACTTATGAAATTATTTATTGACACTCTGATCATTTCTTTTGAATTATAGCGTCTGATCTGTGATAAATTTCGAGGTTATCAATTAACATATATTGAAGCTGAATTATTAATCACAGATCCTGTGCTGATTAGTCGTCTCTGTATATTTTCTTTGCATCACTCCTCCATCATTGCATTGTATTTTTTTTCGACACAGAAATTAATCGAGCAATTAATTAATTATTTAATTTGATTAAAGACCACGCAACTAAAAATCGTCGTTCCCTGAGTTCGACCTTGGTAAACTTGCCAAGTAAAAATAGTCCACAACATTCAAAGTTTGTGGTTTTTGATCGACCGATTTTCACCTCCTATACTACAACTCATCGATATTAAAGAGGTGGATTTCGCTTCATCAAATGGCGCCGTTGCCGGGGAAGGCACCGTCCTCAAGTAACACGGGTAGCCGTTTAAACGGTCCGTACTTACACCTATACTGGCTGAAAGTGGGTGCAACTAGTTGTATGAACTCGGGACAGTCTTTATGGAATACTTCGGCACCTAACAGCTCCGCTTAATCTGCAAGATTGTTTTGTCATTAAATTAAAATTGAAAAGATAAGCGGCCGAACCCTAACGTACCTTCACCAGTGTTGAGTGAGTGAATCAACGTGTTTGTTTTGTGTTGGATTTGTGTGCGTCAAAGACCTTGCAATTGCAAGCAAATCGTGGTTCGCTGATCAGTCCATCCCTCTTGACAAGGTGTCGGCACAGTGGTCTTCTTTCCCGATCTCCACGACCATGTCCCGATATTCTTCTTCTCCTCAGCCATCATTCTCTTCCCGCCCATACATCCCACCCTATGACCACTCTTCTTCTTGGAATAGTCCTCTCTCACATTCTGACAATTTTATGGACACGAGAGAGAGACCTGAATCGAGGATGAACAATAGAGTGACCGCTATTGATAGAAGAACACAATTTCCGGTCACTAGGATCTCACAACCTCTTGAACCATCCTCTACTCAGGATGAATATCCTCTTGAGTATAATCAATTTTCCTTCGACACTCCACGAGAAAACCAAAGTCAAGGAAATACAACTCATGACCAGCCCATAATGTTTATGAACAATCAATACTCTCCTCGAGGATACATGCCTGAATCACGACACATGGAGACTGATTATACAATCACTAGTCATGAGATGTTTGAGGATGAGATTGCTCGGATTAATCATCGAGCAGACACCTTAACTATGAGAATATATGATCTCATCCAGTCAATGCAAAATTCAGAAGAAGTGAGGCCACCACCATGCGAACCACTGGATCATCACAATCAGACACAACCACTGACCTCTGACCCCCCGACTGACCATATTATAGAAAATACCAAAAAAAATGAAAATTTTGAAAATTCAAAAAAATTGGACAATTCTGAAATGGAAGCATTTTGCAAGAGTCTGATCTTAGAGCTTCCATTGATCAAAGCCATAGAATATGTGCCCGATCTTAAGAGATTTGTGAAGAGTCGACTGAACCCCAAAAGGACGGGCAAGAAACGATCAAGAACCGAATATCATGTCATATCTATGGCTAGTTCTTTGGTGATGAATCATAAACTCAAAAGCCGTAAAGTCAAGCGGTTAACTCGGGTCACATGTGAAATTGAGGATTCTACATTCACTCATGTTCGGTTAGATGATGACTCTACATTAAACATCCTCCCCAAGTCCATCTTTGACCAACTCAAACTCGGACAACTCAAAAAGACTAGGGTGGTCGTTCAATTACCCGATCGATCTACCAAAAGACCGCGGGGGATCGTTTCTGTCGTCATAAATTTCCGAGGGGAAAAACACAAAGTGGACTTTATTGTCCTTGACATTGAGCACCCCGGAAGGATGTCTGAGTCTCCTATTATTTTAGGAAAGCCATTCTTAGCCTCCGCTAAGGCGATTGTCGATTGCGAGACTCAGGAAATCAAGTTCCCGAACTCGGACCACAATGAACACGAACCCAATGACACATCCGGCTCTGGGGAAAACCAACTTGAAACCAACAGTTATGATCAGGATATTTCACACTATCAGACATCTTCGCATGACACACTGATAAAAACAATAGGAGAGTCACCCAACAAACTGACTGTTGAACAAACTTTGGATTCTCACCACCCTATCACTGCTCCTAGGAAAAGTCAAGATTTTGGAGCTTCTGAAGAATTGGACCTAATTTTTGAAGATCACCACGATTATTTCAGTGGTCCAATCTTTGAGTCGGCAGTAATTCATGAGATACTTGAACCATATAAGGAACCGACTCTGGAAACATCCGATGTCACCAAAATTCATGATCACACGAAGGTGACATCAGCGCCCCCAGCCTTAAACCACAGAAACACCAGGAACAATCTCCCTCAACCGAAGCGGTGCATGACCCTTCAAGAATTGGTCGACTTTTATGGGAATTCATCTGATGAGGAACTCACAAATGCCACATCGGTTACTCAAGACAGGAAGATGAAGTCTGTCCAACTTCCTCCCAATATTTCTCAAGGAAACAAACCGACAAAGAAAGTTACCTTTGACCTTAGACATCAGGTGATTTCTGAAGAGTCCTCGTCCGATCAGGATGTGGTTCATCAGATAAGTGCAATAGGTACAGCTCTGATCCAAGGGCACTTACCTCTGATCGACAAAAGTTGGAGATCCTCTGCAGACAACTACTATTCTCCCGAGGATGACTCCGACGATGGCTGGTCTTCTTCATCGACCCCCTCTTCATCACACTCCACATCTCCATACTATCTCCCTCCACACTCCCGCAAGAAGGTCTGTCGCAAACCTCCTTGATTTTGTACATCCTCAAATCTACCCGGTTCCCCATCTGTAATTAACCGATTATACTTAGGCTGACCGGAGCCTAAGTATAGGGGGACCGCTACCATTGTTTATACTTCACTTCTCTTCTTTTGTTTTTAATCCTTCTGTATTTAGTACGAGCTATGTCAACATTTCACTTTGTGCCATGGGGACATAGCACAAGCTAAGTATAGGGGGGTGTATTTGTATATATTTTATCTACTTTATCCATAGCCCATACTTTAATCGTTTTTATCTAACATCGGGGATGGGTACAAGTAGTGTGTGTAATACCTGTTTTAAAAAAAAAACAAAAAAAAAACTTTTTGCAAAAAAAAAAAATCCTTTTTGCATCAAAAAAAAATCACCAATCCTTGGAGTTGGTGTATTCCTGACACATTCACACTCACGCAAGGCTTGAGGATTTTTTAGGACACTGGATCTCTGGGATCTTGAGAGTCTGAGTTAACATGCCCTAGTCATTAGGGTTTTCCTGACTTAAATATCCACACTCCTCTAGTTTGAAAGATTTGAGTGCTATATTGCTCTCTTTATCTCTACTTTCAAGAAAATATGATCAGCACAGTCACTTCCACAACTGCATGATTGATGAGCTGAGATGAGATATCACTTGAGGAACTAGGATCAGAGATTTAAAATTAGACCCGATCTTATGATATTCAAGGATGGGATAAAGTTAACGAAGGCTTCAGAAAACCTGAGTGTCAGCAAAAACCCTAGCCAGTATGTGAACAAGATTCATATGCTATCTCTTGATATTTACCTAAAAGTGCCAGGGTGTGATGAAACTTAAAGAAACTTGTTGATCAGTGTGCGCCAATCTCTTGGTAAAAGCAGCGGAGCTAGCCAAAAAAAAATGAAATATCAAAGAAAAGCTCTAAAATCAAAGTCAATTCCAAATGAGCTTCCACCAATGGCGAGCGCTCCCAACCATTTTCAAAGTGTCCACTTGGACCAAGCGCTAAATAGGACCAAGGAGTCGGGCTGACACCACAAAAAGGGCCCTGCATCGTAAGCGATACAAGTCTGGGTGTCGAAGGTATCTTAGATACTCAGAAAAGACACACCCCGGTGTACTCCCAGAAAAACAAGTGCAGACGACTCCAACTCTCTTGACGGACACATTGATCAACAAAGTATTAATATACATGTGTTGAGTAAAAGGCACTCGAGAGTCACCTTGTTCCAATGAAAGGGAGAGAAAATCAGACACAATCCTATGCCCTCCATCAACTGGCCGTCCATCTACACCTTCAAGTCTGAAAAACTAATGAGACGGTTGACTGAAGCAAGAATAGACTTATTCCCTAAGGTTGAGGGTCAGGTCTAGAGGAGAGTCTCTTGGATTGGAACTTTGGGTGATGCCCCAACTCGACTCTCATGAAATGCAGTACACTAAATTGTCATATCCTTATATTATATGTACAAAAAGAGAGTCTGATAATCAGAGAAGTTGGATTCCTTCTGACTAAGGCTTGGATAAACCCAGAATTTTAGGATCACTCAGGTCAAGGGTCTTCGAAAGATCAAGCCTTGAATTTTTCACACGCACTGTCAGGAATTAATCCGACTCCTTCATTCTTTAGATGCTCGAGGACGAGCATGGTTTAAGTATAGGGGTATGATGAATCTCGTATTCATCATGCTAAAAACTCCTTATTAAAATCCCTGCTTAAACAAGCCAATAAAAATATCCTTTAAAACTCTACAATATTGTGTATAATTACCCTTTAATTATTTGTATTTAATTGCCCTTATTTTTCTGTAATTATTTTATCACTCAAAAACCCCTAAAAATTAGGTAGATAAGTTGTCTATAATTCACTGACCTTTAAAACCACTAAAAAAATACAAAAACAACTCAAAACCACAAAATCGGTGTTTTTATCCCCTTAAAAATACCCCCAAAAATAGCTTTTGTACAAATGACCTCTTTTGGCTTTTTGACCAACATGAAAGTTGTAGATCTCATCGAGACGAACAACTTTCATGTTTTGACTTTTTCCAAATTCGGCCTCTAACTATTTCTTTTATATTTTTCTTTATTTTTATTTCTGAATTATTCTGATTGGGCCACGTGGCGCCCCCTGGGCCGCCCACGTGGCCCGCTCTCCTTCCCGCCATCTGGCGCCCAATCTGGGCCGTTAGATCCCCTTCCAATCGCCCCCATCCCAGCCGTCCACCCCGCTTCATTCCTCAGCCGCCCGATCTGATCTCCAGATCAAATCTAAGCCACACATTGACGCCTCAACGCCAGCCCTCAGATCCACTCTCATCCCTCGGCTGTAAACACGCCACGTCATCCTCTCACCACAGCCATCCGATCAAGCGCCTATCCTACGCCCCTCCAAAAGCCACGTCACCCAGTTATCCCACGCCGTTAGATCCCCCCTTCCTTTCATCGTGGCCCTCCATCAGCGCTCTCATCAAAGCCGTTGGATCGCTAGATCCAACGGCCCGATCATCATCGTCTACCTCCCACGCACTTCGCCCCCGGCCGTTACCCCTTGCAACGCTCCCAACCCCTTCCATTTTTAGCCACCGTCCCAGCCACCCATCTCCTCTCGTAACGCCGCCAGCACCGAGCCCGTACCTCCGCCATCCTCGCGCCTTCATCAAGTCCCCTCGCCATCACTCCCACTCCATTAAAACCTCGCTCCAAAACGCCCCTCCACCACTGTAACATCCAACCCCCTCCGCCTATTTAAACCCTCCCCCGTCACCGGAGTCAATCATCCACCATTTGGGAGCTTCGGCCCGAGCCCCTGGCTCTCCGGTGACAGCGGAGGAGCCCTTGCAAGGGGGCGTCGACGGCCGAAGCCCCGGTGTGATCCGTGGCCTCCGGCCACGTAGCGGTCGCTTCATCATGCGCCGCCGAGCACCGGGGAATGGTCGCCCCCGTTGTGCGAAGACCCAGGGCTTCCATTGAAGCCCAGCCCAGGCCTCCACCTCCGCCAATCCTCGCTCCGGCGAGGAGGTCTCTTTCTTCGCATTTTTCTTCGAATTTCACCACTCATCTCCGACCGATTCACCCTCATCTGACCTACTCATCCGCTCCGCCCCACCACCCCGACCCTCGCCGACCCATTTCTCCCTTCTCCAGAACCCCCAACCGCTCCGACCACTCTTCCCCTGCTCCGCCGGAGAAGACGACCTGGGCCCTCACTTCTCGCCACCTTCAAGGCCTCCGTTCACTCACAAACTCACCCGCACACCCTTCGCTTCGGCTAGATTAACTTTGCAGGTCCATTCTCTTCACTAGCCGGAGATTGCACCTCCCCGCCGATCTCGAGCCTCTTCTCCGACAACCATGGATCGACGGGGAGCTCCAGACCTCCATGGAGCTTCGCAGTGACTCCAAGATCTCCGCCGGACCTCCAGCATGCTTCCACGACCCTCAGACGACCTCGGGAGGCACGGCGGAGCTATTGGCAGGTCGCCGGAGCCCCGCCTCCTCCGGTGACTTGCGGAGGAGCACGACGGTACAGGCACCGTCCGATCCTCCTGATCGGGCGGCCTTGATGAGGACACGTGGTGGACCCGAGCCGCTTCTCCAACCTACAGGCTCGGGTCGTCCGAGCTTCCCGACAGACCTCCAGAAGACGCCACGTGTCCCGAAGCAGCGGGAGTGACCCGAGCCTAGCCCTCACGTGCAGCGCACGTGAGGTGCTGGGTATTTTGCAGAAATGACCCCGGATGAAATGAAAATTACAATTTGGTCCTCCAGGCGCGTGCCTCACGTGCGCGCCTGGGGTTATTTACAGGGACGCCCCCAGGTTTTCAGAATTTACAAATATGCCCCTGCGCGCATTGGGAAAATTGCATCTGGGCCCAGGCGGTTTTTACTATTTGCAATTAGGTCCCTCCAGGGACCTAAATGCAATATTTATCCTTTATTTTTCTTGCATTTTTATTACATTTATGCCCTTGCACTGTTTTTAGCATAACTTGAGCATCGTAGGTCCAATTTGCATGATTTTAGTATCGTTTTGATCCTTGTTTTGTCCTCTACAATCTAGCATACTTATTTGTCTCATTTGATACTGTTTTAAATTAAGTGAATTTTTATGTGATAAATGGGACCTAGCTCTGCTTGTTTTGCTTGATTTCATGACCGATTTTTAATGATGTGTTCAAAATGGCTCTAACTTCATTCTATATTGTGTTGCTCATATTTTAGGGTATAATGGTAGCATTTGATTCATCCTGCATATTCCATTGCATTATTTGCCCATGCATCATTTTAACTTGCATAAAAACAAATAAAAAATGCATGCATCCTGGCATCACCTTGTAAATATCATAGTGCTTCATAAATTGCATATGGACCTGAAAATGAGATTACTTGACATTGAACTTCAAGAATCAATATTCAAAAGCCATAATTAAGCAGCTGTGTCCCTGTGTTCGACCTTGGTACACTTACCAAGTATAAATATTCCACAGCATTCAAAGACTGTGGTTTTTGCTGAACAAAATTCGCCTCCTATACTACGACTTAAGATATATTTATTATCGAGGCGAATTTCGCGTTCATCAAATGGCGCCGTTGCCGGGGATACGGCTTTGCTTAATTTTTTGGATTTGATTTTTATTATTATTATTTCAAAAAAATTTTTAGGTCCTCATTTCATGCATCGTTTCTTGCTGATTTAATTTCTTTGAGTTTCTAACTTTTTTCTTTTGTGGCAGGGCCCATGAAAATCGGGGACGCCTGATCATCATGGAGGCGCGAAGTCGGGAGCTTCCGCTGAAGAGGCCGCAAAAGAAGCCGTGAAGAAATGCGAGGATTTTTATCAGTCAACTTGCATTGCATATTGTACACAAAAAAAACTTGCATCTGCATATTTATTTTCAGTATTGCATTTTGTACACGAAACCCCCCCCCCTCACACACACTTACACCGCACATATTCACCCTCACCTGCCCCCCTGTATACCTCTCTCTCTCTATCTCTCTCTCTCTCTGTGTGTATATCTATTCTTCACGAACCCCCTCCCCCTCTCCCTTGTATCATAAAACACCCCCCCTAACGCAGACCTTACTTAGGCTATTTGTAGCCTAAGTATAGGGGGGACCTGCCTGCTCTTCCATCCCTCGTCCTGTCTTCTTGTACTTAGGCCAATTTTGGCCTAAGTATAGGGGGACTCTCCTCCTCAGTTCCGCTATATCTCCCTGTACTTGAACCGAGCCTTGGCTTCATGGCACTTGTGCTATGAGGACATAGCAAATTTTAAGTATAGGGGGGTATATCGTATATTATTGTATAGTATCTTAGCCTTAGCTCGCGTTTTTAAAACTTTTTAAATTTTATTTTTCGGGCTGGGTTTTGGTAATTTAGTGAACTGAGTAAAGTCCTGTAAAAATTAAAAAATTGAGGGTTTAATTTTTGTGAATATTCCTGTATTAAAAAAAAATTGAAAATCTTTCTTGGAGGTCGACTCTGACTACTAGGTTTAGTAGGCATTTTCAGTGAGGGAACCTCGGTCTCCCTTAGCAGAGTGGGTGGTTTAGAGGACATCGCATACGGCCCCGTCCTCAAGTAACACGGGCCTCGGCCCGTACTTACACCCATACTGGCTGAAAGTGTATACTTTTATTTGAGCCTGGGCCAGTCATTGTCTCTCCGAGGAATTAATAAAAAAAAGTAAGACCCATAAAAATTTGCAAAAGATAAAAATCACACAAAAAAAATCACTAATCCTTGGAGTTGGTGTATTCCTGACACATTCACACTCACGCAAGGCTTGAGGATTTTTGAGGACACTGGATCTCTGGGATCTTGAGAGTCTGAGTTAACATGCCTTAGTCATTAGGGTTTTCCTGACTTAAATATCCACACTCCTCTAGTTTGAAAGATTTGAGTGCTATATTGCTCTCTTTATCTCTACTTTCAAGAAAATATGATCAGCACAGTCACTTCCACAACTGCATGATTGATGAGCTGAGATGAGATATCACTTGAGGAACTAGGACCAGAGATTTAAAATTAGACCCGATCTTATGATATTCAAGGATGGGATAAAGTTAACGAAGGCTTCAGAAAACCTGAGTGTCAGCAAAAACCCTAGCCAGTATGTGAACAAGATTCATATGCTATCTCTTGATATTTACCTAAAAGTGCCAGGGTGTGATGAAACTTAAAGAAACTTGTTGATCAGTGTGCGCCAATCTCTTGGTAAAAGCAGCGGAGCTAGCCAAAAAAAAATGAAATATCAAAGAAAAGCTCTAAAATCAAAGTCAATTCCAAATGAGCTTCCACCAATGGCGAGCGCTCCCAACCATTTTCAAAGTGTCCACTTGGACCAAGCGCTAAATAGGACCAAGGAGTCGGGCTGACACCACAAAAAGGGCCCTGCATCGTAAGCGATACAAGTCTGGGTGTCGAAGGTATCTTAGATACTCAGAAAAGACACACCCCGGTGTACTCCCAGAAAAACAAGTGCAGACGACTCCAACTCTCTTGACGGACACATTGATCAACAAAGTATTAATATACATGTGTTGAGTAAAAGGCACTCGAGAGTCACCTTGTTCCAATGAAAGGGAGAGAAAATCAGACACAATCCTATGCCCTCCATCAACTGGCCGTCCATCTACACCTTCAAGTCTGACAAACTAATGAGACGGTTGACTGAAGCAAGAATAGACTTATTCCCTAAGGTTGAGGGTCAGGTCTAGAGGAGAGTCTCTTGGATTGGAACTTTGGGTGATGCCCCAACTCGACTCTCATGAAATGCAGTACACTAAATTGTCATATCCTTATATTATATGTACAAAAAGAGAGTCTGATAATCAGAGAAGTTGGATTCCTTCTGACTAAGGCTTGGATAAACCCAGAATTTTAGGATCACTCAGGTCAAGGGTCTTCGAAAGATCAAGCCTTGAATTTTTCACACGCACTGTCAGGAATTAATCCAACTCCTTCATTCTTTAGATGCTCGAGGACGAGCATGGTTTAAGTATAGGGGTATGATGAATCTCGTATTCATCATGCTAAAAACTCCTTATTAAAATCCCTGCTTAAACAAGCCAATAAAAATATCCTTTAAAACTCTACAATATTGTGTATAATTACCCTTTAATTATTTGTATTTAATTGCCCTTATTTTTCTGTAATTATTTTATCACTCAAAAACCCCTAAAAATTAGGTAGATAAGTTGTCTATAATTCACTGACCTTTAAAACCACTAAAAAATACAAAAACAACTCAAAACCACAAAATCGGTGTTTTTATCCCCTTAAAAATACCCCCAAAAATAGCTTTTGTACAAATGACCTCTTTTGGCTTTTTGACCAACATGAAAGTTGTAGATCTCATCGAGACGAACAACTTTCATGTTTTGACTTTTTCCAAATTCGGCCTCTAACTATTTCTTTTATATTTTTCTTTGTTTTTATTTCTGAATTATTCTGATTGGGCCACGTGGCGCCCCCTGGGCCGCCCACGTGGCCCGCTCTCCTTCCCGCCATCTGGCGCCCAATCTGGGCCGTTAGATCCCCTTCCAATCGCCCCCATCCCAGCCGTCCACCCCGCTTCATTCCTCAGCCGCCCGATCTGATCTCCAGATCAAATCTAAGCCACACATTGACGCCTCAACGCCAGCCCTCAGATCCACTCTCATCCCTCGGCTGTAAACACGCCACGTCATCCTCTCACCACAGCCATCCGATCAAGCGCCTATCCTACGCCCCTCCAAAAGCCACGTCACCCAGTTATCCCACGCCGTTAGATCCCCCCTTCCTTTCATCGTGGCCCTCCATCAGCGCTCTCATCAAAGCCGTTGGATCGCTAGATCCAACGGCCCGATCATCATCGTCTACCTCCCACGCACTTCGCCCCCGGCCGTTACCCCTTGCAACGCTCCCAACCCCTTCCATTTTTAGCCACCGTCCCAGCCACCCATCTCCTCTCGTAACGCCGCCAGCACCGAGCCCGTACCTCCGCCATCCTCGCGCCTTCATCAAGTCCCCTCGCCATCACTCCCACTCCATTAAAACCTCGCTCCAAAACGCCCCTCCACCACTGTAACATCCAACCCCCTCCGCCTATTTAAACCCTCCCCCGTCACCGGAGTCAATCATCCACCATTTGGGAGCTTCGGCCCGAGCCCCTGGCTCTCCGGTGACAGCGGAGGAGCCCTTGCAAGGGGGCGTCGACGGCCGAAGCCCCGGTGTGATCCGTGGCCTCCGGCCACGTAGCGGTCGCTTCATCATGCGCCGCCGAGCACCGGGGAATGGTCGCCCCCGTTGTGCGAAGACCCAGGGCTTCCATTGAAGCCCAGCCCAGGCCTCCACCTCCGCCAATCCTCGCTCCGGCGAGGAGGTCTCTTTCTTCGCATTTTTCTTCGAATTTCACCACTCATCTCCGACCGATTCACCCTCATCTGACCTACTCATCCGCTCCGCCCCACCACCCCGACCCTCGCCGACCCATTTCTCCCTTCTCCAGAACCCCCAACCGCTCCGACCACTCTTCCCCTGCTCCGCCGGAGAAGACGACCTGGGCCCTCACTTCTCGCCACCTTCAAGGCCTCCGTTCACTCACAAACTCACCCGCACACCCTTCGCTTCGGCTAGATTAACTTTGCAGGTCCATTCTCTTCACTAGCCGGAGATTGCACCTCCCCGCCGATCTCGAGCCTCTTCTCCGACAACCATGGATCGACGGGGAGCTCCAGACCTCCATGGAGCTTCGCAGTGACTCCAAGATCTCCGCCGGACCTCCAACATGCTTCCACGACCCTCAGACGACCTCAGGAGGCACGGCGGAGCTATTGGCAGGTCGCCGGAGCCCCGCCTCCTCCGGTGACTTGCGGAGGAGCACGACGGTACAGGCACCGTCCGATCCTCCTGATCGGGCGGCCTTGATGAGGACACGTGGTGGACCCGAGCCGCTTCTCCAACCTACAGGCTCGGGTCGTCCGAGCTTCCCGACAGACCTCCAGAAGACGCCACGTGTCCCGAAGCAGCGGGAGTGACCCGAGCCTAGCCCTCACGTGCAGCGCACGTGAGGTGCTGGGTATTTTGCAGAAATGACCCCGGATGAAATGAAAATTACAATTTGGTCCTCCAGGCGCGTGCCTCACGTGCGCGCCTGGGGTTATTTACAGGGACGCCCCCAGGTTTTCAGAATTTACAAATATGCCCCTGCGCGCATTGGGAAAATTGCATCTGGGCCCAGGCGGTTTTTACTATTTGCAATTAGGTCCCTCCAGGGACCTAAATGCAATATTTATCCTTTATTTTTCTTGCATTTTTATTACATTTATGCCCTTGCACTGTTTTTAGCATAACTTGAGCATCGTAGGTCCAATTTGCATGATTTTAGTGTCGTTTTGATCCTTGTTTTGTCCTCTACAATCTAGCATACTTATTTGTCTCATTTGATACTGTTTTAAATTAAGTGAATTTTTATGTGATAAATGGGACCTAGCTCTGCTTGTTTTGCTTGATTTCATGACCGATTTTTAATGATGTGTTCAAAATGGCTCTAACTTCATTCTATATTGTGTTGCTCATATTTTAGGGTATAATGGTAGCATTTGATTCATCCTGCATATTCCATTGCATTATTTGCCCATGCATCATTTTAACTTGCATAAAAACAAATAAAAAATGCATGCATCCTGGCATCACCTTGTAAATATCATAGTGCTTCATAAATTGCATATGGACCTGAAAATGAGATTACTTGACATTGAACTTCAAGAATCAATATTCAAAAGCCATAATTAAGCAGCTGTGTCCCTGTGTTCGACCTTGGTACACTTACCAAGTATAAATATTCCACAGCATTCAAAGACTGTGGTTTTTGCTGAACAAAATTCGCCTCCTATACTACGACTTAAGATATATTTATTATCGAGGCGAATTTCGCGTTCATCAAATGGCGCCGTTGCCGGGGATACGGCTTTGCTTAATTTTTTGGATTTGATTTTTATTATTATTATTTCAAAAAAATTTTTAGGTCCTCATTTCATGCATCGTTTCTTGCTGATTTAATTTCTTTGAGTTTCTAACTTTTTTCTTTTGTGGCAGGGCCCATGAAAATCGGGGACGCCTGATCATCATGGAGGCGCGAAGTCGGGAGCTTCCGCTGAAGAGGCCGCAAAAGAAGCCGTGAAGAAATGCGAGGATTTTTATCAGTCAACTTGCATTGCATATTGTACACAAAAAAAAACTTGCATCTGCATATTTATTTTCAGTATTGCATTTTGTACATGAAACCCCCCCCCCCTCACACACACTTACACCGCACATATTCACCCTCACCTACCCCCTGTATACCTCTCTCTCTCTCTATCTCTCTCTCTCTGTGTGTGTATATCTATTCTTCACGAACCCCCTCCCCCTCTCCCTTGTATCATAAAAC
The DNA here is from genome assembly GCA_037367405.1 of Ottelia alismoides. NCBI lineage: Eukaryota > Viridiplantae > Streptophyta > Magnoliopsida > Alismatales > Hydrocharitaceae > Ottelia > Ottelia alismoides. The sequence continues at coordinate 66,865 of JAZKJV010000558.1, read as the reverse complement.
ACCCCCCCTAACGCAGACCTTACTTAGGCTATTTGTAGCCTAAGTATAGGGGGGACCTGCCTGCTCTTCCATCCCTCGTCCTGTCTTCTTGTACTTAGGCCAATTTTGGCCTAAGTATAGGGGGACTCTCCTCCTCAGTTCCGCTATATCTCCCTGTACTTGAACCGAGCCTTGGCTTCATGGCACTTGTGCTATGAGGACATAGCAAATTTTAAGTATAGGGGGGTATACCGTATATTATTGTATAGTATCTTAGCCTTAGCTCGCGTTTTTAAAACTTTTTAAATTTTATTTTTTGGGCTGGGTTTTGGTAATTTAGTGAACTGAGTAAAGTCCTGTAAAAATTAAAAAATTGAGGGTTTAATTTTTGTGAATATTCCTGTATTAAAAAAAATTGAAAATCTTTCTTGGAGGTCGACTCTGACTACTAGGTTTAGTAGGCATTTTCAGTGAGGGAACCTCGGTCTCCCTTAGCAGAGAGGGTGGTTTAGAGGACATCGCATACGGCCCCGTCCTCAAGTAACACGGGCCTCGGCCCGTACTTACACCCATACTGGCTGAAAGTGTATACTTTTATTTGAGCCTGGGCCAGTCATTGTCTCTCCGAGGAATTAATAAAAAAAAAGTAAGACCCATAAAAATTTGCAAAAGATAAAAATCACACAAAAAAAAATCACTAATCCTTGGAGTTGGTGTATTCCTGACACATTCACACTCACGCAAGGCTTGAGGATTTTTGAGGACACTGGATCTCTGGGATCTTGAGAGTCTGAGTTAACATGCCTTAGTCATTAGGGTTTTCCTGACTTAAATATCCACACTCCTCTAGTTTGAAAGATTTGAGTGCTATATTGCTCTCTTTATCTCTACTTTCAAGAAAATATGATCAGCACAGTCACTTCCACAACTGCATGATTGATGAGCTGAGATGAGATATCACTTGAGGAACTAGGATCAGAGATTTAAAATTAGACCCGATCTTATGATATTCAAGGATGGGATAAAGTTAACGAAGGCTTCAGAAAACCTGAGTGTCAGCAAAAACCCTAGCCAGTATGTGAACAAGATTCATATGCTATCTCTTGATATTTACCTAAAAGTGCCAGGGTGTGATGAAACTTAAAGAAACTTGTTGATCAGTGTGCGCCAATCTCTTGGTAAAAGCAGCGGAGCTAGCCAAAAAAAAATGAAATATCAAAGAAAAGCTCTAAAATCAAAGTCAATTCCAAATGAGCTTCCACCAATGGCGAGTGCTCCCAACCATTTTCAAAGTGTCCACTTGGACCAAGCGCTAAATAGGACCAAGGAGTCGGGCTGACACCACAAAAAGGGCCCTGCATCGTAAGCGATACAAGTCTGGGTGTCGAAGGTATCTTAGATACTCAGAAAAGACACACCCCGGTGTACTCCCAGAAAAACAAGTGCAGACGACTCCAACTCTCTTGACGGACACATTGATCAACAAAGTATTAATATACATGTGTTGAGTAAAAGGCACTCGAGAGTCACCTTGTTCCAATGAAAGGGAGAGAAAATCAGACACAATCCTATGCCCTCCATCAACTGGCCGTCCATCTACACCTTCAAGTCTGAAAAACTAATGAGACGGTTGACTGAAGCAAGAATAGACTTATTCCCTAAGGTTGAGGGTCAGGTCTAGAGGAGAGTCTCTTGGATTGGAACTTTGGGTGATGCCCCAACTCGACTCTCATGAAATGCAGTACACTAAATTGTCATATCCTTATATTATATGTACAAAAAGAGAGTCTGATAATCAGAGAAGTTGGATTCCTTCTGACTAAGGCTTGGATAAACCCAGAATTTTAGGATCACTCAGGTCAAGGGTCTTCGAAAGATCAAGCCTTGAATTTTTCACACGCACTGTCAGGAATTAATCCGACTCCTTCATTCTTTAGATGCTCGAGGACGAGCATGGTTTAAGTATAGGGGTATGATGAATCTCGTATTCATCATGCTAAAAACTCCTTATTAAAATCCCTGCTTAAACAAGCCAATAAAAATATCCTTTAAAACTCTACAATATTGTGTATAATTACCCTTTAATTATTTGTATTTAATTGCCCTTATTTTTCTGTAATTATTTTATCACTCAAAAACCCCTAAAAATTAGGTAGATAAGTTGTCTATAATTCACTGACCTTTAAAACCACTAAAAAAATACAAAAACAACTCAAAACCACAAAATCGGTGTTTTTATCCCCTTAAAAATACCCCCAAAAATAGCTTTTGTACAAATGACCTCTTTTGGCTTTTTGACCAACATGAAAGTTGTAGATCTCATCGAGACGAACAACTTCCATGTTTTGACTTTTTCCAAATTCGGCCTCTAACTATTTCTTTTATATTTTTCTTTATTTTTATTTCTGAATTATTCTGATTGGGCCACGTGGCGCCCCCTGGGCCGCCCACGTGGCCCGCTCTCCTTCCCGCCATCTGGTGCCCAATCTGGGCCGTTAGATCCCCTTCCAATCGCCCCCATCCCAGCCGTCCACCCCGCTTCATTCCTCAGCCGCCCGATCTGATCTCCAGATCAAATCTAAGCCACACATTGACGCCTCAACGCCAGCCCTCAGATCCACTCTCATCCCTCGGCTGTAAACACGCCACGTCATCCTCTCACCACAGCCATCCGATCAAGCGCCTATCCTACGCCCCTCCAAAAGCCACGTCACCCAGTTATCCCACGCCGTTAGATCCCCCCTTCCTTTCATCGTGGCCCTCCATCAGCGCTCTCATCAAAGCCGTTGGATCGCTAGATCCAACGGCCCGATCATCATCGTCTACCTCCCACGCACTTCGCCCCCGGCCGTTACCCCTTGCAACGCTCCCAACCCCTTCCATTTTTAGCCACCGTCCCAGCCACCCATCTCCTCTCGTAACGCCGCCAGCACCGAGCCCGTACCTCCGCCATCCTCGCGCCTTCATCAAGTCCCCTCGCCATCACTCCCACTCCATTAAAACCTCGCTCCAAAACGCCCCTCCACCACTGTAACATCCAACCCCCTCCGCCTATTTAAACCCTCCCCCGTCACCGGAGTCAATCATCCACCATTTGGGAGCTTCGGCCCGAGCCCCTGGCTCTCCGGTGACAGCGGAGGAGCCCTTGCAAGGGGGCGTCGACGGCCGAAGCCCCGGTGTGATCCGTGGCCTCCGGCCACGTAGCGGTCGCTTCATCATGCGCCGCCGAGCACCGGGGAATGGTCGCCCCCGTTGTGCGAAGACCCAGGGCTTCCATTGAAGCCCAGCCCAGGCCTCCACCTCCGCCAATCCTCGCTCCGGCGAGGAGGTCTCTTTCTTCGCATTTTTCTTCGAATTTCACCACTCATCTCCGACCGATTCACCCTCATCTGACCTACTCATCCGCTCCGCCCCACCACCCCGACCCTCGCCGACCCATTTCTCCCTTCTCCAGAACCCCCAACCGCTCCGACCACTCTTCCCCTGCTCCGCCGGAGAAGACGACCTGGGCCCTCACTTCTCGCCACCTTCAAGGCCTCCGTTCACTCACAAACTCACCCGCACACCCTTCGCTTCGGCTAGATTAACTTTGCAGGTCCATTCTCTTCACTAGCCGGAGATTGCACCTCCCCGCCGATCTCGAGCCTCTTCTCCGACAACCATGGATCGACGGGGAGCTCCAGACCTCCATGGAGCTTCGCAGTGACTCCAAGATCTCCGCCGGACCTCCAGCATGCTTCCACGACCCTCAGACGACCTCGGGAGGCACGACGGAGCTATTGGCAGGTCGCCGGAGCCCCGCCTCCTCCGGTGACTTGCGGAGGAGCACGACGGTACAGGCACCGTCCGATCCTCCTGATCGGGCGGCCTTGATGAGGACACGTGGTGGACCCGAGCCTCTTCTCCAACCTACAGGCTCGGGTCGTCCGAGCTTCCCGACAGACCTCCAGAAGACGCCACGTGTCCCGAAGCAGCGGGAGTGACCCGAGCCTAGCCCTCACGTGCAGCGCACGTGAGGTGCTGGGTATTTTGCAGAAATGACCCCGGATGAAATGAAAATTACAATTTGGTCCTCCAGGCGCGTGCCTCACGTGCGCGCCTGGGGTTATTTACAGGGACGCCCCCAGGTTTTCAGAATTTACAAATATGCCCCTGCGCGCATTGGGAAAATTGCATCTGGGCCCAGGCGGTTTTTACTATTTGCAATTAGGTCCCTCCAGGGACCTAAATAAAATATTTATCCTTTATTTTTCTTGCATTTTTATTACATTTATGCCCTTGCACTGTTTTTAGCATAACTTGAGCATCGTAGGTCCAATTTGCATGATTTTAGTGTCGTTTTGATCCTTGTTTTGTCCTCTACAATCTAGCATACTTATTTGTCTCATTTGATACTGTTTTAAATTAAGTGAATTTTTATGTGATAAATGGGACCTAGCTCTGCTTGTTTTGCTTGATTTCATGACCGATTTTTAATGATGTGTTCAAAATGGCTCTAACTTCATTCTATATTGTGTTGCTCATATTTTAGGGTATAATGGTAGCATTTGATTCATCCTGCATATTCCATTGCATTATTTGCCCATGCATCATTTTAACTTGCATAAAAACAAATAAAAAATACATGCATCCTGGCATCACCTTGTAAATATCATAGTGCTTCATAAATTGCATATGGACCTGAAAATGAGATTACTTGACATTGAACTTCAAGAATCAATATTCAAAAGCCATAATTAAGCAGTTGTGTCCCTGTGTTCGACCTTGGTACACTTACCAAGTATAAATATTCCACAACATTCAAAGACTGTGGTTTTTGCTGAACAAAATTCGCCTCCTATACTACGACTTAAGATATATTTATTATCGAGGCGAATTTCGCGTTCATCAAATGGCGCCGTTGCCGGGGATACGGCTTTGCTTAATTTTTTGGATTTGATTTTTATTATTATTATTTCAAAAATTTTTTAGGTCCTCATTTCATGCATCGTTTCTTGCTGATTTAATTTCTTTGAGTTTCTAACTTTTTTCTTTTGTGGCAGGGCCCATGAAAATCGGGGACGCCTGATCATCATGGAGGCACGAAGTCGGGAGCTTCCGCTGAAGAGGCCGCAAAAGAAGCCGTGAAGAAATGCGAGGATTTTTATCAGTCAACTTGCATTGCATATTGTACACAAAAAAAAAACTTGCATCTGCATATTTATTTTCAGTATTGCATTTTGTACACGAAAAAAAAATCCCCCCCCTCACACACACTTACACCGCACATATTCACCCTCACCTACCCCCTGTATACCTCTCTCTCTCTCTATCTCTCTCTCTCTCTGTGTGTGTATATCTATTCTTCACGAACCCCCTCCCCCTCTCCCTTGTATCATAAAACACCCCCCCTAACGCAGACCTTACTTAGGCTATTTGTAGCCTAAGTATAGGGGGGACCTGCCTGCTCTTCCATCCCTCGTCCTGTCTTCTTGTACTTAGGCCAATTTTGGCCTAAGTATAGGGGGACTCTCCTCCTCAGTTCCGCTATATCTCCCTGTACTTGAACCGAGCCTTGGCTTCATGGCACTTGTGCTATGAGGACATAGCAAATTTTAAGTATAGGGGGGTATACCGTATATTATTGTATAGTATCTTAGCCTTAGCTCGCGTTTTTAAAACTTTTTAAATTTTATTTTTCGGGCTGGGTTTTGGTAATTTAGCGAACTGAGTAAAGTCCTGTAAAAATTAAAAAATTGAGGGTTTAATTTTTGTGAATATTCCTGTATTAAAAAAAAATTGAAAATCTTTCTTGGAGGTCGACTCTGACTACTAGGTTTAGTAGGCATTTTCAGTGAGGGAACCTCGGTCTCCCTTAGCAGAGTGGGTGGTTTAGAGGACATCGCATACGGCCCCGTCCTCAAGTAACACGGGCCTCGGCCCGTACTTACACCCATACTGGCTGAAAGTGTATACTTTTATTTGAGCCTGGGCCAGTCATTGTCTCTCCGAGGAATTAATAAAAAAAAAGTAAGACCCATAAAAATTTGCAAAAGATAAAAATCACACAAAAAAAAATCACTAATCCTTGGAGTTGGTGTATTCCTGACACATTCACACTCACGCAAGGCTTGAGGATTTTTGAGGACACTGGATCTCTGGGATCTTGAGAGTCTGAGTTAACATGCCTTAGTCATTAGGGTTTTCCTGACTTAAATATCCACACTCCTCTAGTTTGAAAGATTTGAGTGCTATATTGCTCTTCTTTATCTCTACTTTCAAGAAAATATGATCAGCACAGTCACTTCCACAACTGCATGATTGATGAGCTGAGATGAGAATCACTTGAGGAACTAGGATCAGAGATTTAAAATTAGACCCGATCTTATGATATTCAAGGATGGGATAAAGTTAACGAAGGCTTCAGAAAACCTGAGTGTCAGCAAAACCCTAGCCAGTATGTGAACAAGATTCATATGCTATCTCTTGATATTTACCTAAAAGTGCCAGGGTGTGATGAAACTTAAAGAAACTTGTTGATCAGTGTGCGCCAATCTCTTGGTAAAAGCAGCGGAGCTAGCCAAAAAAAATGAAATATCAAAGAAAAGCTCTAAAATCAAAGTCAATTCCAAATGAGCTTCCACCAATGGCGAGCGCTCCCAACCATTTTCAAAGTGTCCACTTGGACCAAGCGCTAAATAGGACCAAGGAGTCGGGCTGACACCACAAAAAAGGGCCCTGCATCGTAAGCGATACAAGTCTGGGTGTCGAAGGTATCTTAGATACTCAGAAAAGACACACCCCGGTGTACTCCCAGAAAAACAAGTGCAGACGACTCCAACTCTCTTGACGGACACATTGATCAACAAAGTATTAATATACATGTGTTGAGTAAAAGGCACTCGAGAGTCACCTTGTTCCAATGAAAGGGAGAGAAAATCAGACACAATCCTATGCCCTCCATCAACTGGCCGTCCATCTACACCTTCAAGTCTGAAAAACTAATGAGACGGTTGACTGAAGCAAGAATAGACTTATTCCCTAAGGTTGAGGGTCAGGTCTAGAGGAGAGTCTCTTGGATTGGAACTTTGGGTGATGCCCCAACTCGACTCTCATGAAATGCAGTACACTAAATTGTCATATCCTTATATTATATGTACAAAAAGAGAGTCTGATAATCAGAGAAGTTGGATTCCTTCTGACTAAGGCTTGGATAAACCCAGAATTTTAGGATCACTCAGGTCAAGGGTCTTCGAAAGATCAAGCCTTGAATTTTTCACACGCACTGTCAGGAATTAATCCGACTCCTTCATTCTTTAGATGCTCGAGGACGAGCATGGTTTAAGTATAGGGGTATGATGAATCTCGTATTCATCATGCTAAAAACTCCTTATTAAAATCCCTGCTTAAACAAGCCAATAAAAATATCCTTTAAAACTCTACAATATTGTGTATAATTACCCTTTAATTATTTGTATTTAATTGCCCTTATTTTTCTGTAATTATTTTATCACTCAAAAACCCCTAAAAATTAGGTAGATAAGTTGTCTATAATTCACTGACCTTTAAAACCACTAAAAAAATACAAAAACAACTCAAAACCACAAAATCGGTGTTTTTATCCCCTTAAAAATACCCCCAAAAATAGCTTTTGTACAAATGACCTCTTTTGGCTTTTTGACCAACATGAAAGTTGTAGATCTCATCGAGACGAACAACTTTCATGTTTTGACTTTTTCCAAATTCGGCCTCTAACTATTTCTTTTATATTTTTCTTTATTTTTATTTCTGAATTATTCTGATTGGGCCACGTGGCGCCCCCTGGGCCGCCCACGTGGCCCGCTCTCCTTCCCGCCATCTGGCGCCCAATCTGGGCCGTTAGATCCCCTTCCAATCGCCCCCATCCCAGCCGTCCACCCCGCTTCATTCCTCAGCCGCCCGATCTGATCTCCAGATCAAATCTAAGCCACACATTGACGCCTCAACGCCAGCCCTCAGATCCACTCTCATCCCTCGGCTGTAAACACGCCACGTCATCCTCTCACCACAGCCATCCGATCAAGCGCCTATCCTACGCCCCTCCAAAAGCCACGTCACCCAGTTATCCCACGCCGTTAGATCCCCCCTTCCTTTCATCGTGGCCCTCCATCAGCGCTCTCATCAAAGCCGTTGGATCGCTAGATCCAACGGCCCGATCATCATCGTCTACCTCCCACGCACTTCGCCCCCGGCCGTTACCCCTTGCAACGCTCCCAACCCCTTCCATTTTTAGCCACCGTCCCAGCCACCCATCTCCTCTCGTAACGCCGCCAGCACCGAGCCCGTACCTCCGCCATCCTCGCGCCTTCATCAAGTCCCCTCGCCATCACTCCCACTCCATTAAAACCTCGCTCCAAAACGCCCCTCTACCACTGTAACATCCAACCCCCTCCGCCTATTTAAACCCTCCCCCGTCACCGGAGTCAATCATCCACCATTTGGGAGCTTCGGCCCGAGCCCCTGGCTCTCCGGTGACAGCGGAGGAGCCCTTGCAAGGGGGCATCGACGGCCGAAGCCCCGGTGTGATCCGTGGCCTCCGGCCACGTAGCGGTCGCTTCATCATGCGCCGCCGAGCACCGGGGAATGGTCGCCCCCGTTGTGCGAAGACCCAGGGCTTCCATTGAAGCCCAGCCCAGGCCTCCACCTCCGCCAATCCTCGCTCCGGCGAGGAGGTCTCTTTCTTCGCATTTTTCTTCGAATTTCACCACTCATCTCCGACCGATTCACCCTCATCTGACCTACTCATCCGCTCCGCCCCACCACCCCGACCCTCGCCGACCCATTTCTCCCTTCTCCAGAACCCCCAACCGCTCCGACCACTCTTCCCCTGCTCCGCCGGAGAAGACGACCTGGGCCCTCACTTCTCGCCACCTTCAAGGCCTCCGTTCACTCACAAACTCACCCGCACACCCTTCGCTTCGGCTAGATTAACTTTGCAGGTCCATTCTCTTCACTAGCCGGAGATTGCACCTCCCCGCCGATCTCGAGCCTCTTCTCCGACAACCATGGATCGACGGGGAGCTCCAGACCTCCATGGAGCTTCGCAGTGACTCCAAGATCTCCGCCGGACCTCCAGCATGCTTCCACGACCCTCAGACGACCTCGGGAGGCACGACGGAGCTATTGGCAGGTCGCCGGAGCCCCGCCTCCTCCGGTGACTTGCGGAGGAGCACGACGGTACAGGCACCGTCCGATCCTCCTGATCGGGCGGCCTTGATGAGGACACGTGGTGGACCCGAGCCGCTTCTCCAACCTACAGGCTCGGGTCGTCCGAGCTTCCCGACAGACCTCCAGAAGACGCCACGTGTCCCGAAGCAGCGGGAGTGACCCGAGCCTAGCCCTCACGTGCAGCGCACGTGAGGTGCTGGGTATTTTGCAGAAATGACCCCGGATGAAATGAAAATTACAATTTGGTCCTCCAGGCGCGTGCCTCACGTGCGCGCCTGGGGTTATTTACAGGGACGCCCCCAGGTTTTCAGAATTTACAAATATACCCCTGCGCGCATTGGGAAAATTGCATCTGGGCCCAGGCGGTTTTTACTATTTGCAATTAGGTCCCTCCAGGGACCTAAATGCAATATTTATCCTTTATTTTTCTTGCATTTTTATTACATTTATGCCCTTGCACTGTTTTTAGCATAACTTGAGCATCGTAGGTCCAATTTGCATGATTTTAGTGTCGTTTTGATCCTTGTTTTGTCCTCTACAATCTAGCATACTTATTTGTCTCATTTGATACTGTTTTAAATTAAGTGAATTTTTATGTGATAAATGGGACCTAGCTCTGCTTGTTTGCTTGATTTCATGACCGATTTTTAATGATGTGTTCAAAATGGCTCTAACTTCATTCTATATTGTGTTGCTCATATTTTAGGGTATAATGGTAGCATTTGATTCATCCTGCATATTCCATTGCATTATTTGCCCATGCATCATTTTAACTTGCATAAAAACAAATAAAAAATGCATGCATCCTGGCATCACCTTGTAAATATCATAGTGCTTCATAAATTGCATATGGACCTGAAAATGAGATTACTTGACATTGAACTTCAAGAATCAATATTCAAAAGCCATAATTAAGCAGTTGTGTCCCTGTGTTCGACCTTGGTACACTTACCAAGTATAAATATTCCACAGCATTCAAAGACTGTGGTTTTTGCTGAACAAAATTCGCCTCCTATACTACGACTTAAGATATATTTATTATCGAGGCGAATTTCGCGTTCATCAAATGGCGCCGTTGCCGGGGATACGGCTTTGCTTAATTTTTTAGATTTGATTTTTATTATTATTATTTCAAAAATTTTTTAGGTCCTCATTTCATGCATCGTTTCTTGCTGATTTAATTTCTTTGAGTTTCTAACTTTTTTCTTTTGTGGCAGGGCCCATGAAAATCGGGGACGCCTGATCATCATGGAGGCGCGAAGTCGGGAGCTTCCGCTGAAGAGGCCGCAAAAGAAGCCGTGAAGAAATGCGAGGATTTTTATCAGTCAACTTGCATTGCATATTGTACACAAAAAAAAAACTTGCATCTGCATATTTATTTTCAGTATTGCATTTTGTACACGAAAAAAAAATCCCCCCCCCCTCACACACACTTACACCGCACATATTCACCCTCACCTACCCCCCTGTATACCTCTCTCTCTCTCTATCTCTCTCTCTCTGTGTGTGTATATCTATTCTTCACGAACCCCCTCCCCCTCTCCCTTGTATCATAAAACACCCCCCCTAACGCAGACCTTACTTAGGCTATTTGTAGCCTAAGTATAGGGGGGACCTGCCTGCTCTTCCATCCCTCGTCCTGTCTTCTTGTACTTAGGCCAATTTTGGCCTAAGTATAGGGGGACTCTCCTCCTCAGTTCCGCTATATCTCCCTGTACTTGAACCGAGCCTTGGCTTCATGGCACTTGTGCTATGAGGACATAGCAAATTTTAAGTATAGGGGGGTATACCGTATATTATTGTATAGTATCTTAGCCTTAGCTCGCGTTTTTAAAACTTTTTAAATTTTATTTTTCGGGCTGGGTTTTGGTAATTTAGTGAACTGAGTAAAGTCCTGTAAAAATTAAAAAATTGAGGGTTTAATTTTTGTGAATATTCCTGTATTAAAAAAAAATTGAAAATCTTTCTTGGAGGTCGACTCTGACTACTAGGTTTAGTAGGCATTTTCAGTGAGGGAACCTCGGTCTCCCTTAGCAGAGTGGGTGGTTTAGAGGACATCGCATACGGCCCCGTCCTCAAGTAACACGGGCCTCGGCCCGTACTTACACCCATACTGGCTGAAAGTGTATACTTTTATTTGAGCCTGGGCCAGTCATTGTCTCTCCGAGGAATTAATAAAAAAAAAGTAAGACCCATAAAAATTTGCAAAAGATAAAAATCACACAAAAAAAATCACTAATCCTTGGAGTTGGTGTATTCCTGACACATTCACACTCACGCAAGGCTTGAGGATTTTTGAGGACACTGGATCTCTGGGATCTTGAGAGTCTGAGTTAACATGCCTTAGTCATTAGGGTTTTCCTGACTTAAATATCCACACTCCTCTAGTTTGAAAGATTTGAGTGCTATATTGCTCTCTTTATCTCTACTTTCAAGAAAATATGATCAGCACAGTCACTTCCACAACTGCATGATTGATGAGCTGAGATGAGATATCACTTGAGGAACTAGGATCAGAGATTTAAAATTAGACCCGATCTTATGATATTCAAGGATGGGATAAAGTTAACGAAGGCTTCAGAAAACCTGAGTGTCAGCAAAAACCCTAGCCAGTATGTGAACAAGATTCATATGCTATCTCTTGATATTTACCTAAAAGTGCCAGGGTGTGATGAAACTTAAAGAAACTTGTTGATCAGTGTGCGCCAATCTCTTGGTAAAAGCAGCGGAGCTAGCCAAAAAAAAATGAAATATCAAAGAAAAGCTCTAAAATCAAAGTCAATTCCAAATGAGCTTCCACCAATGGCGAGTGCTCCCAACCATTTTCAAAGTGTCCACTTGGACCAAGCGCTAAATAGGACCAAGGAGTCGGGCTGACACCACAAAAAGGGCCCTGCATCGTAAGCGATACAAGTCTGGGTGTCGAAGGTATCTTAGATACTCAGAAAAGACACACCCCGGTGTACTCCCAGAAAAACAAGTGCAGACGACTCCAACTCTCTTGACGGACACATTGATCAACAAAGTATTAATATACATGTGTTGAGTAAAAGGCACTCGAGAGTCACCTTGTTCCAATGAAAGGGAGAGAAAATCAGACACAATCCTATGCCCTCCATCAACTGGCCGTCCATCTACACCTTCAAGTCTGAAAAACTAATGAGACGGTTGACTGAAGCAAGAATAGACTTATTCCCTAAGGTTGAGGGTCAGGTCTAGAGGAGAGTCTCTTGGATTGGAACTTTGGGTGATGCCCCAACTCGACTCTCATGAAATGCAGTACACTAAATTGTCATATCCTTATATTATATGTACAAAAAGAGAGTCTGATAATCAGAGAAGTTGGATTCCTTCTGACTAAGGCTTGGATAAACCCAGAATTTTAGGATCACTCAGGTCAAGGGTCTTCGAAAGATCAAGCCTTGAATTTTTCACACGCACTGTCAGGAATTAATCCGACTCCTTCATTCTTTAGATGCTCGAGGACGAGCATGGTTTAAGTATAGGGGTATGATGAATCTCGTATTCATCATGCTAAAAACTCCTTATTAAAATCCCTGCTTAAACAAGCCAATAAAAATATCCTTTAAAACTCTACAATATTGTGTATAATTACCCTTTAATTATTTGTATTTAATTGCCCTTATTTTTCTGTAATTATTTTATCACTCAAAAACCCCTAAAAATTAGGTAGATAAGTTGTCTATAATTCACTGACCTTTAAAACCACTAAAAAAATACAAAAACAACTCAAAACCACAAAATCGGTGTTTTTATCCCCTTAAAAATACCCCCAAAAATAGCTTTTGTACAAATGACCTCTTTTGGCTTTTTGACCAACATGAAAGTTGTAGATCTCATCGAGACGAACAACTTCCATGTTTTGACTTTTTCCAAATTCGGCCTCTAACTATTTCTTTTATATTTTTCTTTATTTTTATTTCTGAATTATTCTGATTGGGCCACGTGGCGCCCCCTGGGCCGCCCACGTGGCCCGCTCTCCTTCCCGCCATCTGGTGCCCAATCTGGGCCGTTAGATCCCCTTCCAATCGCCCCCATCCCAGCCGTCCACCCCGCTTCATTCCTCAGCCGCCCGATCTGATCTCCAGATCAAATCTAAGCCACACATTGACGCCTCAACGCCAGCCCTCAGATCCACTCTCATCCCTCGGCTGTAAACACGCCACGTCATCCTCTCACCACAGCCATCCGATCAAGCGCCTATCCTACGCCCCTCCAAAAGCCACGTCACCCAGTTATCCCACGCCGTTAGATCCCCCCTTCCTTTCATCGTGGCCCTCCATCAGCGCTCTCATCAAAGCCGTTGGATCGCTAGATCCAACGGCCCGATCATCATCGTCTACCTCCCACGCACTTCGCCCCCGGCCGTTACCCCTTGCAACGCTCCCAACCCCTTCCATTTTTAGCCACCGTCCCAGCCACCCATCTCCTCTCGTAACGCCGCCAGCACCGAGCCCGTACCTCCGCCATCCTCGCGCCTTCATCAAGTCCCCTCGCCATCACTCCCACTCCATTAAAACCTCGCTCCAAAACGCCCCTCCACCACTGTAACATCCAACCCCCTCCGCCTATTTAAACCCTCCCCCGTCACCGGAGTCAATCATCCACCATTTGGGAGCTTCGGCCCGAGCCCCTGGCTCTCCGGTGACAGCGGAGGAGCCCTTGCAAGGGGGCGTCGACGGCCGAAGCCCCGGTGTGATCCGTGGCCTCCGGCCACGTAGCGGTCGCTTCATCATGCGCCGCCGAGCACCGGGGAATGGTCGCCCCCGTTGTGCGAAGACCCAGGGCTTCCATTGAAGCCCAGCCCAGGCCTCCACCTCCGCCAATCCTCGCTCCGGCGAGGAGGTCTCTTTCTTCGCATTTTTCTTCGAATTTCACCACTCATCTCCGACCGATTCACCCTCATCTGACCTACTCATCCGCTCCGCCCCACCACCCCGACCCTCGCCGACCCATTTCTCCCTTCTCCAGAACCCCCAACCGCTCCGACCACTCTTCCCCTGCTCCGCCGGAGAAGACGACCTGGGCCCTCACTTCTCGCCACCTTCAAGGCCTCCGTTCACTCACAAACTCACCCGCACACCCTTCGCTTCGGCTAGATTAACTTTGCAGGTCCATTCTCTTCACTAGCCGGAGATTGCACCTCCCCGCCGATCTCGAGCCTCTTCTCCGACAACCATGGATCGACGGGGAGCTCCAGACCTCCATGGAGCTTCGCAGTGACTCCAAGATCTCCGCCGGACCTCCAGCATGCTTCCACGACCCTCAGACGACCTCGGGAGGCACGGCGGAGCTATTGGCAGGTCGCCGGAGCCCCGCCTCCTCCGGTGACTTGCGGAGGAGCACGACGGTACAGGCACCGTCCGATCCTCCTGATCGGGCGGCCTTGATGAGGACACGTGGTGGACCCGAGCCGCTTCTCCAACCTACAGGCTCGGGTCGTCCGAGCTTCCCGACAGACCTCCAGAAGACGCCACGTGTCCCGAAGCAGCGGGAGTGACCCGAGCCTAGCCCTCACGTGCAGCGCACGTGAGGTGCTGGGTATTTTGCAGAAATGACCCCGGATGAAATGAAAATTACAATTTGGTCCTCCAGGCGCGTGCCTCACGTGCGCGCCTGGGGTTATTTACAGGGACGCCCCCAGGTTTTCAGAATTTACAAATATGCCCCTGCGCGCATTGGGAAAATTGCATCTGGGCCCAGGCGGTTTTTACTATTTGCAATTAGGTCCCTCCAGGGACCTAAATGCAATATTTATCCTTTATTTTTCTTGCATTTTTATTACATTTATGCCCTTGCACTGTTTTTAGCATAACTTGAGCATCGTAGGTCCAATTTGCATGATTTTAGTGTCGTTTTGATCCTTGTTTTGTCCTCTACAATCTAGCATACTTATTTGTCTCATTTGATACTGTTTTAAATTAAGTGAATTTTTATGTGATAAATGGGACCTAGCTCTGCTTGTTTTGCTTGATTTCATGACCGATTTTTAATGATGTGTTCAAAATGGCTCTAACTTCATTCTATATTGTGTTGCTCATATTTTAGGGTATAATGGTAGCATTTGATTCATCCTGCATATTCCATTGCATTATTTGCCCATGCATCATTTTAACTTGCATAAAAACAAATAAAAAATGCATGCATCCTGGCATCACCTTGTAAATATCATAGTGCTTCATAAATTGCATATGGACCTGAAAATGAGATTACTTGACATTGAACTTCAAGAATCAATATTCAAAAGCCATAATTAAGCAGTTGTGTCCCTGTGTTCGACCTTGGTACACTTACCAAGTATAAATATTCCACAGCATTCAAAGACTGTGGTTTTTGCTGAACAAAATTCGCCTCCTATACTACGACTTAAGATATATTTATTATCGAGGCGAATTTCGCGTTCATCAAATGGCGCCGTTGCCGGGGATACGGCTTTGCTTAATTTTTTAGATTTGATTTTTATTATTATTATTTCAAAAATTTTTTAGGTCCTCATTTCATGCATCGTTTCTTGCTGATTTAATTTCTTTGAGTTTCTAACTTTTTTCTTTTGTGGCAGGGCCCATGAAAATCGGGGACGCCTGATCATCATGGAGGCACGAAGTCGGGAGCTTCCGCTGAAGAGGCCGCAAAAGAAGCCGTGAAGAAATGCGAGGATTTTTATCAGTCAACTTGCATTGCATATTGTACACAAAAAAAAAAACTTGCATCTGCATATTTATTTTCAGTATTGCATTTTGTACACGAAAAAAAAAATCCCCCCCCCTCACACACACTTACACCGCACATATTCACCCTCACCTACCCCCCTGTATACCTCTCTCTCTCTCTATCTCTCTCTCTCTGTGTGTGTATATCTATTCTTCACGAACCCCCTCCCCCTCTCCCTTGTATCATAAAACACCCCCCTAACGCAGACCTTACTTAGGCTATTTGTAGCCTAAGTATAGGGGGGACCTGCCTGCTCTTCCATCCCTCGTCCTGTCTTCTTGTACTTAGGCCAATTTTGGCCTAAGTATAGGGGGACTCTCCTCCTCAGTTCCGCTATATCTCCCTGTACTTGAACCGAGCCTTGGCTTCATGGCACTTGTGCTATGAGGACATAGCAAATTTTAAGTATAGGGGGGTATACCGTATATTATTGTATAGTATCTTAGCCTTAGCTCGCGTTTTTAAAACTTTTTAAATTTTATTTTTCGGGCTGGGTTTTGGTAATTTAGTGAACTGAGTAAAGTCCTGTAAAAATTAAAAAATTGAGGGTTTAATTTTTGTGAATATTCCTGTATTAAAAAAAATTGAAAATCTTTCTTGGAGGTCGACTCTGACTACTAGGTTTAGTAGGCATTTTCAGTGAGGGAACCTCGGTCTCCCTTAGCAGAGTGGGTGGTTTAGAGGACATCGCATACGGCCCCGTCCTCAAGTAACACGGGCCTCGGCCCGTACTTACACCCATACTGGCTGAAAGTGTATACTTTTATTTGAGCGTGGGCCAGTCATTGTCTCTCCGAGGAATTAATAAAAAAAAAAGTAAGACCCATAAAAATTTGCAAAAGATAAAAATCACACAAAAAAAAATCACTAATCCTTGGAGTTGGTGTATTCCTGACACATTCACACTCACGCAAGGCTTGAGGATTTTTGAGGACACTGGATCTCTGGGATCTTGAGAGTCTGAGTTAACATGCCTTAGTCATTAGGGTTTTCCTGACTTAAATATCCATACTCCTCTAGTTTGAAAGATTTGAGTGCTATATTGCTCTCTTTATCTCTACTTTCAAGAAAATATGATCAGCACAGTCACTTCCACAACTGCATGATTGATGAGCTGAGATGAGATATCACTTGAGGAACTAGGATCAGAGATTTAAAATTAGACCCGATCTTATGATATTCAAGGATGGGATAAAGTTAACGAAGGCTTCAGAAAACCTGAGTGTCAGCAAAAACCCTAGCCAGTATGTGAACAAGATTCATATGCTATCTCTTGATATTTACCTAAAAGTGCCAGGGTGTGATGAAACTTAAAGAAACTTGTTGATCAGTGTGCGCCAATCTCTTGGTAAAAGCAGCGGAGCTAGCCAAAAAAAAATGAAATATCAAAGAAAAGCTCTAAAATCAAAGTCAATTCCAAATGAGCTTCCACCAATGGCGAGCGCTCCCAACCATTTTCAAAGTGTCCACTTGGACCAAGCGCTAAATAGGACCAAGGAGTCGGGCTGACACCACAAAAAGGGCCCTGCATCGTAAGCGATACAAGTCTGGGTGTCGAAGGTATCTTAGATACTCAGAAAAGACACACCCCGGTGTACTCCCAGAAAAACAAGTGCAGACGACTCCAACTCTCTTGACGGACACATTGATCAACAAAGTATTAATATACATGTGTTGAGTAAAAGGCACTCGAGAGTCACCTTGTTCCAATGAAAGGGAGAGAAAATCAGACACAATCCTATGCCCTCCATCAACTGGCCGTCCATCTACACCTTCAAGTCTGAAAAACTAATGAGACGGTTGACTGAAGCAAGAATAGACTTATTCCCTAAGGTTGAGGGTCAGGTCTAGAGGAGAGTCTCTTGGATTGGAACTTTGGGTGATGCCCCAACTCGACTCTCATGAAATGCAGTACACTAAATTGTCATATCCTTATATTATATGTACAAAAAGAGAGTCTGATAATCAGAGAAGTTGGATTCCTTCTGACTAAGGCTTGGATAAACCCAGAATTTTAGGATCACTCAGGTCAAGGGTCTTCGAAAGATCAAGCCTTGAATTTTTCACACGCACTGTCAGGAATTAATCCGACTCCTTCATTCTTTAGATGCTCGAGGACGAGCATGGTTTAAGTATAGGGGTATGATGAATCTCGTATTCATCATGCTAAAAACTCCTTATTAAAATCCCTGCTTAAACAAGCCAATAAAAATATCCTTTAAAACTCTACAATATTGTGTATAATTACCCTTTAATTATTTGTATTTAATTGCCCTTATTTTTCTGTAATTATTTTATCACTCAAAAACCCCTAAAAATTAGGTAGATAAGTTGTCTATAATTCACTGACCTTTAAAACCACTAAAAAAATACAAAAACAACTCAAAACCACAAAATCGGTGTTTTTATCCCCTTAAAAATACCCCCAAAAATAGCTTTTGTACAAATGACCTCTTTTGGCTTTTTGACCAACATGAAAGTTGTAGATCTCATCGAGACGAACAACTTTCATGTTTTGACTTTTTCCAAATTCGGCCTCTAACTATTTCTTTTATATTTTTCTTTATTTTTATTTCTGAATTATTCTGATTGGGCCACGTGGCGCCCCCTGGGCCGCCCACGTGGCCCGCTCTCCTTCCCGCCATCTGGCGCCCAATCTGGGCCGTTAGATCCCCTTCCAATCGCCCCCATCCCAGCCGTCCACCCCGCTTCATTCCTCAGCCGCCCGATCTGATCTCCAGATCAAATCTAAGCCACACATTGACGCCTCAACGCCAGCCCTCAGATCCACTCTCATCCCTCGGCTGTAAACACGCCACGTCATCCTCTCACCACAGCCATCCGATCAAGCGCCTATCCTACGCCCCTCCAAAAGCCACGTCACCCAGTTATCCCACGCCGTTAGATCCCCCCTTCCTTTCATCGTGGCCCTCCATCAGCGCTCTCATCAAAGCCGTTGGATCGCTAGATCCAACGGCCCGATCATCATCGTCTACCTCCCACGCACTTCGCCCCCGGCCGTTACCCCTTGCAACGCTCCCAACCCCTTCCATTTTTAGCCACCGTCCCAGCCACCCATCTCCTCTCGTAACGCCGCCAGCACCGAGCCCGTACCTCCGCCATCCTCGCGCCTTCATCAAGTCCCCTCGCCATCACTCCCACTCCATTAAAACCTCGCTCCAAAACGCCCCTCCACCACTGTAACATCCAACCCCCTCCGCCTATTTAAACCCTCCCCCGTCACCGGAGTCAATCATCCACCATTTGGGAGCTTCGGCCCGAGCCCCTGGCTCTCCGGTGACAGCGGAGGAGCCCTTGCAAGGGGGCGTCGACGGCCGAAGCCCCGGTGTGATCCGTGGCCTCCGGCCACGTAGCGGTCGCTTCATCATGCGCCGCCGAGCACCGGGGAATGGTCGCCCCCGTTGTGCGAAGACCCAGGGCTTCCATTGAAGCCCAGCCCAGGCCTCCACCTCCGCCAATCCTCGCTCCGGCGAGGAGGTCTCTTTCTTCGCATTTTTCTTCGAATTTCACCACTCATCTCCGACCGATTCACCCTCATCTGACCTACTCATCCGCTCCGCCCCACCACCCCGACCCTCGCCGACCCATTTCTCCCTTCTCCAGAACCCCCAACCGCTCCGACCACTCTTCCCCTGCTCCGCCGGAGAAGACGACCTGGGCCCTCACTTCTCGCCACCTTCAAGGCCTCCGTTCACTCACAAACTCACCCGCACACCCTTCGCTTCGGCTAGATTAACTTTGCAGGTCCATTCTCTTCACTAGCCGGAGATTGCACCTCCCCGCCGATCTCGAGCCTCTTCTCCGACAACCATGGATCGACGGGGAGCTCCAGACCTCCATGGAGCTTCGCAGTGACTCCAAGATCTCCGCCGGACCTCCAGCATGCTTCCACGACCCTCAGACGACCTCGGGAGGCACGGCGGAGCTATTGGCAGGTCGCCGGAGCCCCGCCTCCTCCGGTGACTTGCGGAGGAGCACGACGGTACAGGCACCGTCCGATCCTCCTGATCGGGCGGCCTTGATGAGGACACGTGGTGGACCCGAGCCGCTTCTCCAACCTACAGGCTCGGGTCGTCCGAGCTTCCCGACAGACCTCCAGAAGACGCCACGTGTCCCGAAGCAGCGGGAGTGACCCGAGCCTAGCCCTCACGTGCAGCGCACGTGAGGTGCTGGGTATTTTGCAGAAATGACCCCGGATGAAATGAAAATTACAATTTGGTCCTCCAGGCGCGTGCCTCACGTGCGCGCCTGGGGTTATTTACAGGGACGCCCCCAGGTTTTCAGAATTTACAAATATGCCCCTGCGCGCATTGGGAAAATTGCATCTGGGCCCAGGCGGTTTTTACTATTTGCAATTAGGTCCCTCCAGGGACCTAAATGCAATATTTATCCTTTATTTTTCTTGCATTTTTATTACATTTATGCCCTTGCACTGTTTTTAGCATAACTTGAGCATCGTAGGTCTAATTTGCATGATTTTAGTGTCGTTTTGATCCTTGTTTTGTCCTCTACAATCTAGCATACTTATTTGTCTCATTTGATACTGTTTTAAATTAAGTGAATTTTTATGTGATAAATGGGACCTAGCTCTGCTTGTTTTGCTTGATTTCATGACCGATTTTTAATGATGTGTTCAAAATGGCTCTAACTTCATTCTATATTGTGTTGCTCATATTTTAGGGTATAATGGTAGCATTTGATTCATCCTGCATATTCCATTGCATTATTTGCCCATGCATCATTTTAACTTGCATAAAAACAAATAAAAAATGCATGCATCCTGGCATCACCTTGTAAATATCATAGTGCTTCATAAATTGCATATGGACCTGAAAATGAGATTACTTGACATTGAACTTCAAGAATCAATATTCAAAAGCCATAATTAAGCAGCTGTGTCCCTGTGTTCGACCTTGGTACACTTACCAAGTATAAATATTCCACAGCATTCAAAGACTGTGGTTTTTGCTGAACAAAATTCGCCTCCTATACTACGACTTAAGATATATTTATTATCGAGGCGAATTTCGCGTTCATCACTTATCGCCTCCAACCACCTCCATTATCCCTTCTATCCACCGTCGCTGCAACCTCCGGGGAACAACTCCTCACGCCTCTCATCCCCATCGACCACAAACCATCATCATTTGTACCATGCATCCTCCTAAGCCTCTTCTATCTATAAATCCCATTGCTAGCATCCTCGAGATTGCATCTGCCATTAATCGATCAGAAGAGAGCGAGCCAGGGAGAGGGGGTTGTGACAAGACCCTACTCCTCTCCGGCAAAGAATCCTCCAAGGCAAGATCCACGACAAGGATCGTCGTGCTGCTGATCGAGGTCCATCTCCATCCTCCAAGCTTCCTTTGGTCCTGCCCCCAAGGTCAAAGCGACAACCCGAAGTTGAGAACTCGTCCCCTTCATCCATGCAATAACCCCCTTCACATTATTATTATCATTATTATTTTCCATTCTCCTCTTCGTCGCATCCCTCAACTTACGCCTCAACACTTCGACAATATTTGCTATGACCATCTGGAGCTCCATCCACTATCGGAGCGCCTCACTATCACTATCCTTTCCATTGTTGCAGCACGAGTAGCCATCCACGACACATCTCCAGGATCGAGCTTCAGAATCCGTTCAATCAAGAACATATCTAATCTCAATCGTTCAAATTCGCTCGAATAAAGCCCTCTGATCTCGTTGATCAAGCGTGATCCAAACCGCTCATCAGAAGAGGCCCGAGCCTCAAGCCTCGGGCGTGGCCGAAGCGAGCAGGGCCTGATACATAGAGGTTCATGCCTAAGATGCCTCCAAGACTAGCGAGCCACGTGCTAGGCACATGCCTTATAGGGTTATTTACTGGCGCACCCCTCAAGCTTTCAAGAATTACACACGTGCCCTCGCTAAGGGCAAATTATAGAGGACCCCATCTGGTTTTGAATATTGAAGTTTATCCACTTCAAAGGGTATGTTTGAAAACCTTTATTTATTTATATTACTATTTAGTCCTCAGAATTTGGAGTATTGATAACTTGAGCATCTATCATAGGATTTTTGCGTTCTTGGTGTCGAATTGATCCGTATTGCATTCTCTGTCACATGGCATGCTAAATTATTTATTTTGGAGACATTTATGAACATCAATTATTCAATACTTTTTTTGTATTTTTTAGTAAATTTTCGAATCATCAATTCTTTATTGCTCAATAATCTACGCAAAGATTTATTTAGGAAATTGATCTAAGTTTAATTAAATATTCATTTACCTGAGATTAGTTAAGAGAGAAGGACTTGTGAAATCATTGAATTAAATTGGATTGTCTTGAATAATTGACCTACTCAGCATGCTGTATTTGCATCATAGTTCATGATCATTAAAAATCATAAAAATATCACATTTATTATTTTATTTGTCACCATGTAGCATAGCATTATTTCCTTCTCTTCACAATAGTTTGTGAAAAATCCATGCATCATATTTTCTTTCATTGATTAATTATATATCTAATTTAAAATCAATAACAATCTGAAAAATACAGTAACATCAAAAATATTCTTCTCTGAAAGCTTAATTTTGTATATTATTTGGAGATTAATTCTATACCCTCATATTACCTCCCTGAGTTCGACCCTGGGACTTACCTAAGTAAAATAAATAATATCGATCGCATTTAGACTTGATTCTCTATATCATTTCTCAGTGTGATCATTTTTTATGATTCCTAAATTGCATGGCTACAACAATTAAGACGATAATTAAAAGTGTGATCTCAGAGAGTTCATCAACATGCTTGTATTCTTATTATCATGCTTCAGATCAATTAGGCGAGCAAGTTGATTTGATCCACCACATTTTTGTAGTTCGAACTTATGCATATGAGGTAATTATCATAATTAATGCACCATTCTAAGGCGTAAGTGATTGCAAAGAGATCTACCTCCATAGACAATGTGTTTGTGGTGGAAGCAATAATGTACTCTCCAAGAAATCACCACCAGGGTTGAAGGTAACAATGGTGTAGAAATAAGTCTCTTTAGAAAAAGTTGCATCCACTTCAATGTACATGTCATATGTATAGTATTGGCAACTAAATAGAGTAGTCCCATCCTTTATAGAAGATATCGAAGATCAAACTGGAATCGTGGGCCAAAAAGAGATTTATTAGATTTATTGGTCTGATCTTCTAATTCCTATGCTTCAGCTTACATCTGGCTATCTTGAAGTAGGGAGATGGCCTTCTTAAAGTTCATTAGGGAATGAGTGTTAATCGTATGAAGAGAGAAAATGAACTCTACAATACCTTCTACATAGGCATAAACCTCGATTCCCAGTTTAAAGTACACATCCCTCGCATCGGTTGTGAAACCCTATTTTGTCCTAAACTCTGGAGTATTTTTGACATCCAAAAAAAATTAAATAATCATTCCATTCGTAGATATCATCGAGATCTTTCCAACGAGCCCAAGAGCATCCAAATCTGACATTCCTAGCCCATGATATCGATGTTTTAAGTTGGATGATCAACAACCATATATGGATAGAACCTATTCCGAATTTGGATTCATTTTCACCCCTCATTCTATAAATAAGACATGACAGGATGACCTCTCCAAAGCCTAGCCACCACCACCTCTCACCCTCACCAAAGCACCACCGTATTGGTCGGATTTGTCATTGGAGGGTTTCCATCGACGTCAAAGAAGGTGCTCCGATCGAAGATCCACGACCATCATCACGAAGGAGAGGTCGAGGTCACCATCATGCACACGCTCATGCTACGATTAGGCAACAGAAACATCACTTTCGTGTGAGAGGAGATCCCAAGGGAACATCCTCATAGGTAACGATAAATATCCACCCTCTTGTTGTTGGATTCACACGAGTTTTATGAAACCTATACACATAATTATTCCTAGAGCCATAGGATATTTTTTAATGAAGTCTTATCCCTCCTTCCTGTTGGATTTCACGTATTTTCTATCTCATGTACTTGTATGCCAATGTAACCGTTGATATCCTTGCCGTAGGATTTCTATGTGATTATTGATGCTTCGTTTGTTCCTATCACTTTCGGATCACACTTTCATTAGTATCACCGTAGGGATTATTGTTATCATCATAGAGAAAATCAAAATATATAAAACTACGATAGCGAATTCCATCCATACTATACATTCACAATTCCCATTCATATACATACATATATATATATATATACATATATCGATAGAAGTGATGCAACATTGTATAATCCCTCATGCACTTAATTACTCATAAATTTCCTAGCAATTACAATGGGGATGAAAAAGTGAGATTTGCGAGTGAAATTTCCCTTAAAGAAGACAAATGGGTCCGACTCCTTTTTGGTTTCTTTTTGCAATAATAAATAGATTTTAATCTATACGTTAGTATATTCGTGCATTAAGTTTCTCCATGCGTGGTTTCAACCAAATCTGATCTTCCATTATTATATTAAATAAGTCCATGCATTACCTTTTGTTAGAGAAAAAGGGAGAGGGAAATCACACTTTATGAGAAACATTTCAAGTATATCAATTATTATTTAAGTCTATAAACACCAAAATCAATGTAGGTTCCTTTTAGTATAAGTTATTGTTGAAATATTCAATACGAATTAAAGGGATATAACATAGATGATGGAGCTATTATAGTTTGCATTGGGTTCTCTAAACCAACAATGTCCACGTATGATATTACACATATATGTTCTCTCCATCTTGAATCAACGTGCGTTCCATATTAATGATATTATACCTAGTCATGGACCAACATCCTTGTGTATTGCTTCAGGTATCGGATGCATATGTCAATTTATCAATGACTCAATAGTCAACATTATTGAATAGTAGTGTAAGTTATTTGAAGTATGTAAGAGGTTCTCACCCCAATTTAAATTAGATATGGAAGAACATATTTTCATCTAACGGCGCATGCAATTGATAAAAATTAAATTTGATGTTATTATGCGATTGAAAGTCCAAGGAGAACACGAAGAATAATATTTATTTAGGTATAGGTAAATGGTTGTTATTTGCACTCTTGTAATCGTGAATGCCATCAATCATAGGGTCGTAACTGACTACCATCAATTATCTAACAATATTTATTATCGTGGTGATTATCATGTAGTGAGGTTCCATGATGGTCAGGTAAATGGAGTAGGTGCTGCAAGGGATTGTGCATGCACCGTTGTGCCTCGGGTAGATACCATGAAGGTCGCGACCCCAACGGACGAGTTGGGTGACGCGTTGTACCTAGCAGCCAAGTAATATCCGGATTTGCTCGACAGAGTAGGCAGGTGATGCGGTTGACGTTCTTGGTTTCACATTTCTACACAATATTAGGACTCGAAGTGGAATTAGGTATGACTGCATCGAATTCTATTTTGAGTAACATTATCGTGAGAAGTATTCCGGGATGTGGTTTGAAGTTGGAGATTTGAGGTTGTGATCTTTTCCTGTTCGATCAAAAAGATGTTCTTGAGAGTTGCTCAAGATGAACATCAAGTTCCCGCTTAGCGGATCCCTACAAGTCATGTACTTGAGTGTGCTAAGATAATACGAGAAATGATTAATGACCAGATGTCGATAATCATATACATTATGGACTTTAACCAACTTGTAGAAATATCAAGATCATTTGGAAGTACTTAAATTATTATTATATCAACAAATGAAATCAATTGTTATGTGATCCAATGTGAATCGAATGACTTGGTTTTCTCAGTTCCTACAATATATGAATATATCATTAGATAGAGTTGAGTGTACATTCTTTGTTTATCCCTACATTATTTATTATAGTGTTTGTCTCCTTACTGGGCAATTGCTCGTAACGTTACCCTCGTGTGAACCCAACAAGTGTAGCTGAGCAGCAGCCGCAACAATAGAGGCTTTTGAGGAGATCAGACTTTTGACATCATACTAGCACCAAACAGGGTGCGTTCTACTTAGAGTAACTTATTTATTTCCGTATTATTTTATGTTCTATTTGAGAGACATTGTAGTGAGATATTTGGAGAGCTTCTTCTGCAAAATTTATAATTATATGATGTATCTCACTCTATGGACATTGATTTGATGATTATTATCAATGAGAATGGATGCTTCATTTTACTTTCCATTTCATATTATTCTCTTGTTGTCATTTATATTTTAAATATTGATCTAATGTGCATAAGATGGCTTGCTAAGTATCATAGATCATGGGTGTATTTGGACCGTAGGTGCGACGCTCTCGTCTTGTTGGTTTCGGTAGCCGGATGGACAGGACGTCACATCAGTGAAATGTCGGTGAATTTCATTGACATTGATGCTGTCAACATAGATGTGAGCAAGACCGCCCTACCTACTTGGTTTAACATTTTATGTTTCCATTGTGTCAAATTGGAAGAAGCTCTTCGATCGTTTTGATGTATTCTACAACCTTTTCATGTTTCTTTAAGATGAAAACTCAAATAAAGGTTTTCTTATAGTGTAACTGAATATTTAACAAGGCCACAATGGAATTGTGTAGTGGCTCCAAGTGTGTTTGCGGAAGAAGATTTCAGATTTTCTACAGTAAATGAGTTGGTATGACAAGTAACCATAGTGCGTAAATACTTCCATAATGGACAACATTGCTTTGTCAAAGATAACCGTGTCGGTTGCATACACAAAATGAGTTATAGACTTCATTGTTTTTGCTATCTGATAGCCTGAAATGATGTTAGCTTGTTGGGAAAATAACAGTTATCAGATAGAAATTCAGTGGTGAGGATAAAGATGAAAGGGGATAAAGAATTGCCTTAACGAATACCTCGCATCAGGAAAAATATAAGAGTAAAAAACCATTAATGAGTAGAAAGATGGTGCGGGTGGAGATGCACGAGTTCATAAGATTGACTAAGGGACTAGCAATATTATGTTGGTTCAAAAGGTTGAGTAAAAACCATCATTTCAATTGATTGAAAGATTTTTCCATGTCTAGTTTAATGGTCTAAGATGTTTTTTTATTTCCTTATGGACACAAAGTTCATGATTTCTTTGGCTGCAACAATGTTGTTCATAATCTGACTGCCTGATGACATGATAATCCGCGAGGGTCACAATGAATAATATGTATAAGATGTCGCTGAGGCGACCGCTCGCAGAATACCATGTCAAACAGCAATTAACCCACAATAAAAGAATGAATGAATTAAGTCCCAACCATGTGAATTAATGTTTATTACTCTACCACAAGATGTACAGTGACTAAGTATGTAGAGGTCGAACCACATAGAGCAATACAAAAAATGCAACAGCCTATGATGTACATGTACCACAGAGTCATCCTTTTGTGAAGCCTATTTTTATGGGTTTTTATATTTTTATATTTTTTAATTAATTAATTTATTTTTTTATTTTAATAATAGAGTTATGTAATATATATATATATATTATAGAATATAAATATATAAAGATATATATATATATATATCCCTAGAGGGTAGGTATATATCATATAATACATACATTAGATATATATATAAATAATTTAATTTTTTTATTTTAGAATTATATATATATATTAATAGTTATATATATATAGATAGATATACATTTTTTCTTTTTTTTAATAGGGGAATATATATATAGGGGAGAGAGGAGTGATACAATATTTATAAAAATATATAAAAACACTAAAAATATAGAAATAAAATCTTTTTGGTATTTTCAAAAAATTTTTACTATTTTTGTGATTTTTAGGCATTTTCAACAGATTTTTGGTATTTTTAAATAGCAAAATAGGGAAAAACAGGGATTAAGCTACTGGCTAGGGATAAAATGGAAATTAAAAATATAAAACAACCACAAAATTTTTCCTAACTATTTTTAAAAGAAAGAGGATAAAATATAGGACCTACAGGAGTTGAGTTTGCAATTTTTGGAGTTTTCTAGAATTTTTTATATTTTTTAGAAGTTTTTGAGTATTTTTTAATTTTTAAGGTTTTTCTTTTGAGATTTTTAATGATTTTTGGACTGACACTTAATTAGGATAAAATAGACCCTACTTATTTTTTTTTGAAATTTTTCAAGGTGTTTTAATATTTTTTTGGTATTTTATAAACTAGACAGTAAATAAAATGCATGTTTTTGATTTTTAATAAATGCAAAAATGCAATAAAATTAAAAACTAAAAATATAGCATGCAGGAGCAAACAAACAGGAGCTTATATCCATTTTTGCAAAATTTTTCGAATGATTATGAGGCATGAAATAAATGGACAAAGCATACAAAAATACATGGCCTAGCAGGGGCATTTTTGCAAATAAAAATAAGGGCAGGGGCTTCTGTGCAAAAACACCAATGTTATAACACGTGCTCTGCAATTTTAAGGGCCAAAATGAAATATAAAACCCGCTAGGGGCCTTAGTGCAAAATACCCAGCACGTGGGACTACACGTGCTCCGCACCCACAGGGACCAAAAAGTAATTCCCAAAAGTCCAGGGTCCTTAATGCAAATTTTCACAAAAATATTACACTAGAAATTTTATTTTATGGACTAAAATCCAATTTACAAACATACAGGGGTGCCTGTGCAATTTTGCCACCTCACGTGGGGGTACACGTGAGGTGACGTGGACTGGACCTTAAAGCAATTTCATGAAAGTACAGGGGGGTCCATGCAAAATAGTCACGCTAAAATAAACTTTGACTTTTATTTACATGAGTAAACAATAAATACAGAAAGGACTGGGGTAATATAAGAAATTTACCCCTTTTTAGGCGCTGGCGGACAACGATGAGGGCTTCACTTGGACACGCGTCGCCTATCCGACGGTGGGTATCGTTTCGCCGATGAACGCGTGAGATTAGATGCGCCTCGCATCTGACGGTCGGTGCAGACGTTCATCGGACGACTCTCGTGCAATCTGGGACGCGCCTCCTGATCCGACGGCGCTGGACGTGTCTGGAAGAACAGGGAAGAAGCTCGCCCCCGGCGAGCTTCGATCGTGAAGCTTGGGCTCCTCCGGGCACCTCCCTCGCATCTGAGATGGTCTGCACGTAGCTGGAGGCCTTCCGCATCGTCTGATGGTCTTCTCATGGCTCCTGGAGGTCCGAGGCGCTCGGACGAGGTCGATGAAGGTTGGACCCTCCAGGAGCCTCTTCCTGGTTCGATTTGAGCCCAGATGGGCTTCTTTCTTCGTTTGACCTGCATAGGAAGAACCGGGGGAGCGAGGGCTTCCTCCTCGACCCCGGGTTTTGAAGCTCTACAGCAAGATGAGGTGTGGCGGAGGGGCTCCGGTGAAAGGCGGAGGTGGAGCTCCGATGCGCCAAGACCAGAGGTCCTGGGTTGAACGAAGATGTGCGATCGATGGAGAATACGATGGGAAATGAAATGGGAGGCAAAAGGCGGTCGGATACGGTTGATGGCACAGTGAAGAAGTCGCCGGAGCTCAGCTCCGGCGAACTTCGATTTTTGGATTTTACGCTACTCTGATTAACTAAACACTAAACTAATAACGGGAATAAAAAACTAACATTAAAACCTAACTAAAATGCATTAAAGGAGAAGCTCTATTACCTGGGGGCCACCAGGGAGCAGGACGGACGCCGGAGCTCCGCCGCATCAAAATTGTCCCTCCTCCGGTTGATTCGAGGTGCTGGAGCACTCCCCCTGTCACGAGGAACGTCCCAGGATCGAAATCAAGGCGTTTTGTATGGATGAAATTGGCCAAATTTGAGGAAGGGAGCGGAGCTTCTTATTTATAGACAATGGCCTGGAGCCTTATTGATCGGCGATTATTGCTTAATCCAATGAGTATCAGCTTGATCTAAGATTTCGGCGGGTATCAGTGATCATCAGAGATCATTTCTTGTGAAGAAAGTGAGCTCGATCGATGGACGAGATGGCCGTAAAAAAAGGAAGAAATCCGGGGAAAATATGGTTCAGAGACGCCAGAGCTTGGATGGGACAGTTGACCAGGCGGTCAACAAGGGTTGGCGCCCCATTGGTCCAGATCGGCCGCTAGAAGACAAAATAGGAAATCCTATTCGAAATTGATTTATTTAACCTAGTAAATGATTTTATTATTTTTTTCTTATAAAATAAAAAATGTGTATTATTTTGGGTAGTATTTATTTACGATTTTTATTTAATTTTTTAAAGTGTTTTATTTTAATAAAGTGAATATGTGTGTATTTACATGTATTTTGTGTATTTTATTTTTATTTTGTTTATTTTATTTAATTATTTTATTGTCTTATTTTATAAATTTATGATTTATTTTTGTGAGTGTGAGGGTATTTTTATTTAATTTTTATGAGTTTATTTTCATTTTTAAATAAATAGGTATAGTTATAAGTAGGTATACTTGTAGGTCTTTTACCTATGTATTATATATACTATATTTATTTAATTTATTTTCTTGGTTCTTATTTTAGATTTGTATTTTTAATGAATTATATGTAATATTTACAACATTATAAAAATATGAAAGAATTAAAGAATATTTTCCTTCTTTATTTAGATATATACTTAGCATAGGTATTATGCCTATTATCTTGCATTTACTTATTTTATTTTGTAAATCCCCTTTAGTTTTATTCTAATTTCAGTGTGTTCAAGTATTATATACATTATTTACAAAATTTTAAAAATATAATTTGCTAAAAATAGTGGACAATGAATATATTGAATATTTTAATCAGACAGGCTGCACAATGAAGGCCAAAAACCTAACTTTTGCAGATGGACTTCAAAAATTATGAAACCAATTTTATTAAATAGTTCTTGGAAAGCTATATCAATTAAAGGTGAGTTTGGGTGATTTGGAGTTTTTATTTGCAAGATACGGGTCTGTGAAGTTGAGATTTTGGCTTTTTATTATGTGTATAAAATGTACATTGAATATTATTTTTACACAAACTCAATTTTGTATTTTTATTTACATTATTACCTACAACTTTCATGAACAAAGTTTCTTTATTTGATGAATAAATAATTATGTACAAAACATGTGTCAAAGATGCATAAATGAATGCATGAATAAATGAGGTATTTATTGTACACTGGCCCTTATCTCCCCCTACTTTATTCCTTGTCGACCAATTCCATGCCGGCCTTGGTCTCGGGGTTCGGGTCATAAAATATCTACAATATTTTATTCCTTTTTCTTCTCTTCTCTTTATTCTATAATTTTGGCATTAAACACCTTATTTAATGTATAATTAATACAATGGATGATGAATGCTATTATGTACAAGTTGATGCTATTTACATGCATTTGCTGGGGTTTTTGAGGCCAAAATGATAGAATAAAGGTGATGAAATGGAGATTCATCACTGCCGTACAAGAAAGCAATTTGATTTAGAGCATTCACTCTCATGAGAAGAGGCTTAATTCTATTGACATTGAGTTTTGCGATGAGCTTGTACAATACATTTGTTTATTATATGCCTGAATATGTTGGGATTTTGCAGCATTCCTTCTTGATGATGAAGATATATTTGTCTTGTTTAGTTATCTTGGAGTGACAACATTTTAAAAGGATATTTGAATTAGAGAAGTGATGTTTTCGTGGAGTAGAGACTATCTTTCTTGGAAGAAGGCCGCATGATAACCATCTGAATGAGGGGATTTTGAAGGATGTATAGAGAAAAGTGTATCTCAGATCTCCTTTTTAACGGACAAGGAAGCTAGAAGTCAAGTTCACTTGGACTGATTTGATCCTTCATAGTGATTATGTCACTGGTGAATTAGACATCATTGGATTGATCCTATCTTTGCTGAAAATGGGGAAAAGTTACTTTTTAATTTTTTCCGGGATCCAGTCTAAGTTCCATCAACTTGTTTGATCTAATGAATCCCATTGGTTCTTTTCCTTCCCGCCACAAACAAATGGTAAAACTTGATGTACAAATATCCTTGGTCAATCCATTTATGTCTCTATATTTGAATCTTTGCTCTTCTTCCTTGAAGAACTTTATTATAATGACTCTCAATGTTTTTCGTGATGTACATCACGTTGTTCGTGGTAGTGAGTTTCTTTAGATGAGAGATTTGTGTCTCTATTTCTTGCTTCACTATCCTCCATTGTCGAACCTCGTAATTAGGCCAATAGATAAGGTCGGCCTTAAACTTGTGAAGTTTGTAAAGAATATTATCGAATTACTTTTCTTTCAAGTACATTTCTTTGATCTTCTCTTTATAGAAATTTTCCTTCACCCATCAAAGCTCAAACCCCCATCATTTACACTTCTTCTACACTATCCTTTAAGTTTTAACGAGGATGGCGACGTCATCGCTAAACAGGTAAGGGGAGATGCAATACTTCAATGTTGGGATACAAAGTGCTCTACAGTGTCGCAGGAAATGCTTTGTCAATCCTCTCCCGAATATATTTCCCCTCTACTTGTGGTCTAAGTGTAGGCAAACCCTAAGTATCCTAGATCGATTAGTCCTAAGGCATTATAGAAATGGTTCGTCATGGGACAATGCTTTGATTCTATTTGGATAATCTCCTACTTTATCTTGTTGGCTTAATAGAGAATAGAAGTCGCATACAACGAAGAGTTTTTGAGAATATTGTTCTTCCATCTTCACCGGTTCCTCCTTCCTTTTAGACTGATAGGGGATTCCATACACTCAAAGAATATACCAAGTAGGCGTGAGGTCCATGATGATTTTAGAAAGAATAAATTAGTGACTTGTTTGCACAATACTGAACAACAAGTCATTGTGTGTTAATAGGCAAAGTCTGTTAGAGCAGAGAAGTGATGCCACCGTAGTTAGATGATATCCACAACAACTCCGTTTGAATTCAGTAAGCTGTTCCTCATAATTATGAGTTTTATAATTGAAATAGATTGTACATTTAGTGGCCTTGAAAATATTTTTCAAATACTGAATTGTAGTGAGACTTCTTAAACTTCTACAATTCCAAGAAAGAACATCCATTGGTAACCTTGTAGCTGGTCGGGCAGCTGCCATACATCCATGTGCTTTTGCAGGCATGTTTTTGGAAGAAGTGACTTCGTATCCTCGGTTAACAGTTCCGTATGAGGTCTCTTTACCTAAAAAAGTTTGGAGATATCATACTGTGGGAGCTTGCCTTTAGGATTCTGCCTTCTTGCTGTTCAAAAAGATGCCTGACTGTTTGCCCATCAACTAAACTCAGATTAGGAGGGACTTGGAGATTTACACGTAAAGTAGTTGATAAGGTGGATGATTTAGATTGTTAAAGGCTGTAATCAGGTTGCGGATTGATAGGGACAAATTCATACGAGACATCCTGAGATAGGACTAGTGTGGTTATCGGAGCCTGGTGAAAGGAGTTGACCGTAAGAATTCTTGAACTTTTTATTTCATCTTGGTCCCTAACAGTGATATATTGATAATGGACTGAAGTAGATTGAGTTTAAGTTGCAGTATTCCTACCACTTCAACGTCAATTGCATTAATATCTTGTGTCAACTCTTGAAGCTTCTTCCTTGATTAGAGTCCAAACGAACACTTAGAGTTCAAGAGAATCTCTGACCGTGTCAAGACTCCCTCCTTTGAGCTCTATCTGAGGCTAGAGACTTCCAGATACCTTAAGGTAAGAACCACTGAATTGGTATTGGAAGAAGAAGAAGATTTGATCGAATGAAAGTGAATGACGAACAACAATGAAGCAAATTG
This sequence comes from Ottelia alismoides, assembly GCA_037367405.1. Lineage (NCBI taxonomy): Eukaryota > Viridiplantae > Streptophyta > Magnoliopsida > Alismatales > Hydrocharitaceae > Ottelia > Ottelia alismoides. The sequence goes on along the minus strand of JAZKJV010000558.1, from coordinate 33,270 downwards.
AGGAAATCGATAATTAAGCTACACAATGCAATCAAAACTAAAAAATGAATTGTGAATTGAACAAAGGATTAGAACCTAACGGGAACTGCAAAGAACACGATAAAATGATAAAGGAATTAAACTTTGGATCTCTCTAAATGTGCATATCGACAATGTTGAAGGTGGAAGCTTGACGGATGATTGATTGTGTAATACAACAACTTAAAGTTTGCTAGATTTGAGCACAAATCCCCCCCTCTCTTCCTCTTTATCGACCCTCATGGGTCGTAGAGCTCGACCATTGTTATTAGGAATTCTCACCGGAGGTGGAAGAAAGAAGCATGGAAATGGAGATATAATGGTGATGGAGAGGCGTTGACTAGTATTTATATGCAATAAGGGTAGGTCATCAACAAAGAAGAGAGTGGCTAGAACTACCATGTTAGATAAGATGGTTTCTTGTGAAGCTAGAATGAATTCTGTGCAACAAATAACGGAAGAAGAACGATTGAGATTGCAACAAATATCGCTACCAAATAAAAAAAATTAAATGATAGATACTTATATAATACATATTAAAAATAGATATTTTAAATATGAAAAATCCAAATAAATAAATAAAATGGTTTAAAATTTCATGGCCTACAAATTTCAAGAAGATTTTTTCCACGTGAGGTTATTTACAAGTACTTATTTACTTAATATTAATATTCACAAGTATAAGTTATTATTTATTAAATAGAAAATTTTTTATATAATAATATTGTATACAAATTTGTTCGAATTAAACTTTCTCAGTTAATATATTTTGTTAGACTTTTGTATTATTGTATCACTCCCATACAAATTCAGAAAATAATATGTATATTAAATCTTCAAATTTATGTGTTTTAATCTACGTAACTTATTTTTCTTACTTTTTTATTTCAATTTTATTTATGAATACTAGATCATAAAAATCTTTAAAAAGTAATAGTATATTAAAAGGACTTAAGATGAATCCTGAATAATTAATACATATTAGATTTACAATTGTATTATACATAAACGAATCCGAAAATGCACTTTGCACACACACACACACACATTCTTCTCACATTGAAACTAATTTCAAAATTTTACATTTTAGTGTTTGATTTTAAAAAGTGGGTTGAGTTTCATTATAGTCTTATGAATGAGTTATAAGTCTTTGAATATATGACTTTTTATCAAATAGGATTGAGGTTTTCCTTGGTATATATATTGGATATATTCTCAATATTATTTTTATATTTTTTATATTTTTATGTACAAGTTACAAAAAATATAAATTAAAAGTACATGTATTAAATTCTAAAGAAATCATTGATGGTCAAACATATATACAGTACAATTGTGTAATGAGTTTTAACTCAAAACTCCGCCCTATAACTTTGGTGTTTTTCTAATATTTTTATAAGTATTTAATGTATATTGAGGTTTAAAGGTGAATATTGATCTTTTAACAATTTCTATAAATAATTACTAGCATGAAAATTAATATAAAATGGTATCAGGGTTTCAGATTTCTTCTTGATTTTCAGTGTTACTATTGTATATTTCTACACACCTTATTAGAAACATAACAAAAAATAAATTCTAAAATTTTTTGAAATAAAGTATTTGAATTGTTTCATGTTATAATACAACATTTATACATGTTTAACTGTGAATTCTAAACAATGATTTGGTTGTTTTGATTTTCTTATCTCTCCATAGTTTATTTTTATCGAGTAAGTTAATTTGACTTGCTAGTCGAGTTATGTCACACACACACATATTTACATCTACATTTACTCTTATTTTTCGATCCAATCTATACATATAGGCATGCTTACATCTTGCCTTTTCGTTCCCTTCTCCTTTTTCATCTTTTCATGTTCAATATTATGTTTTTATCGTTGAGGATATATTTACAAGAACATGATGCTAATATATATATATATATATTTGATAAGGGCAATAAGAATAAAATGAATGAATAAAGTAAATAAATTAGGGATTCATCATCATCCCTCATCAAGAGTTGTGTCTAGAAATAAAACATACACGGAAGAAAGGAAAATGAAATTTTTATAGGATACCCTCGCATGGTGGGTTTAATCCTCGAGAGGTTGGGAAGTCAGGTATTTTGAACCACTATAATTTCTTGAAGTTTATATACAGTTTCTTCTGATCCATGATAAAACACAAAGACATATATTTTTCTTTGTAGTCTAAGAAGAAAAATACATATTTCTAATTTTCTTCTCTGCATGCCAATTATATAAGTAGAATATCCCCCTCACATAGTGGATAAATTATTTTATCCGATTCACTATCAAATAATTTGAGCTCTTAACTCCAACGGAGAGCTTATAAGAGACCAAATTTAGGGAATCGCTTCTGTAGTGTAGATTACTCGACTATTGTACCCTTGTATTTACTTGTTTGAATTTATAATTTGATTTAGAATGAAAATTTATTTATCATTGATTGGTGAATATAATAAGTATTATACACATAGATATACATATTGCTAAATTGACTTGTATTGGAATTTGATTTAGTTCAAAGATTTATATTGAATATTTTTTATTTTTATAATTCATAATATGTAATTTTATCAACGAAAATAATATCATGTACATATGCATATATCTTACTAAGTTAATTAATTCTCTTTTGCATGCAAAGTATTTGGAAAATAATGTTCATTATTGTTTATTTCCACACACATGAATTTAGTTGGATTGGATTTTAACTTAAACTATGTCCAACCTAACATTAAGGATTTTTCCAACGAGATCCATTTTATTAAATATCAATTGAATCTAATCATATTTACTAGATTGCAGATTGCAGATTGAGCTGGATTTTTTATATTATCTATATCTTATAATCAACTCCCATATTTGTAGCACTTAGTACTTATGTTATGGTTTAATAGTTCGAATAAATGTAAATGAACAAACAATTATTGCAATTGATTTGGCACAATCATTGATTCAACTATGACACTTTTAAATACAATCTGAAAAAATAAAGAAAATTATTACTGTAATAAACTTTGATCTAAATAAATATATTTGAAAGGTAACATACTAACATAGAAGAACTTGGCCTAGGAGGTGACAACATCAATGTTTGTGTTTGATTTACATTTCTCGCTAGCATACACGTTGGGAAAGATGATATTATCCCGTGACATTGACTAATAATTGGATTATGTGAAGTTTGTGATCGGGAGGAAATGTTGGAGCCTGCATCATTGACCCAAGAATGGGTTCAATTGGGGTAGAAAAAGAGAGACTACACATATCGTTTGTCTTGTCAATTTGTGAGGGATGTTAACAGAGATGAAGATAGAATTTTATTTCAAAAAGACTTGATTAAATTAATACCAATACTATACAATTTTTTCAAAAATATATAAATGTTACTTCAAAAAATTTCAAAAATTAATCAAAAAAATACATTAAAATGAATAAAATTAATAATGAAAACAAAATTTATATGATTGAAACTAACAAACTTGAACAAAATGTAGACTTCACCATGCACGTCTTTTTATTAACCAATTCATACATTGATTTGAATAAATCATGCAAATAGGAAAATACTATTAATTAGTTATGTAAATTAACTAAAATTTTTGGAAAAAGAAGATGAGAAATGTGTTATTTTACTTAAACATGAATTTACTTAAATCGTGTACATTGTGACTTTAGGTCATATTCATCAATAATTAATTCTCTTGAGAATTTTTCTATAACTTCTTTCTTATTGTATATCAGAATACAACTCCTAAGAAATTCATCATCCATCTTATTACGAAGCTTGAAATTTATGTTCTTCAAGGCTGAAAATGTTCTTTTTGTTGTTGTTGTTGTCATCGAAATAGACAATATTAACACAAGGTGGTTCAATTCACTGACCAAATAATAAATCCCAGTCTTCCATGTTTCTTCTAACTTCTGATAAAGTTATACAAAATTTGAAAATATATTTAAATAGAACATGTATTGATATCTGATTTATAGTATATCAACTTCTTATATAGTAATAATATCTTTTAACATATAAGGTGTGCAAGATCAAATTCACTTGCTAATCTGTCCATATCAACAACATTGAATAACTTGTAGTCATCCATATGATAAAAAATGCACCAAGAGTAAGAAGATTAGTAGCACTCATTAAATCAATTACTAATCTCTCATAGTAGAGTGTCTATACTTGTAAATAAGTCCACTATAATGATGTAGCAGTGTATCTTCTTGTAATCCTCAATGAGACCTCATTTGGCTTTGAGAATAATAAGATTTCATATTGTCAAGTCATTGCTTCATTTGATATTCCAATGGGCCCCTATCCCATTAGGTATGTAGTGAGCATGGATTTAGACCTCCGGATCTCCATCCAACAATAGTTATAACTTAAATGGAATTACTATACTTATCACATTACGTTAGCCTACAACAAAGGAAATCATTTATTTCTGTAAATATTTTTTCTTTATTTTATCAACATTTGAACTATAGAAACACATACCATAACTAACCATTCATTTAGCTTATAATAAAGTGATCTATTTAATTCCATAATATTTTTTTACTTATTCAGTTAGTAATATTTACCATTGTTAGACTTATAGTTACGAATGCTTTGATTTCAGTTACTAACATATTTACCATATTATTGATGTCTTGTATTTACTAATAGAAGCATTTTGTTTGGGTTACATAAGTAAACAGAAAACATCATTGAATCCATGTTAATCGATTACTTGAGTAATATCTCTGAATTACTGAATTATGTACAGGGTAATACTACATATTTAATTACAAATCATTGTTGTGTACTTGAGTACTTTATATATATTATTGATACCATGTAAGAACTTTATTTGTAGTAAATCAATAATAAATACTGATCATTGTTCTATTACTACTAGTCTCGCAACAATCATTTACTTGAATACTAACATATATTATTGATCCAACGTAAAAACCTATTTTTAACCTTTTCAGTTAGGAATAAGCACCCTTTCCTTCTTTTTCTGCGTTAATTTCTAATTTCCTTATCTTGTCTAACTTTAAAATGTGATATTCCACGCCCTTTTTGGTTCAAGATTCTTTCCTTCTTGAGGATTTGATCATTGTTATATTCCAAATATAATGTTTCTTAAAAATTGAGAGGCAGTAATATGGACATTAATAATAAGTACTTGTTTGTAAGGATATTAGTAATTATCAAATAATAATTCAAAAGTAATAAGCAAGCATAATTTCAGTAGCTAATCATAATGAGTTCAGTAATACGGACATCAATAATCACTATTTGTTCGTATCGACATTGGTAATTGTTCCGTATGCACGGACCGTATTCAGTTATATGGACATTAATAATCAGTACATCTTCATATGGACTATAGTAAGGCTTTGTATGCACTAAATGAATTAATATCAGTTTTTCTCTTTCTAAAATTGATCGACATTTTTTTGTAAGGAAAGCTTTAATTCGAAGTGTTATTTTGTTACAAACATAAAGCACACATGATTGTTATTAAAATCATCCCATACCAAATAGGAATAACATCTTTTAATCGGACTTGATGGACGACTATAAAAGGGTGCACACTAAGATGCTAATGAGCTAAGGGCTCATTGGAAAGACCCTCTGTACATGCATGCATGCATGCGTTCATCCATCCATCCATCCATACATACATACATACATACATACATACATACATACATACATAAATCCATACATACATACATACATACATGCATACATACATGCATACATGCATGCATACATACATACATGCATACATACATACATCCATCCATCCATCCATACATACATACATACATCCATACATACATGCATGCATGCATACATGCATCCATCCATCCATCCATCCATACATCCATCCATCCATCTATCCATACATACATGCATGAATGCATACATGCATACATGCATGCATACATGCATACATGCATGCATACATCCATCCATCCATCCATGCATACATGCTTCCATCCATGCATGCATGCATGCATCCATACATGCATGCATGCATGCATACATACATACATACATGCATCCATGCATACATACATGCATCCATGCATACATACATGCATATACATGCATGCATGCTCACTATCGCTCGCTCCAGCAGGATAGATATGGGAGTCAGGAATCTTTTGAGCGGCCTTCTTCAGCACCAAAACCTCAAGTCAAAAAATAACTCTGTTTGAATGGTCAAAGTTCAGACCTTTGCGGGCCCGAAAACGCCTAATCAGACTCAGTTTGGGACCATCCAGTATATGAGAAGCTACTTAGCTGGGGGGGGGGGGGTCTCAGTCGGAGGACTAAGGAGCGGGGCACATATCTCTTTCAGGTATATCCCTTTCTCTGAGAGTGAGAAGGAGCGAGTCCTTGGTAGAGCGAGCGAGTCCTAGGGTTCTAATTGAGTGCGAGACGACGTCTATATGGCTAGTATACCTTTTCCCTCATGCGTTGGGGACCCTAAACATGAGGGAAGTCTTTTCTGCGCCTCAGTCAATCACCTCACCTGACGTGAATGATGCCTTAGATATGGAGATATATAGTAGGACTCGACTTGTCTCACGTATCCCTAACCTGTGACGAGCGAGTCTCGAGAAAAAGCACTCCATCAAAGACCTGGTCATACCTAACTAAACATAAACACTTCACGGACCCTCATTACATCTACTATCTAGAATCTGCACTGAGGATGACCTTTCCATCCGATCATCGTCAAAGGAGGGCCAATCCTGCCAATCATTTCCAATAAGCTAATCAATAGAGGAATTCAGTACTCGCCTCGGTACGTATATTGTTGGAGGAAGAAGACCTACCCCCCGGATGCTCTCCAACCAAAATCTCAAATAGCTTAGCTGCTTCGAACCTTTGAGAACTACCGATCTTTAGTTCGAGAACCTGTGGATATAGATTTCCTTCTATCTGAGAATAACTGACAGATTCGACGATCGATCTGAATGAATCATCACTTCTATGATCGATCGAAAACTCACTATAGACCTTTCTTCGAATTTGATCTCCTGGACTCATACTACTAAGCTCTTTGACACGTGACCTCTTTCTATAACTCGCTATTCTACTTATTACCTGGAGGGTCTCTTCTCTGTATAGCGTTGGCTTGGGGGTTGCCCCATCCATGCTTGCTTTCCTACTTCTTTCTGCTTGGAAGACATAGAAGGGGTCCCCAGGGAGAGGCAACGAGGGATGCTCAATCTTTTTCAGGCTGGATACCAGACCTAGTCCTAGGCTTTTGAGGGGATGCGTCTGACTACTTTCTTCTTTGATAGCTTTTCCTTCTCCTGCTTTCCAATGTCCAAAGTCAGATAGATGAGGTAGAGGCACACACGCACGCACACATACATACATACATACATACATACACATAGGAATAAACAATTTGGGTCTACCCATTGAGTACCCACTCCAAACCCTCCCCACTTAAGAATCTGAAACCCGCCTCATTTCTATTTGGGCGGGTTTGGGTTTTAAACTTACTACACATGCGAGTATGAGTTTGGATTTGAGATTGCCTTGTGGATACACGAAACTGCTCCAAACTCGAACACACATGCACGCACGTGCGCACGTGCGCATGTGTGCATGCACACGCACACGCGCGCAAGCACAAGTCCAACTCGGTGTTGCCCTCCCTCCATCGATATATATTCAGCTACCTTTTTGTTTCTTTGATAAACAAAAAATACTAGACCAAATGAGTTAACCACCTAATCTATAAATGTTCCATATACCCACAAGAGATAATACAAGATACTGATATATCTCTATATGTATGCTATTGTATTTGTTTTAAGCAGATACATAATTTTGATATTTGGCGAATATGGATACGAGCATGGATATGTGTTTTTATTTTTTTATGAATACTGATTTAGCCGAAAATAGGTGGTCTTAAGTTCAGCACAAAGCGTGAACTCAGTCGGTGTGGTGACCACACTAAATCCGGACTAAAGTCAACAATTAACCCACACTAAAGATCAATAAATTAGAAATAATGTGGAGTTAAAATTTATTTTTAACTCTGCACAAATGGTGTATAGTGTTAAGTATGCAGAGAGTTCGAACACAGGGAGCAAGCAGTGTAGCTCAAGCAAATGTATGCAAGTGTGTGAGTGTGTGGTGTCTACACTAAGCAAACAAGCAACTTAATTTTTGTGGGTTTTAAATTTTTAATATTTTTTTAATTTAATTTTTAATTTTGTATTTGATTTTTGATTTTCTGATTTTTATATTTTATATTTTATATTTTTATATTTTCTTTTTCAATATTGGAAAGTAAAGGCAATATAATCAAAGACAAGCTAAAAGATTTATAAAAATGTGCAAAAATACTCAAAAATTCAGAAATAAAATGTTTTTGGTATTTTTAAGGTTTTCTACTGTTTTTGTGATTTTTGGGGGTTCTTCAAGGTGTTTTTGATATTTTTAATTACTGAAATAGGAGAAAACAGTGGAAATAGGGCTGGCTGGGAATAAAATGTAATTTAAAAATAGCAACCAGTACTAAAAATATTTCACACTATTTTTCTAATAAAGAGAATAAAATAAGGGACAAACAGAAGCTGAGTTTATATTTTTTTTGAATTTTCTACTATTTTATATATTTTTTTGAAGTTTTTGAGAGTTTTTAATTTTTTAGTGTTTTTCTTTTGAAATTTTTAATGATTTTTGGACTGACACTAAAAGACAATGAAAGACAATAAAATAGACACTAGGTGAATTTTTGGGAATTTTTGGAGGTATTTTGATATTTTTTGGTATTTTCTAAGGTAGACAGTACACAAAATAGATGTTTTTGATTTTTAATAAATATGAAAATAAAATAAAATCAAAAACTAAATAGATGGCGTTAAAGTACACATGTCCAGATGCTTAAGTCTATTTTTGTGGAATTTTTGGACTTGAAATGATATTTTAAACAATTAGAACAAATATCCAAACATTAAACAGTCCTGGCAGGGGTATATGTGCAATATCCAAAACATCCAGGGGCATCCATGCAATTTTCCACAAAAATATACACTGTATATTCAATTTTTAGCACCAAAAGACAATTACAAAAACCGCCAGGGCCTCCTAGCAATTTACCCACCAGGGCGCGTGACTTGCACGCGCCTGGGAAGGACTAAAATGTAATATAACAAAAACCTGGGGGCCAACTTGCAAAATATCCAAAAGTATTACACGTGCTACGAAAGTTTCAGAACTAAAACGAAATACACAAACGTACGGGGGTTCCTCTGCAAAATGCCCACCCCTCACGTGAACTGGTCACGTGAGGTGACGTGGCGAGGGACCCAAATGCAAATAAATAAAGCCTGGGGGTCTCTATGCAAATATTACAGAACTTTTTAAACTACAGACAAAAGTTTAAATGCTAAATATTAAATACAAAAAATCGCGAGAGTTGGGACGCAAAATACCCTCGCTCAGGCGCTCTGCAGGTGACGCGTGGCGCGCATCCAACGGCTGGCGGCGATGGACGATCCAACGGCGGGAAGCGGGCCACTTATCCACGTGGCAGCACGAGAGCGGCCGATGACGGTTCGTGGATGCACGGCGGAGATTAGAACGCTCGAAGACGATCTGACGGCTGAGGCGTGGTGCGATCCAACGGCTACTGCTTGATCTGGAGCTGCGGCTCGATCGGACGGTGGGGACGCGAGGAGGAAGAACAGGGAAGAAGGCCGGCGAAGGCGAACTTCCCCGGCTCCGATCTCGCTTCTCCGGCGATGAATGGGCTCCAAAATGGAGCTGCAGACTCCTGGGGTCGTCCTCTACCTCCTGGGAGCTTCAAAATTGCACGGGGATGGCCGTGCTGCTCACAGACGATCGGCGGAGCTGGAGAGCTCGGCCGAGCTCCGGCGAGCCTCAAAATCGCGCCCAGGCGCGAGTCAACGTGCTTTGACCCTGCAAAAAGTGTTAGAAGGTCCAGGGCAAAGTGCCTGGACCTGGGGAGGACCTAAACTATGCGCGAGGTGAAGTGCTCGTCGATGGTCGGAGGTGCACTCCGGCGAGGATGCTTAAATGGGCGAAATGAGCGATGGAACTTGTGATTTTTTTAGGGTTTTCGAAGATACAACTAACAGGAACCTAATGGTGCAAAGAAATAAACGGGGGGATGCCCTCGATGGCCGGAACCAGAGGAGAAAGAGTACCTCGACGCCGGCGGTTGGCGGAGGTGATGGAGGCTCCCTCGACTTCGCGCGCCTCGGCTGAAGGGTTGGCGATGGAGCTGTCACCTCCACGGACCTCAGGAGCACAATGGTGGCGCTGAAGGGTGGACCAAGGGGACTCGAAAATCAAAGGGAAAGAGGGGGGTCGGTTTTAAGTGGTTTGACCCCTGACCAAGGTGCTCCAAAGATCAAGACACCTCGGGCGACACACTGATCCATTCCTCGAGATGATCATAGGGCGAGCAAGCTTGATAATCGAGGAGAAAAAGTTGTCAAGATTCCATCATGGATTGGTGCAAGATGCGACCAGGAAAAATCGACCAAAATGGGGTCAAATGCATTCTGACAGACGCACATGGGTGGAGGGCAGGCAGTTGACCCGAGTCAACTGAGACCGCCCCCTGGTTGGTCCACGTGGACCAACCAGGAAAAACCCTAAAAAAAACTTTGTTAATTCAATTTAAAATATTAAATGGCCGAATTAGATAAAAGTTATAAAATAAAAAATGCTCAAAATTTTATGTAGTATTTTATTTTGATTTTTTAATTATTTTTAGGAGTTTTATTTTTACAAGTTGCCTTTTTAACCCTATATAGGTATAATACCTATGTATTTTGATATTTTATTTTTATTTAGGTATTTTATTTTTATTATTTTTATTTAGTATTTTATAAAATTATAACATACTTTCATATACGTAAATATATTTTTTTTATTTTTCTGAGTTGTTTTGTGTGTTTAATAAAATCTAAAAGTATTCTATACAGGTATAAGTATATGCAGTGTACCTATGTATTCTTTATACAAGTATTTTTATTTTTATTTTTCTTTGCATTTTATTTAAATTTAATGCACATATATATTATAAGTAATATTTACAAAATTATAAAAAATATAAAAATGAATAAATAATGAATAAAGAATAAATTGAATATTTTAATCAGTATAGCTATACAATAGGGGTCCAAAACTCAACTTTCAAACCGTAGCTCCGCCAAATGCGAAACCACCACCATTGGGTAGATTATTTTATTCTATATACAATTAAAGGTGAGTTTGATGCATTTGGAGTTGTCGTTTGTGAGATACGGGTCTGGGAAGTTGGGATTTTGGATTCTTATTCAGACCATATCTTTTCATCTGTACATTCTTTTTCTGTGAAATCAATTTTGTATTTTTCTTTATTAAAGTATCTACAACTTTCATGTACAAAGTTTCTTTATTTGATGTACAAAAAGTGGAACCAAAAATAGGTCCCAAAATGAATAAAGAATGAATAACAAGTATAGGTATTTTGACTGTGTTTTTGGCCTTATCTCCCCCTACTTTATTCCTTGCCGACCTATTCATCAAGATGCCTAGGTCTCGGGGGTTTTGGGTCATAAAATATTTACAATATTTTATTCTTTTTCTTTTCTTTATTTATTCTATAATTTTGGCCATAATTACAGTAATTTACACACTGTTTAGATGCACATGCATGAATGCTAAGATGCTTGATTTAAGGTTATTTACAGGCATTTGCTAGGGTTTTTGGTGCCAAAATGATAGAATAAAGATGATGAAATGTGGATTCATCATCCCCCTATACTTTACCTTTGCTAGTCCCTAGCAAACACTTATGCAATAAGTGCAAAAAGAAAAGGAAAGAAAAGAAAAAGAAGAACTTGGATTTTATTCGATTATCAAACTTGTCTTCGCAAAATCAAAGTTTGGAGCTTAAGTCGGACCTTTGGAATTTTAGTGCGGGCGGAACCTTAGTGAGAACCGTGTTTGAAATCCAACAGTCCCTGAGAATCCCAAAACTTCTGCTCAAGTCTCCTCAATAGCCAGGTCAGAAATATCTCAACTCATACGCAAACTCTTACGACTATGAATCTGACTTGTACAGTGTAAGTGATGGTGGCTCTCCCCAACTAGAATGACAAAGAAACTGACTTCTCTAGTATGACAACCCAGTGATTCCCCAATCCAGCAACTCCATCCTCGAGGAGCGGGGTATTCCCTTCTAAGTTCAAGTGGCAACCAGCTCAAGAGGAGGGGGTGAAGAGAAGAATGGACGGTAGCCAGTGTAGCTACCTATCCTTGGATGCAAGACCAGTGTAGTCAAGTCATCCTGCTGCAGGCTCACATGATATGACTTTGGAACTCAAGCTTGCTTATTGACTTTGTATACTTGCAGGCTTTTTATTTTTGTACATGCCTGAACATTTTTTTTTGAATACTATATACAACAGCATTTACATAAGGAGTTTTTCCTCTTGAGCCAGTAGACTATCCCTCTTTTGAAGCTTTATCGCAACCCACAGTCTCCTGTCTTTAGACTTCCTAATTACTGGACGGGTTGGGGTGCACTTCCCTCCCTAGAGGAGGACAAATGTTTCCACTTGTGTGCGTCTCATACCGGCAAATCCAATCCCCTCACCACTCCAACTGAGTTGAGCCATGTGAAAGGTGCAAGTGTCCAAGTTAGGTCATTATCAACAAGAATCGTGCGTGTGCTCCGAAATATTCTACTTAGGCAGTCAAGAATCCATTGAACCAAGTCCCGTGATCCTCAAAGAATTAAGTCAACTAGACCTGAAGTACCTCAAACCCAGTTCCTATAAGGTTCCTGTTATTAGGTAGATTATAAGGTCCAATCAAGCTCCAATCTCCGGATTTTACTTAGACTTGTTCAACTATCAAACTCGATCCGAAAAATGCGAATGCTATGCAATGCCATGCAGAAAATATTTTTGTGATGCAATTTTCAAGATTTTGAACTTTTTATGGATTTTTGAAAAGATGATGATGATGCATATGCAGATGCATTTTTTTTGTGTTTTTCAAAGATTTTTCAAATGTTTTTGGATTTTAATTTTGCAAATGTTTTTGGGATTTTTGAAAAGAAAAAGTTTTGGCTGAAAACTAGGTTAAAATATGTACACGGGAGTGCTTCTTATATCTACAAGAAGTGGATCTTAGAATTTACAAGGGTAAGTGGTCAATTTTATACATATATATATATATAGTGGATTTTTGGTGTGATGTGAATATTCCTCAAACTTATTTGAAAACAATTTGCACACAATTTTTGAAAACTATAGTCCAAAATAATTTTTACAAACATTTTACACACATTTGAAAATCATTTTGCAAAGGCTTTCAAAACAGTATATATAGGTTTTTTCAAAATATTTTTGCAACCATTTTTTTCAAACCATTTGCAAATCATTTTTCAAACATTTTATTTCACACAAAGAAAAGAAGTTTTACAAAACACACATTTTTACAAAGGTTGAAAACATGTAACAAAATATTTTCAAAATAGTTTTCAATAGATGTTCACAAAGATTTTCAAACTATTTTTCAAACATTTTGCAAAAAACATTTTCACCTGATTTATTAATCAGTAAATACAACAAGAATTTGAGGAATAACCACATCTTTTTATTAAAGATTTTTAATGAATTTTAAAGAATTATTAGCCATATTTATTAAGAAAATATGAAAGTACGAGTTATGGCTAAAGTATATACGTAGTATATACGACCCCCCTATACTTAGCTTGAGCTATGTCCTCATAGATCGGGGAGAAAAGAGAAGACATAACTCGTACTAAATATAGACAAGTCTACTAATAAAGAATAAATGAATGAATCAATGAATGAGAAGTTGACCGTCCCCCCTATACTTAGGATCAAATAATCCTAAGTATAGCAGACTGTACACAAAGCAGGGAGGGTTAAGGGTGGGAATGAACAGATCGTACTCCGATTGTCTCCCCCTATACTTGGGGTACGATATCCCTAAGTATAGGCAAGAAGAGGAGACAATGAAGAGGATCGACAGAGATAGAACAACCCGGGGTGCCAACCCCCCTATACTTAGGACAAAGTACGTCCTAAGTATGGAAAACTGTCTACAAGGGCGGCACCTAGAAAAGGAAAAGAAGAAAAGAAGAAAATAAGAAAATAAATCAACAGACAACAAAGTGATATAAACAGATGGATCTGTACAGCGGAGGATAGAATTTGATCACCATGTACGAAATGTAGATGATGAGAGTCAAAGGACACATCTCATACCAGAAGAATGGGGGCAACGTCAATGGTTGGCGGATCATGATCAAGATATAGTTTCAAGCGTTGACCATTGACGCGGAAGGTAGAGGAAGATGACGGTTCAGATATGTCGATGCTGCCATTGTCATGTACCTTCCTGACCACATACGGTCCTTTCCACTTGCTCTGTAATTTTCCTGGGAATAATTTCAGCCTGGAATCAAACAACCATACTCTCTGATCTGGCTCAAACTGTTTATGGCTGATATGCGAATCGTGCCATGTCTTCACTTTCTCTTTGTACTGTAAGCTGTTTGAAAAGGCTGTGTCTCTAAGTTCTTCCAGGGCTGCCAATTCTGCTCTTCTCTGTTCTCCTATACTCTCGGGATCTAGAAGCAACTCAGTAACTGCCCAAAAAGATTTATGCTTGATCTCCACTGGCAAATGGCACGGCTTGCCATAGAAGAGACGAAAGGGAGATGTTCCCAATGGATTTTTGAAAGAAGTCCGATAAGCCCACAAGACCGAGTCCAAAAGCTGTGACCAATCCTTTCGGTCTGGGCGGACAACTTTCTGCAAGATAGTCTTTATCTCCCTGTTCGATACTTCGGCAAGACCATTAGTCTGAGGGTGATAAGGAGTGGCAACCCGATGGTCAATGCCGAACTCGTCCGCAAGGGCCCTGACTTTGTCATTGATGAAGTGAGACCCCCCGTATGAAATCAAGACTCTAGGTACTCCGAACCGTGAAATGATATTTTTCCTCAAAAATTTGCAAACGATTTTAGCATCTGCGGCTCGGGCGGGGATGGCTTCAACCCATCGGCTGACATAATCTACAGTGAGCAAAATATGCTCGAATCCCTGACTCTTAGGAAATGGGCCCATGAAATCAATCCCCCATGCATCAAAAACCTCACAGAAGTGAATGGGTTGCATGGGCATCATATCTCTCTGTCCGCAGGTTCCCATTTTCTGACAGTCAGTACATCTCTTCACGAACTCATCAGAATCCTTGAAGAGAGTAGGCCACCATAGGCCGGATTGAAGCACCTTCTGTGCTGTCCTTTTTCCAGAATGATGTCCTCCTGCCTCAAGCTTGTGGCAGTATGTGAGGACGCTATGCCGCTCTTCTTGAGGAATGCACCTCCTCCAGATACTATCCCCTCCTTCATGATAAAGGACGGGATCCTCCCAATGGTAAAACTTTGCCTTAGCTAGGAAGGTCTCAACTTTCTGCCTGGGCCAACCCTGAGGGACTGTCTTGGCAACAAGATAGTTTACAAAGTCAGCATACCATAGGAGTGAGGTGACAGCCAAGATCGCCTCATCTGGAAATGTCTCTGTGATAGGTGCGCTGGGCTCAGATTCCTCAAGATTCTCCAATCTGGAGAGATGATCCGCCACCACATTCTTGACTCCAGGCTTGTCCTTAATCTCAATATCAAATTCCTGGAGTAGAAGGATCCATCTGGTGAGACGTGCTTTGGCATCCTTCTTAGCCATTAAGTACCGGATGGCGGTGTGATCAGTGTAGATTGTTACTCTAGATCCGAGAATATATGATCGATACTTATCAAGAGCAAAGACTACGGCCAGCATCTCTTTCTCAGTTACAGTGTAATTCCGCTGCGCGGCATCCAAAGTCCGGCTGGCGTAGTGAATGGCAAACGGTAAACCATCCCTCCTCTGTCCAAGCACAGCCCCAACGGCAAAATCTGAAGAATCCGTCATGATCTCGAATGGGAGAGACCAATCGGGTGGCTGAAGGACAGGAGCTGAAACAACCATATTTTTGAGAGTCTCAAATGATTCAAGACACTTATCATTAACAATAAACTCGGTGTCTTTGGTCAGCAAATCAGTAAGCGGTCGGGCAATGCGACTGAAGTCCTGAATGAACCGTCGGTAGAAACCGACATGCCCCAGAAAAGACCGTAACTGACGCAGATTGGACGGCGGATTGAGTTTTCTGATGATGTCCACCTTAGCCGGATCGACCTCCATGCCCCTGTTGGAGACGATATGACCAAGGACCGTCCCTTGAGTCATCATGAAATGACTCTTCTCCCAGGATAAAACAAGATTGACCTCAATGCAGCGCTTCAGCACACGGTCTAGGCAGTCAAGACAAGCATCGAACCCGTCGCCATAGACCGAGAAGTCATCCATGAAGACCTCTAAACAGTCACCCACCATGTCCGAGAATATGGACAACATGCACCTTTGGAATGTCGCCGGAGCGTTACATAGACCAAAGGGCATCCGTCTGAAAGCATAAGTCCCAAACGGACAGGTGAATGTCGTTTTCTCCTGGTCTTCGGGCGCAATGGCCACTTGATTATATCCAGAGTACCCATCAAGAAAACAATAATGACTCTTCCCGGCTAACCGCTCGATAATCTGATCAATGAATGGTAGCGGGAAATGATCCTTCTTGGTGGCCTCATTCAATCGTCTGTAGTCCACACAGACCCTCCAAGAAGTTGGTACTCTGGTAGCGATCTCCTCTCCGGACTCATTGACAACTGTAGTGATACCCGTCTTCTTGGGTACCACATGGAGTGGACTAACCCATTTGGAGTCGGAGATGGGATAGATAAAATCAGCGCTCCACCACTTGGAAATTTCTTTCATGACTACGTCTCGAAGATTCGGGTTCAGCCGTCGTTGGAACTCACGCGACGGCTTAGCGTTATCCTCAAGATAAATGTGGTGAGAGCAAAGATTTGGGCTCAGCCCTTGGAGATCAGCTATACTCCAACCGATCGCCTTGCGGTTTCTTTCAAGAACCTCCATCAGACGAGATTCTTGCTCTCCAGTCAAATCTGCTGAGATAATGACTGGGTGCATTTCTGGCTCTCCAGCAAGGAATCTGTACTTCATCGACTGCGGCAGAGATTTCCGTTCCGGACAACTGGGAGGTGGCAGATCTGGCTTCTGATAAGTCTGTGTAAATGCGACCAGGTCTGCATGGGAGAACTCTCGCTCTGCGTGAATTACTGACGAAGGGCGGCCTGATGGATCATCAATAAACTGCACTGGCTCGCACTCTGTCATGGCTGTCAACTCAGTAGGAATCAGACAAGGTAAATAGTCATCAAAGTCATCCCAATCAATGTCTGAATCCGAGGGATCAGAAGACGATGAGCAAGATTGAAATTCCTCAGCACCACTCATCACGACACTGTCAGCCTCAGAGATATCCTCATCCAGGGATGTGCTCTCCCGGCTCTCGACTGCCATGAGCTTGAGATACAGTGAATCTGTAGGCAAGGCGAGGGTCGGTGCTACGGGATCTTTCCAGTTGGATTCAACATCAGTCATCTCGAAATCACAAACCTGATGGATGTCTAGCTCCTCTTCTGTCATCTGCTCGGCTTCGCTGGACTGTTCTGAGCATTCTGCCTCTCTGGCTCTGATCTCTTAGACCATCTCTATTTGTATGGTTTCGCCCTCTACGCGAAAGCATACCTTCCCACTATCATGGTCGGTCACCGCCTTGGCTGTGGCTAAGAATGGACGTCCGAGAATGATGGGGGCATCGGTTACCGACTCAGGGATCTCCATGTCCAACACGACGAAGACCACGGGGAATTTCAGGCCCTGAATGGTAACGACCACGTCTTTCAGTAACCCCTTCGGCCTCTTAATCGACCTATCAGCAAACTGAAGGACGGTTCTGCTTCGAAGAAGAGGGCCAAACTCGAACTGCTTGAATAAGACTGCCGGAAGGAGGTTAATTGAAGAGCCGCTGTCTAACAGAGTACGATCAAACTGCTGCTCCTGAATCTCGCATCTGACATAGGGAGCTCCTGCGTCTGGTCGCTTGGCTGGCAATGTGTTCAGAATGGCGCAGCAAGTGTTATGCGTGAGCATATGGATTTGATCTCTGTGCCTCTTCTTCCTTCGGACAGTAGTTGTTTCTTTCAAATTCTTCTTGAAGAAGGGGATATGCTCAAACGCTTCTCGTAGAGTCAGCTGAATATGGAATCTGTCAATCATTTCATTGCCGAACTCTACCTGCTGATTCTTTTTTGGATTGTCTTTTTTATTCCCCTTCGCTCGGCGGAGTGCCTCAGGGAAGGGGATGGTAGGGGCCTCCTCAGATGGAGGACTAGGAATCGGTCCCTGTGCCTGTGAAGATGGAGAATCCATACAATCATCATCATTCATCACATATGGATCCGCAATTTGAACAGAAACCTTTCCTTTATTCATATTTTTGTTTTTGTTTTTCTTCCCACAGTCTCTAGATACAAAATGTGGTGACATCACAGATGGCTCAACAAAAGTGGATGTGGTGGCCTCAGTACCACCACTAGCACCTGTCTTCGCGGCATCAGCACCGCGCTCTGGTTCAGCATCCAAAATGGTGGCATCAGCACCACCGTCTGCATCTGGTATCACAACGGCATCAGCACCGTTGTCCTGGACTCCATCATTGGTGGCATCAGCACCACCATCTTCAACATCATCATTGGCGGCATCAGCACCGCTCCTCTGCTCCTCTGGCGCTCCTGATCCTGCGTCTGGCTGTCGCTCAGAAGAGGCGCCGCCGGCTGGCATCCTACCGCTCCTAGTAGTAACAAAATCAGCATCATAATAGGAATAAGACATGTCACTCAGATAATCACAAGGAGAGGTATCCTCTGTCAACTCTACCTGCTCAGATTTTCTTTTTAAATTATTAGGATTGGGTTCGATCTGAGCGGGTATGGCGGCTTTGCCTTTGATAATATCCCGCATCTCCTGCCGGAACTCATCCATTTCTTGCCTGAAAGATGCTCGCTGTTCAGATAGCAAGCGGGCAAGATCATCAAGGGCTGGGTTCTCATAGGCTGGTCCCTGAGAACCGGACGTCTGTCCCTGCTGGAAATGGGGCTGCTGCTGCTGGTGTTGTTGCTGAAATTGGGGGGGGAGGCTGGTGATAAGAATGCTGAGGCGGCTGTCGCTGCCTCCACTGCTGTCCCTGATAGGCGGGACGAGGACCACTCTGATACTGTTGTGGTTGGGCATACTGGGGCTGCTGGTTGTTCTGATGTGGCTGGCTGCTCTGCTGTCCTTGAGCAGGGGGATGCTGTTGGGATGAGGAACCACCATTACCCCAACGGAATCCGGGATGATCCCTACGAATCGCTGGCTGAGGGTATCGGTCATACCAAATCCCGTTGACTTCCATCAACGGTTCCTGCTCGAAGGAGGGTGGAGGAAGAACTGCCAGTGGTTGCTCCGGCTGATAAACCACCATCTGCGTCTCCTGAGATGGCGGTTGCTCTGGATGGTACTGCAACAATGGAACCGGCTCCGCCTGGATATGGTTCACCTGGCGGTATGAGGTGGAGGCCTGGTTGGGATTGTTGCTGCTGGAACCAACCTGTGACCTGGGAGGCTGTTGTGAATGGGCCTGTGCCTCCTGAATACAGAGAATCTGAGTTTTCAGGTCACTCATTGTCTTGGTAAGAAGGTCCATCTGGGCTAGACCTTGGTTCTGCTTCTTCTCGAGGATCTCCATGTGGTCCAACTTTTCACTGATGATGCCCATGTCGGCTGCTGCTGATTCTGCTTGGGCTGCAGCTACCGACGTTGTGCTGGGACCGGCATCGATGCGGGCGATCCTCTGAAATGATCCCGCTCCCTGCGGGGGCTTCTGCTGAGTGTAGACTCTGGCCTGGGTCATCACTGTTGAGTTCTCTGCCATGCCTTCATAGATGGCCCAGACGTCGTCTTCTCCCTTGGAGAAATAGGACCCACCGCAAGAGGCGTTCACAAGCCCCTGCAGCTCCGGTGTCAGCCCACAGAAGAAACTCTGCACCAGGTGGGGCTTGGAGATATCGTGATGTGGACACCGGTCTATGAGCTCTCTGAATCGATCCCATGCTTCATGGAACTGTTCGTTTGGGATCATAACAAAGTTGCTGATCATGGCTCGAGCTGCGTTGGTCCGGCCGAGAGGATAGTATTTCTTCAAATATACGGACCGAAGATCTGCCCAAGTATCGACGAATCGCCCTAGATGCTTGAGCCAATATGCGGCTCGATCAACCAATGAGAACGGGAAGGCGATCATCTTGATAGTGTCCTCGGTCAACAACCGATCGTGGATAGTGCTGCATATCATTTCGAACTCTTGGAGATGGAGGTGCGGCTCTTCGGTCGGCAGCCCATGGAACTTGGGAAGAAGCTGAATCGTGTGGTGCCGAAGCTCGAAGTCTCCGTGGATTGGCGGAAGTCTGATCCACCGGTGAGTGAGGGACGAAGCTGGGTTGTGAAGTTCCCTCATGATAGTCTGTGGCGGTCGCTCACCATCAGGATCGCCTCCTGCATCGGGTCCTCCTCCTTCTCCGCCACCGCCTCCTCCAGGTCTGTTCTCTCTCAGCTGTGCAATCTCTCTCATAAGGTCACCCATGAATGTGCCCTGGTCACGGATCTGTCTCTGCATATTTTCCAGGGACGCGAGTAATGAATTGTTGATGGCCGCCTGACCAATTATGAAGGGAGGGTGAACGTGGTCATCTGGGTGCTCGCCTCTGTCTGCCATTGCTTGATTCTCTGAAAATGCAAAAGAGGCCATTTCAGGTGCTGTTGAATGAGCTGAGCTCTGCGATGCACTGAATTCTGACACAATTGGACTGAGGGAAGGAGAATGGGAAGGGTGGTCGAGGGGGAACAGGGTGGATGTGAACTCAGGCTCGGAGAGCGGACTCTCCGAGTTGTTCCTAGATGAATAAGGAGGAGTGCTGGATAGCGGTGCCGACAAGGTCGGCCTAAGAGATCTCCGTCCCATCATCTTGATTATTTGAGAAGAGTGGGGATAATGCAAGAAAAGAAGAAAATGAGATGCAACAAAATTTTGCACAATTGTGCGGTGTTTTTGATCTTGACCTTAATAAATCTAACAATCAAACACAAAGCAAGGGTAAGTTCACCAACTCAACTCGTGAAGCCGTGAAGGTTCGGCTTTTATCTGGTCAGTTTTAGCTTGTTTTTCAGGTATTAATCTTTTCACGAGTCCTTAGAGTGCTACGCCTATAGGAGAGAGAGTACTGCCAGGAAAGTGTCCCCGTACTTGTCCTCCTCCTGTGTAACATGTAACTTGCGCTTTTTAAGGTCCTTGTAACCCTTCCTGGATCCCTACTCAGCCAAAGAAAAGAGAAAGGAAGCCGATAGGCGAAACCGATACTTCGGACCTCGCTCGCAACGGAATCACCCGTGAGCGTACAAGGTCCTACTCGGACGCAGCCGGTGAGACAGACACACCCGTGAAGGCGTGGCCTAGGCTCGGTACTTCGGACAAGGTCGGCGCTCACACAATAGTGAGTCACCAATGGCGACCAAGTCCTACTCGACTACGTACGATAGTAGCGCCAATACTTCGGAAATCCAGGCGATACACAAGGCAGCCACAAGTTGGGTTTTGGGCTCTAATCCTTACGAAGCGCTCACCTCACTTGGAAGGAGACCTTCCCATGCAACCTGAAAACAAGTGAGGGTGTTACTCTCCCCAAGCAATGAATCCAATTACCGATTTTATTTTGGTCAAGTTTTCTTTAGCAGTCCCTTTTTTAATTTTTTTGGTGTTATCGCTTCTTCTGAGTAAATTCAAACAAACGCCTAACGATTTTTTTTGTATTTTTCCTTTATCCTACTTTGTTCCAAAAACAGAGGGAGAATAGAGTCGGAAAAGCCGTGCAAGTCGACACCAAGGTGGAAATCTCACCTTTGTGCCTAGATGATGCGTGCAAAGTAAGAAGACTTACAGCGAATCCCAGCTCTCTCCATGCGGGATGCAAAGCAGAATTTTTAAACCTAATCTATATGGCGAAATGCAAGGCGGAAATCGTCCTAGTACAGGCAACTGCTAGCGTGAAGAACCACAAGTTAACTAGTAACTCCTAATCCGAGTGTCCGGTCTAGGCTCACCCCTCCTCTGCCCAACACATTTGGGGTAGGAGAAAGCGCTTGTTCGGGTGTGAGCTCGCGGCGCGTGGATTTGGAAGCTACTAACTAACTGTTTAATTAGTCTAAGTCCAAATACGAATCTATAGGAGCATGCAAGTATAATTAGGTGTTTGGACCTATTCTAATCGAATCAAGCAGACCTATAACTAAGAGCTCAAACCACAAAAGAAAGTGAAAAATGAAAACAAAACCGGAAAATGACTGCGATGAAGAACGCGATAAAACTGCGGTGAGCCCCCGGGTGAACAGACACCCGGAAATTAGGCCCGAATGTCTAAGTGTCCAAGTCCAAGTGTACCTGTATTATTACAAATTAATTAAATCACTCTCTCACCAAAAATAAAAGACAAGCTAATCTAAGCACTCTCTCTCTCACTCCTTGCTCTCTCCTGCCGGCTTGGCTAAGAATAGTCGGCTCCGCTTCCCAAGGATGCGTCGGGTCACCTAGGCGATCCGCCTCGCTCCGCGGTCCCTCGCAAGAAGACAAGACAAGAGATGGTCAGATAGCTCAACAAGATATATCAAAATGTAAGAGATGAAAAATGCTGCTATGGTAAACAATCACACAATCAAACAAAAATGTGAACTACAGGCTGTTGCTCCCCGGCAACGGCGCCATTTGATTTAGCCGAAAATAGGTGGTCTTAAGTTCAGCACAAAGCGTGAACTCAGTCGGTGTGGTGACCACACTAAATCCGGACTAAAGTCAACAATTAACCCACACTAAAGATCAATAAATTAGAAATAATGTGGAGTTAAAATTTATTTTTAACTCTGCACAAATGGTGTATAGTGTCAAGTATGCAGAGAGTTCGAACACAGGGAGCAAGCAGTGTAGCTCAAGCAAATGTATGCAAGTGTGTGAGTGTGTGGTGTCTACACTAAGCAAACAAGCAACTTAATTTTTGTGGGTTTTAAATTTTTAATATTTTTTTTAATTTAATTTTTAATTTTGTATTTGATTTTTGATTTTCTGATTTTTATATTTTATATTTTATATTTTTTTATTTTCTTTTTCAATATTGGAAAGTAAAGGCAATATAATCAAAGACAAGCTAAAAGATTTATAAAAATGTGCAAAAATACTCAAAAATTCAGAAATAAAATGTTTTTGGTATTTTTAAGGTTTTCTACTGTTTTTGTGATTTTTGGGGGTTCTTCAAGGTGTTTTTGATATTTTTAATTACTGAAATAGGAGAAAACAGTGGAAATAGGGCTGGCTGGGAATAAAATGTAATTTAAAAATAGCAACCAGTACTAAAAATATTTCACACTATTTTTCTAATAAAGAGAATAAAATAAGGGACAAACAGAAGCTGAGTTTATATTTTTTGAATTTTCTACTATTTTATATATTTTTTTGAAGTTTTTGAGAGTTTTTAATTTTTTAGTGTTTTTCTTTTGAAATTTTTAATGATTTTTGGACTAACACTAAAAGACAATAAAAGACAATAAAATAGACACTAGGTGAATTTTTGGGAATTTTTGGAGGTATTTTGATATTTTTTTTGGTATTTTCTAAGGTAGACAGTACACAAAATAGATGTTTTTGATTTTTAATAAATATGAAAATAAAATAAAATCAAAAACTAAATAGATGGCGTTAAAGTACACATGTCCAGATGCTTAAGTCTATTTTTGTGGAATTTTTGGACTTGAAATGATATTTTAAACAATTAGAACAAATATCCAAACATTAAACAGTCCTGGCAGGGGTATATGTGCAATATCCAAAACATCCAGGGGCATCCATGTAATTTTCCACAAAAATATACACTGTATATTCAATTTTTAGCACCAAAAGACAATTACAAAAACCGCCAGGGCCTCCTAGCAATTTACCCACCAGGGCGCGTGACTTGCACGCGCCTGGGAAGGACTAAAATGTAATATAACAAAAACCTGGGGGCCTACTTGCAAAATATCCAAAAGTATTACACGTGCTACGAAAGTTTCAGAACTAAAACGAAATACACAAACGTACGGGGGTTCCTCTGCAAAATGCCCACCCCTCACGTGAACTGGTCACGTGAGGTGACGTGGCGAGGGACCCAAATGCAAATAAATAAAGCCTGGGGGTCTCTATGCAAATATTACAGAACTTTTTAAACTACAGACAAAAGTTTAAATGCTAAATATTAAATACAAAAAATCGCGAGAATTGGGACGCAAAATACCCTCGCTCAGGCGCTCTGCAGGTGACGCGTGGCGCGCATCCAACGGCTGGCGGTGATGGACGATCCAACGGCGGGAAGCGGGCCACTTATCCACGTGGCAGCACGAGAGCGGCCGATGACGGTTCGTGGATGCACGGCGGAGATTAGAACGCTCGAAGACGATCTGACGGCTGAGGCGTGGTGCGATCCAACGGCTACTGCTTGATCTGGAGCTGCGGCTCGATCGGACGGTGGGGACGCGAGGAGGAAGAACAGGGAAGAAGGCCGGCGAAGGCGAACTTCCCCGGCTCCGATCTCGCTTCTCCGGCGATGAATGGGCTCCAAAATGGAGCTGCAGACTCCTGGGGTCGTCCTCTACCTCCTGGGAGCTTCAAAATTGCACGGGGATGGCCGTGCTGCTCACAGACGATCGGCGGAGCTGGAGAGCTCGGCCGAGCTCCGGCGAGCCTCAAAATCGCGCCCAGGCGCGAGTCAACGTGCTTTGACCCTGCAAAAAGTGTTAGAAGGTCCAGGGCAAAGTGCCTGGACCTGGGGAGGACCTAAACTATGCGCGAGGTGAAGTGCTCGTCGATGGCCGGAGGTGCACTCCGGCGAGGATGCTTAAATGGGCGAAATGAGCGATGGAACTTGTGATTTTTTTAGGGTTTTCGAAGATACAACTAACAGGAACCTAATGGTGCAAAGAAATAAACGGGGGGATGCCCTCGATGGCCGGAACCAGAGGAGAAAGAGTACCTCGACGCCGGCGGTTGGCGGAGGTGATGGAGGCTCCCTCGACTTCGCGCGCCTCGGCTGAAGGGTTGGCGATGGAGCTGTCACCTCCACGGACCTCAGGAGCACAATGGTGGCGCTGAAGGGTGGACCAAGGGGACTCGAAAATCAAAGGGAAAGAGGGGGGTCGGTTTTAAGTGGTTTGACCCCTGACCAAGGTGCTCCAAAGATCAAGACACCTCGGGCGACACACTGATCCATTCCTCGAGATGATCATAGGGCGAGCAAGCTTGATAATCGAGGAGAAAAAGTTGTCAAGATTCCATCATGGATTGGTGCAAGATGCGACCAGGAAAAATCGACCAAAATGGGGTCAAATGCATTCTGACAGACGCACATGGGTGGAGGGCAGGCAGTTGACCCGAGTCAACTGAGACCGCCCCCTGGTTGGTCCACGTGGACCAACCAGGAAAAACCCTAAAAAAAACTTTGTTAATTCAATTTAAAATATTAAATGGCCGAATTAGATAAAAGTTATAAAATAAAAAATGCTCAAAATTTTATGTAGTATTTTATTTTGATTTTTTAATTATTTTTAGGAGTTTTATTTTTACAAGTTGCCTTTTTAACCCTATATAGGTATAATACCTATGTATTTTGATATTTTATTTTTATTTAGGTATTTTATTTTTATTATTTTTATTTAGTATTTTATAAAATTATAACATACTTTCATATACGTAAATATATTTTTTTTATTTTTCTGAGTTGTTTTGTGTGTTTAATAAAATCTAAAAGTATTCTATACAGGTATAAGTATATGCAGTGTACCTATGTATTCTTTATACAAGTATTTTTATTTTTATTTTTCTTTGCATTTTATTTAAATTTAATGCACATATATATTATAAGTAATATTTACAAAATTATAAAAAATATAAAAATGAATAAATAATGAATAAAGAATAAATTGAATATTTTAATCAGTATAGCTATACAATAGGGGTCCAAAACTCAACTTTCAAACCGTAGCTCCGCCAAATGCGAAACCACCACCATTGGGTAGATTATTTTATTCTATATACAATTAAAGGTGAGTTTGATGCATTTGGAGTTGTCGTTTGTGAGATACGGGTCTGGGAAGTTGGGATTTTGGATTCTTATTCAGACCATATCTTTTCATCTGTACATTCTTTTTCTGTGAAATCAATTTTGTATTTTTCTTTATTAAAGTATCTACAACTTTCATGTACAAAGTTTCTTTATTTGATGTACAAAAAGTGGAACCAAAAATAGGTCCCAAAATGAATAAAGAATGAATAACAAGTATAGGTATTTTGACTGTGTTTTTGGCCTTATCTCCCCCTACTTTATTCCTTGCCGACCTATTCATCAAGATGCCTAGGTCTCGGGGGTTTTGGGTCATAAAATATTTACAATATTTTATTCTTTTTCTTTTCTTTATTTATTTTATAATTTTGGCCTTAATTACAGTAATTTACACACTGTTTAGATGCATATGCATGAATGCTAAGATGCTTGATTTAAGGTTATTTACATGCATTTGCTAGGGTTTTTGGTGCCAAAATGATAGAATAAAGATGATGAAATGTAGATTCATCAAATACATATATGGAACTGATATTAGTTTCACTTTTGAGGACATGGATACAGATATGATTGCATATTTTTTTGATGTGTATGGATATTGACATCCATATTATTGAATATGTGTGTATATTGTGTAGATGTGCATCTAAATATGTTACATGGTTACATAAAATGTATTGCATTTTAGAGTCACTTTTAAATGCAAGAATATATATATATATAAATTTAACTATTTGATGCTATTTTTCTATAAAAGTTATTTAATTTAACATATATTATTTCTTTTTATACATGCCATCCCACTATAGTACATATCATCCCTCTTTGTAATCAACGTGTGAAAATATTATATGCATTTAGACAACTTAAATTTTACTATGTTGGATACGTGGGTATCCATTAGGTGAGCAAGTACTCGTTGGGTATATGGGTACGCACTAGGAATTACCTGTTTAATAATTGGATAGGTTTGGGTAGTGATTTTATAAATGGGTACGCATTTAGGAATATAGGTACTCGCCCCAAACCCGACCCACTGGCATTCCTACACGCACGCACGCATGCGCAAGCATGCACACACCTATACGTAAGTACATACACATACTTACGTACATACGTACAAATATTATTCAAAAATTTAAAAACATATTAACTTTTCAAACGACGTTAAATTATATTAAATTATATTTATTTTTAAGAAGCTTTTATTTTTACCTTTATATACATACGTACGTACCTACAAAGCTAGGTGTTGTTAGCTTTTTGCCTCTTAGGAGCTTAACCTCTTTCCTGACTGACCAAGGAGGAGGGAAGTTCATCCTTTCTTTTGGCAAGAGCGTAACTATCTCTAAAGGATGAAGGGTGTGGAAGCGGATGAATTGCGAGTTCTTGTTCAAGGCAATGTGTTAGAAGTGAAAATCTTCTTATGTACTTACGTACATACATACTAATATTATTGATTCCATATTAATCGATTACTTGAGTAATGCCCTTGAAATAACGATGATTATTCAAGAATTACTGATCATTTACTTGGGAGCTATATACACATTACTTATCCCATGACATAAGAAGCCTCATATATCTAGCTACTAATATTACTATTTTTAGACATAGTTACTCGTTCTTCAATTTCAATTACTAACATCATTTTTCATGTTGATATTGCTAGTCTCATATATTGAATAATACAAGCATTTTTGTTTTGAGTTACATAAGTAAGGAGACTATCTTACTGATTTCATGTTAATTGATTACTAGAGTAATGTCCTTGAGTTACTAAATTTCGTTACAAGGTACTATTACACATGTAAATTATTGACTATTGTTATACAATATCTGATCCCACAATAATCATTAATTTGAGAACTGCATATATATTATTGATTATGCGATATAAAACATAATTAATACGTAAATAACTTAAGAAGAAAAGTAATATAAAAAATATTTATAGAACGGTAAAACATTAACATGAAAAGTAATATACTCATATGAACTAGTAATATTTTCATTTTTAGATTTTTTTCGAGAACATTTCTTCCACTAGAAATCATTGAATGGAAATATTCTCTTTCCAAAATCGACTACACCTTTTAAGGAAATACTATAATTCGAAATTATTTACAATAAAATAGCAACCAATTTGGCATATTTCTAAATCACTCCTCCTTCAGAATAGGTAACCTCTCAACCAATCATACACGTGGATGGCGTTAAGAATGTTGACCATACTTGTCAACTTATCGAAAAACGTATGAATAGGAATTACTTCTTAGAAGTAGTAACAACCAATTGAAAACAATGAGCCAAGCAATGGCTATAATGAACATATTTATTTTTTCTAATAACTAAGACTTGCAACCGATTCCATTCGTGATGCATATTGCTGGCTCCATTATAACATTGACCTCTTATTCTTCTATAATCAAGATTGCAATCAAGATTGCAGAATTCTATGTAAAAGATTGTTTTGTAACATATATCTAAATAATCTATCTTTCAATATAGCTGATTTTGTATCAAGAACGCGAACTATAACAAAGATATGTGCATGTAAAATGCCTTGTTATTACAATTTCCATTCGTTCTCTCTTTAATTCATCTCCAGCTTCATTAATTATTACATAAACGATGCATCTCCAATCTCTTGACGTATTAAGCTTCTTGTTTTTTAGCTATAATTTGAAGAAAATTCTTTTGAACATCAGGTGAACTATATTTATCATTTCTTGGTGCATTTTTTAAACCAATTTAATCAGTTCTTAATTATAAGAAGCAGTAACTTTTATCACCTCAATACAATTTCATAGATTTTCTAAACATATTCTATCATTGCCTATAATGCATAGTTTAAAAACCAACCATCGTTCAACTAATAGTAGTCTTCACTCTTAATCAATTTTCTTTTATTTGCTTGTCATCTTATTTTCAAATACATGTTCAATGTATTATGATTTGTTCATTGAAATTTTCAAACATTCTTCTGTCATATCATGTTCCCTAACTTCCAAAAAGAGCATTTTCCCATCACTAATTTTCTTCTATCTGCGAAATCCGCCATCACAAACACATTTGTGTCATGTTGGGAATTGGA
The DNA here is from genome assembly GCA_037367405.1 of Ottelia alismoides. Classification (NCBI taxonomy): domain Eukaryota; kingdom Viridiplantae; phylum Streptophyta; class Magnoliopsida; order Alismatales; family Hydrocharitaceae; genus Ottelia; species Ottelia alismoides. Next base: position 3,913 of record JAZKJV010000558.1, on the reverse strand, counting down.
TTTATCATAGAAAATATAACAAGAAAAGCAAAACATTGTATCTTTCTAAGGAGAATATACTCTAATCAAAAGCATTTCTTAAACCAAGATGCTTGAAATCGACATCGCTGCTTCCCATTATTGACAAATGGATAGTCTGCCATGGCATACTGATAAGGTCTCATATTAATATAACTTCAAATTATATCCTCTCTATCTTCAAAAGAATAGTCCCTAATCATTTGACACGATTCCCAATATCTCTACTAAAACATTATCATTTTCGTAATTTCTATGTGTGGAATTTTGGTAGGAGGACCATCATCTTCATTAAGATGAATGAGGCATTTATTTTTTTAAAGAAGGCTTTTATTGGGCAATAATCATTTTCTTTGACATTTTAAATTCAAATAAAAAATAAAAATCATAAATCAAAATGAAACAAAATAAAGTAGAAGATATCAAATATCACAATCATCTATTAATAGTAAATGAGTAATAGTAAATGATTAGAAGATTTAAAAGATTTGATTAGCTTTCTAATCTGTTTCATGACCTCTAGTAGGAGCTAAGGGTCCGTTTGGTTGCAGGGTTGGATAGAGTTGAGTTGGCCCAACCCGAGGTACCCCTTCTTCCAACCCTCCTAATCCTTCTCACAGTTTACTATTCACAGGAGTACCTCAACCCAACCCAACCTTGCAACCAAACGAACCCTAAGGGCCTGTTTGGAGGCTGGGTTGGAGTGGGTTGGGTTACCCCCCCCCCCCCCCCCGGCTGGGATGGGGAGGTGGATATCCTGATTGTAATAGTAGGTGTTTGGTTGCTGGGGTGGGTTGGGGTTTTTGCAATTTAAGCCCTGTGCGAAATTTTTATATTTTTTTAGCCCGCAAACTGTTCCTGTCCATTAAAAAGTCCACTTTCTATTACGCATTATACCCTTTACTTTAAATTATTTTCGTAATGGTCCCTGTACACGTCTCGTTCTGTGGGTGGGCACGTGACAAGAGTGTCGATTAGCAGAGGGCGCCCTTTTTTTTCCCTATTTCGTTAATGTACATTAAATGATCAATACATTGTAGTAATTAACGCTTAAATTGCATATGTGCAAATCGTCGTTCTGTTCCGTTGTTTAAGTAGTATTGTCTATAACTTTTTTTCTTTAATAAATCTACGTTTGTGTAAATACCTGTACGTTTGCAAGCTCGCAGTCCTTGTTACATACGTTTGCATATATTGTATTTCACCATTTGCGTACATTAGCATTTATACCCCTACGTTTGCATAAATACCTCTACGTTTGCCAAAATGCCTCTACGTTTGCAAACATTGTACGTCAATTACATCCGATGCTTAAGTAGTAATTGGCAATAACTTTCTTTACGGCGCTATTACTGAATTCGCTAGCAAAACTTTTTTTTAAAGATAAATAACAGTATTATAGTGTCATTAAACTAAGACGCCAACAAAATTAGTAGATGCAATATTGGTTGTAACCAACAGGTAAGAATACGACTTACCCCATCACTGTTTTCCATAACTTAAACATCCAAACAACCATGTCACGTTAGATGCGGCCAACGACCTATACATTGATTAATTCTTACGCTACGCACGCTTACACTGCGAGAAATTGATGTACTAAGCAGACTAACTTTCATCATACGACGTGCTTTGTCAACAATACGGTCGTCCACTGTTACGATGCCCACATGTTGCAATTGAATGCGAAGTGTATTCACCATGTCTTTCAGCGAAGTTGTTGCGTCGTCAGCATCGTCCAGCTCGGAGTAAACGAAGGCAAGCTCGCAGTCCTTGTCATCTATTGTTGAAGCAGCACTTTCATTTTTTGTTGGAGTTCAACATTCTTGCGCTCCGCCGCCCACAAAACGTCGGCGATATAGGCGATCTCCTTTGCGTGATTCTCTGGTTGTCCTTGGAGCATCTGCGTAAGGCAGGCGATAACTGCAGTGACTGGTTGAGCAGACATAGAATAGGCGCCTCAACGGGTTCTGTTCGCCCTCTTCGTATGTCAAAATCAAAGGGAAACCACATACGCATAGTGCAGTAGGGGCCATAACCTGATACATATAATTTTAAAAATTTATGATGGACATACAATCCTCAATTCCAACACACATCAACAAAATCGTACTACAACCAACAACAGCTAACAACAACTAAGGACGATGACATGAGATTTACTGTTTTGGAGTTTCGATGACATGGCAATAACTAACATTCTTCACGAGAGGCTAGGTAGAAACTACAAGTACTGATGGATTCGATTACTCTATTCGTCCCTCCTCCTCCTATTATTCCACATTGCACGGGCTATCCTATCGCGGAGGACCTCACCGCGTCTAATGTCCTCCCGAAGAATGGCAACCTCTCGAAGTTGGTCTTCGTCCACCTCCTCCGGCATCATCTCCTCGTCCGCGTCCTCGTCGGATACAGCATCTCCACCATTAAATCGAACGAAGTTGTGTATGATACATGTCGCTCTAACTACGTCTCGCTGCCACTTCAAAGGGATAGGAGGGCAAATGTCTAAGACAGCTGAACCTATTCTTCCACACGCCGAACGTGCGCTCCACTACGTTGCGCAGCTTGGCGTGGCGGTGGTTGAATAAGTCCTTGTGGTTGTCGTATATGCATCCACGTGCCCGCCAAGCCGGTAGGTGATAGAGAGAGCCGCGGTACGGAGCGAGGAAAGTGTCCGTATTTGCGTAGCCGCAGTCGACCAAGTACTTGCAGCCTTGTGGTACAAGTAGGGACCCTCGCTCCACTGAGTCACGAAGCACCGTCATGTCGGCGCAAGAACCTTCCCATCCGGTTACCACGTAGGTGAAGCACAAGTTAAAATCCACAGCGGCCATACGTTCTGTGCTGTAAAAAGTTTCCTGCACCGGTACGCTCCCTGAACCTCTGGATCTATGTGTGCCAGAATGTAAGTGCCATCTATAGCTCCAATCACCCCCTGTTCCAGGAATGAGTACTCAGTGCCTAAAATATCCAATGCATATACAAAAAAATGGTGTCTTACTTTGAGTACGGGTAGTAGCGAGGATCTCCAGTGATCCTTGATGGAGTGACCGGCGGAGCCAACCGTATGTATCATGCTCCAACGTCAAGATCTTGGCTAACACATTCTGATGTGGCGGGAAATGGTTTCAGCGCTATACTGAAATGATTCTTGGATTACCCTATTGAATGGCCGTTTGTGAATGCGTAGAGGAACATGCAGACCTGTTCGTCGACATCCATATACCTTGTTTGTGTCAGTCCATGATCCGCTAACACACGCACAAATCTCCGGAGCATATTGGGCCTCATCCGGAAGTTTTGGAATGCCCTGTCCGTCATGGCCGTCTAGCATCTCCCTAATCCAGTCGCGACCTGTCAGCGGGAGGGTATGCAGTGGACGTGGAACTTGACGGGTACGTGCGTCCCACTCTTGTATTGCTACCACACCTACCAATGCAGCACACGCTATGAGGATTTGTTCCTCATTTCCCCAAACGGATGTAGCCACGTAAAGCCATATTCGCGCACTGATACCTGCTACGTTGAAGTCGCCATTAGGCACCATGATAGAAAAGTTTTAACTACATCATGCATTCCGCCTACACCCCAACGCCTTCCCTCATGACTAATATATAAAGACGGATATAATTGTAAAGAAGTTAATATAGCATAGACAGTTAATAGCCACAAATCGTGGGCATGAGAAAAGCACAATAGGCATTGTTGAATTCCCCTTGCACGCAGCAAACCCATCGATTTACCTATATAGCAGTTATAGGGAAACCTGCAACACAAGTTATTTTCCCATTACGAAAAACTGCAATGTAAAGCATAACTGCAATGCATACGTAAATATTGTCAAAGCAGAGTTAAGTACATATTAATGTCCGACCAAGCAAATATTAGATAA